>JAPWTK010000141.1:627500-1085524 GCA_029963805.1 Aromia moschata | reverse complement strand
CGCCTTTGCTAGAGAGGTCGGCATACCTGGGTGAACACTCATGGAATGTGGGTGCACAATGGGCCAGGCGGCCTAAGTGCATGGGTCTTCCCGCCCACTTTTCGTATTCATTCATTCATCGTTCTAAAAACAATTTCAAGTTTTTTGGCTTTCCCAAAGACGAGAAATCAAAAGCAAAGTGGAGGCATCTGTGTAAACGCGAAGATACATTCAATGTTAATAATGCCAGAATTTGTTCAAATCACTTTGTTGACGAAGATTTAGATATTTTAAGAAAGAAGCTGTTCCATCAAAAAACCTTCCCAATAGAGAAAAAAATCCGAGCAAGTCTGATAGAGTACAACGGGTTTAATACTTCTAGGGGTTGATGCACCCTTATTACGGCCCGGGAAATGATTTCAGCCCATAGGCTGGTTAGCTAACTGTAAAATAAAGCCATTTACGTGAAAAAATTTACCCGACATCTTCAAATGTGGCTGGAGTAATTTTAATACTTCTAGGGGTTGATGCACCCTTATTACGGCCCGGGAAATGATTTCAGCCTATAGGCTGGTTAGCTAATTGTAAAATAAAGCCATTTACGTGAAAAAATTTACCCGACATCTTCAAATGTGGCTGGAGTAATTTTAATACTTCTAGGGTTGATGCACCCTTATTCCGGCCCGGGAAATGATTTCATCCCATAGGCTGGTTAGCTAACTGTAAAATAAAGCCATTTACGCGAAAAAATTTACCCGACATCTTCAAATGTGGCTGGAGTAATTTTATTACTTCTAAGGGTTGATGCACCCTTATTACAGCCCGGGAAATGATTTCAATATGTGGGCGGATTTTACAACATCATAATTAAGCAATTTACGTGAAAAAATTTAATCGACATCTGCATTTGTATAAGATGTGGCTTTTAAAATTTTAAGGGTAGTTTCCACCCTCCCATTTTTTTGTGGGACTGCCAGCATTACTAAATGTCGTAAAATAGCAAACCGTCGTGGAAAATAATTTCTGGAATGATAAAATTGTGAAATAATTGTATTCTTAAATCTGTGGATGGACGACCGTGGCTGTTTTCACACCGGTACAACTATCTACATCTATCTAACTATCTCATTGGGTAATATTTAAATTTGACAATTTGTAAAGACGATATTGCCAGACTTTTATACGTTTTTCATCGATTACTTTCCTATAACTAACTTTTGGTTTTATGCTCTTGAATATCGTTACATCATAGTATTTTTTTAGATAATGCCGGGGATATTACCATAAAGATAGCATTTTTGTGGAAACTGCTGTTTCAAAATAAAAAATAACAACACCTACCGGTTCTTATATAAATCTAACCTTGCAGGCAGCATTGCAGTAAAATGTAATATATTCTTGTACAAGGCATTTACGAAACGTCTGCATATTGATTTTATTGTTTAAAGGATTTATGCCTATGTAAGTTTCTTAATTAAGATCTTTACAAGTTGTTTTAAATATACTACATCAATCTCAAACATATTTCAGTAGCGTGGGTATCCAAAATTTAAGGGGGGAGGACATTATTGACATGATATACATTGTAGTTACGTTAACTCAAAATGCTATAATTAAGACATAATGTATCCAGATGGAACTAAAATTGTATATTTAACGTTTTGAGGGCGAATGTACTTTAAAATTTGAAAATTTGCATTCACATAAATACTAGTTTAAATTAAAATTAAATACTAGCTATTTTAAAAGCTTAAACCTGTATATCAATATAACCTGTGTAATCAATAATCAGTATTTAATCAAATACAAAGGTATATAGCGTTTCCGTCAGATTTAATGACCCGACATGCATCAAAACATATTTTTATTAATATGAATAAAAAATTTATACACGACCAGTGGCGGCGTATGGAATTTGAAATTATTGTATTTTCAAAGTCGGAACCCACTTTTTAGGGAGTGATTGTTAAACTTAAATCAACAGCTATATATCAAACAATTTTTTAAAAACATTACAATTTTGGCTCCCTACATCTCGGATGCAGCTTATTTTTTGCATATTTGCCAAGTGGATACAAAAACTTAATATTCTGTTTTAAATTTTCGATCTTTGTTACAGCCATTATAAAATTTTGTAAAGGAATTTGTGGTATGAAATAAGAAATTCAATTTCCATAATAGAAATTGAGAATATGTTGGTTTCACAGAATTCGACATGCTTTCCCCAAATATCTGCCATATAATTTTTTGTAGTACAGGTTTCATCTTGTGTTTAAGGGATAATATTTCAATAGGGGTGTGTCCTATCGAAAAAATTTGTATGAACATGAACTTAGTGTTATTTGACTTTAGACAAGACACAAATTTAACCCTCCCAAGAGATTGCCCACATGATCTGGAACATATTTATGATGTATTTTTGATTGGGCCGTATTTTTTCTTCTTCATTGATTCAGTTGAAATGTTTGTATTTCCCATGGTGTTTATATTTCCCTTGGTGTTTTATTTCAAATCACTATACCTTTACTATTTTCTGGAAATAACGCTAGTGTAAGAATGTACTATACTTCTTAATAAACATTTTTTTTATGTTTTTTTCAGCATCTTCTCAAGTAGTATTAACTGTTCAACAAAGATCAAGAACTATGGGTTCACCTAGTCTTCACACTCGACCAGTAACAACACCAACGTCGTCCAGGATCACTGGACCTCAACCTGTTGATGTATGTATTATTTCTATTCAGTGAGCAATGAAATGTCACCAAACAAAATGTTGGGGATATTGATTGTTACATAATATGTTAATATATATTATGATATATGTACGTGGTCTATCAGTGTATCTACTGGTCATCTTCCTTAAAAAATGACTAGGTTTTATGTATGGAAGGAAGTAATCTAATCAACAGGAATCATTAGAAATAATTATGATTAATTGTTGTAAAACGCCAGAGTAATCATCAAAAAGAATTTTTTATCTACTAGAAAAAATTAAGAAATAATTCAAGTAAAATATTTGCTGATGGCAGTATATGGATAACATATTTAGGTATGTTGAATTTCAAATTACCTAGTTCATTATTTAGTATAATTATTTCAAAAAGTTTTTGCTTAGTACTTATTTAGCACAGATGAGGCAACATTTGTGGGAATTTTCATCCGTAAAAACTGTCACACATAGGTTGATGAAAATCTAAATAGTGGTGTGTCACTGTCGTCACAAATTTAAATGAAACGTTTGATTTGGTATACATAGTTGAAGATCATCCTGGGGGACATTTTGAACTTCCAGCAACAATGAATGGGCTATTACTTAAACTTTCTCCAGCATCATTTAATCGATCTGATAGATGATATACCTTTAAATATTAGGGATTATATGTAGTACTTTGGCGCCCCTCTTCATTATTTCGTAACATTAGGTAATCATTTAAAATCCCCAATTGGTGGATTGGATGAGGAAGTGAATATCCATGGCCTCCAGGAAGTCCAATTTTTTTTAATATGCCTTGTAATTTAAAAGGTATTAATCTGATGAAGCAAGTATAATAAAACATTTGTGAATTTTGGAAAATTTTATTACAAGAAAAACAGTATTACAAGTTTTTTTAAGATGGTGGCGATACCACCACACAGAGGGACTTTTTTTATTAAGGGGGAGTTTTTATTTCAATCCTTTACCAACCATGAACATTGTCAAAGAAAATTGCTCTTACGATTTTTTTGCATTTACAGTTCTTTTTTTTCAACTTTTTTTATTAATTATACCTCTCTATCTATTCATGTAGATAGTACTTGACATTATACTTTAGTAGAGCAGGCAAGAATAAGTTTTTCACAATGATCTAGAAATGTAGGTAAACAATGTTACTACTGAATCCTGTGCAATATGTACTGTGGAATTTCATTAACAAATTCTTGGTTTCTAGAAGATAACTCTTTTATTTGTATGGTCTCTGTAAACAATAAAAGTAATAAATGAGTAATTTAAGTAAATAATAAATGGTATCAGCATAAAGGTTAATGGATTGATTTTCTAACAACTGTTTCTTATCTCAGATGGTTGTAATTTAATTACATCATTAGTTTTACATTTATTTGTATTGGCCAGCATAAAGTCCCTGTATACCTTTTTCAGAATGAAAAGCAGCATCAACTCCAGCTGGAAAAGGAACAGTACTATAGGCTGATGATCGAGAAAGAGCAACATTACGTGGACCTCCTCCGTAGCCAGATTGCTTCCTCGCCGGACGAGAAAAAGTGCCTAGAGCTGGCCAAAACGGAGAAGAACCTACAAACATTGCAGACGATGCTACTTCGCAGTCAAAACGAGGTAATTATTGACCATGTGACATTGGTTGTAATGAATTGTGCAGTAGTGATTCTGTTCCGTCTGTCTGTGCGCTGGTACTGAATGGTTTGCTTTTTAATTTTAGTGAGTGGTTGTGGGTTTTTGGATCCTCCCACAATAGCTCAAAACTTTTGTACATTTTTTTAGTTGAGCTGATGTGGTGGCACTTGTGATGGTGATTGTCTAATTTTTTCACCTGGGGCAGCCAGTATACTACAAAATGTTTTGTCCAAGGTACAACTATTACTAAAATCTATATTAAATGTCCATTTTTTTATATAACTATTAAATCAACTAAAATTGTAGTTGCACATTAAAAGTAAGTGAAAATTATGAAGGTATAAAAGTAGACACAAAATTGGGCAAAAGGCATTTCCAATCAAAGGCTTAATATTTTATAAAATACCGTTTTTATTCCTTAAAGGTCTTATTTACAGCAGTCGTCATTTTCTCTTGTTTTTTCCTTTCTTTTTTCTTGGTAAAATATAGTATACAATTTTTAGTTTAATAATTTGTATAGGTAGATAATTTTTACTATTTTTTTTTTTTGAGTGAAGACAAAGAAATGGAAAGACATTATATTGTTAAGCACTCTGTATAATTGCATTTTAATCCAATAACTTTAACAATATTCGTAGTAACCTTGAGAAACAATATACAGGTTCATAATCAATCCATGCATAATTTATAGCTGCAGGATTAATAAGACCCTTTTATTTTATTACTCATAAAACTTAAAATACCGGTATTGTCAATATGTTAGTTACAACTGAGTAAATGCTTTTAATTGCAACAGTTTTGTATTTATGAGTCTATTTCATTGTACCTGGTAAGTTTTTAATTGTGCATCTGTAGACGAATAAGCTAGTTATGTTGTATTGAAAATAAATACTGAATTCAAGGAAGTTACTAAGCTACTATACTTATAATGCCTTTAATGTGGTAGACGTTAGGTGGTAACGATCATTTTGGAGTACAGCCGGTTGCCCCATGTAACCTCAGCGGCATCGACACACAAAACTAACAACGCTTTACTATATCTCTCTCTTACAGCAACAGCCTCCACACCCGAAACCCTCTCCCTGTTTCACGTCCCTCCCCAACCCCCAGAAACACCACTCGAACACTGTCTCGCCGTCACCAAATGGGAACACCGACGTGCCGCCACCACTACCCAAGAGAAACAACCATCAGTCCCGCCAGAGGGCCCACACGGACACTAATACCCTAAATAACATATGTGCCTTGCCGAACGTTAACGGGAAAGTGCACTTAAACATTAATTTCCTTAACAATGAAATTAACCATAACATAGCAACGGCGGCCCCGCCCCCGCGAAAGCCACCACCGCTGGGGCCACTGGTGTTGGACTCCTTCGATCACCCCCTCCCTTACCGCCTCGAGCTTCCCATTCGGCCCCTCTGCCTCAGCCACTGGATCCGGACGCGGTCAACTCCATAAATAAACAAATGTCTTACCCGTTAGTGGCCACCTGCGCTACGTTAGTTAACGATTATGTAAGTAACACTGTAGATTCTTTTTTGATGAGATTTTCTCTTTTTTTGTGTTCGTCCCTCACCCGACCGTGTGTACAGTGCCGCCGCCATAACGCTGCCGCCGCTGTGCTTAGCTTCCATTTTAACTTTTTAAACAGAATTTTACATATTTTCCTGTGATTCAGTCACTTACACCAATGTACTTACGACAGTGTACGTTTACCAATTGTTTTACCAATAACACAGGCACACAAAAAAAATCTAGTGCTAAAACTCCATTATACTATCCTTACCCATCTCCATCGCCCTTAGGTTTTCCCCTAGGAAAAAAAAATCCCCTCGAACTACTTGTCTGTAACTCTTGAGACATGACTAAGTATCTTGCTGAAAATCTTCTGAAATAATTTGTTAAAATATGAATTGATCAATGGGTCTTCCCCTAGTGTTGTGCAGTAATACAACATGAATCTATAAAGTCTCCAATATTTTTTTCTACATATAATATGTAAAATCATTCAATGGCTGCTTCATAGCAACATTGACTGATCTCAAAATACATGAACACCATGTGTCGTAGGATTTTTTCAATACGAGACAATCCATCATGGAAACTGGCAGCATCCCTGGAGTAAACCTATTGTTGCTGGATCAGTTTGGTTTGGATCCCAGTTATAAAGGAATCAAAGAGCATGGGATACACCATGATATGAATTTTTCAGTAGACTGGCTATTAAAGAGTAACGGCTCATGGTGATAAGATCCCTAGAGATTAGCTGTTCTTAGGGGGAAAATCTATGAGTGCCACAGCAATCTTTGTATCGGATCATCAATAAAAATTGATGATGCTGGGAAAATCTCAGCATTATACCCTCATGAGAGCTCATTGTGGGATAACAGGTTTTCCTAGGGACTCTCCGATCCTTGGTGCCAAATTGCTGGTGTCACTGAATAACTCATGTTAGGAGGTTAAAAATAATATTTTAATGATCCAGTTTAGAAGATTTTCAGCATGTTACTAGTCATGCCACAAGAGTTATAGCCAAGATTGAGGTTTTTCTAGTGAATTTTTGTTCCTAGATGAATATCTGAGGGTGATAGACTAAATCATGGCATTCCCATGTATTTTGGCCGGCTGAAATAGAATATGATCTCAGTCTTGACCTTATATGTACGTCAGTTTTTTTTACCATGACGATACATAGGATTGATTGGATTGAAGGTATTTTTGATTGCAAAAAAAATCTGACAATCTAAAAGGAGTTCATATTCGGTTTCGGTGGTCCAAGATACATGGAAGTATCGTGGTGCACTCCATGGTATTCCAGGGAATGAAAATGCCATGATTTGGTGGAAATACCATGATATGATGGAAATACCATGATTTCGTGGAAATACCATGATTTTTAATGGGGTGTTGCTCTCAAGTGCATTTTAGGTTTTTCATGCATTGAGGTCATTATCGGTTAACTTGTTCTATATGTCCTCTAACTGACCCATTCTAAAAACACCTGGTACATTTTTATTTGACTGTCTTCCCATTTTTATGATTCATTGAAGATGAATTTGCAATGTAAACCACCTGCTTTTTCCTTCTGATAACTGAATTCAATTTAAGAGTGTATTTGCATAGTCACAATCAGTGGTTTGTTCGTAATTGAGTGGAAAAATCATTAATTATAATTAATGCAGTGGGACTAGTGGATTTTGAAATTGTCATATTTTAATAATTTAGCATGGATTTCACACCCTATTTTATGGGCTAATTCCTAAGTCCAAGTAATTTCGAATTTGGTAAAAGAGCTTGAAAGTGCGTTTTTATGAAATGTCTACCTAAAAATTCAAAAAGGTAACTAGCAATTATAATTTTCCTTCTCACATAACCAAGAGACAAATAAAAAAAACGTTTTTTTTTTTCAACATTTTTGTTTTTTTTCTGAAATACTTGTGTGAAAACACAGAAAAACACAAAAAGATGCATTGTTTTGTAAATAAATAGCACATAAATTATTATAGTAAGATTGGAACATTTTTGTTATGTGTCAACTATAACCACCAGTAGCATTTCAGATTATATTGTACATCATTATTCATTACTTGGCTATCAAGTGTTAAAAATAAACTTTGATAACATTAGAAATTAATAATAAAATGCCCCATACATACCTCAGTATATTAAAAGAATTTATTTGTGATACACTCAAACATACGTTGTGTTTTTTTTACGTCATGGTCTGAAATAGAGAATATCGAGGCAAAAATTTTCGATTGATTAGAAAAAAATTGTGTTTGTTATTCAGTTTGTATATCTTTAATAATTACCAGTTGAGGTACATACAAGTCATTTAATGAACAAGAAATTACATTGGAGTAAGTAGATTTGTAAAATTTTGTTTGAAATGATTCATGTTAATTATTGTCGTGTTTGTTTGGCATTTTTGACTTTTTTTCTTATCGTACATTTGTACATACAAATTTGCAAAGAAAATATAAATAAATGTAAATAGTTATGCTTTAACATTATGTTGGGTTGCCTTTATTTATATTGCAAGTAAAATTTGTACAGTGAGAATAAATTGATAAGTAATGTGTCATATTAATCATTGACTAATACAAGAAGGTAAATAAAATGAATTGAAAGTGAATAAGAGAGAGAAAATGTGATTTTCTGTTTTTTTTTGGAGCATTCTGTTATTAAGTTGCCTTTTGTGTTGTAAAAATTTGTTTGATATATAATTATATCTGTCTTTTCGTAATGTATATGCTTACCACCAAAAAACAAATGATTTGTAAATAATATAGTAAGTAAGTACTTACACATATTACTTTTACTTCTTTCACACAAAAAGGAAACTTTTATTTGCAATAACATTCATTTTCTCATTCCTTTTCGAATTGCAGTGAACTAATAAAAAAATAATAACTTGTATATTTTGCATGACTTCATATCATTATCATAGTTTTTACAATTAACAAAAAAAAATGTGTATAATCACACAAGTTCTAACCAATTGTGTTAACTTTGTACATAATCTCAATAACTGTGTAACCATATTTGATGTAAAAATTTTAATCTCTTAGTTATTTATTTTTCACGTATCTATTATAAAAAAAAATAATCACCTTGTTATACAGTGTACCTAGGATGTTCATATACAAAATGTAGTGAAATGATATCTCTATTTGTGTGCATTTCGTTTGAATAGTTTGTTTCGTTAATAGCAAGAGTGAATGAAATGTTTTTTTTGCACAAATTTTGCATATTGTGTGGAACTGTATATTCTGTATATTTGGTATTTTGAATAACTTTTTGCTTCAAAGGATAAATTCACATTTGACTTACCTTTTCACGTAAATAACAAACAAACACCTAATCCTTTTCACATTTTTTTTATATTAGGAAATGTTGCAAATTATTCCTTACATCTCATTGTCGAGTCATGCAGGAATCTTAAGTAGTCCTTTAATAATAAATAAAATTAATTAATAAATATAAATTAATAGTATTTAATTTGGAGAGTTCGTTAATTTTGAAAATTTGGACCTAGAGGAAATTATTTGACACCCTTTACCAGATATTTTATTCCCCTTGATTATTTCAGACTATCAAGGGAAATACAAATTCTCAAGAAATTATATAGGGTCTGTTGCATACATTAGATACCAGCAGTACAAAAGATAGCAAACGGTATGACATTGCTAGTGCATTGATATTAAAATATCGATAGTTTCATTCATTGATTACACAGCTCGACTTGAAAAATGGCTTTTGAATGAGAATAGTCATTTCGCGTAGTTTGAGGGTCGCTGAATCCGAAACCGGCCTCAGAATTCCTCTATCACGTCAGGTTTTTTAAATATCCTAACCTAAAAGTGCAAAAAACGCAATTTTCGCCTATATTCGAGGTTATGTATTAATGCGAAAATTTTTTTCTCAAAAAACTGTGTTTAGGATCTTAAAGTGCAAGTCTTTCTTTTCCGAATGCCATTGAGTTTGCTCAAATATCTTTTTTTTCATCAAGATATTGCATTTTGAACATTTTGAGTTTATATCGTATTTTACACAATACATTCGCTTTGCATCTTGATGAAAAAAAAGATATTTGTGCAAACTCAACGGCATTCGGAAGAGAAAGACTTGCACTTTAAGATCCTAAACCCAGTTTTTTGAGAAAAAAAATTTTCGCGATGATACATAACCTCAAATATAGGCGAAAATAGCGTTTTTTGCACTTTTAGGTTAGGGTATTTAAAAAACCTGACGTGATAGAGCAAATCTGAGGCCAGATTCGGATTCAGCGACCCTCAAACTACGCGAAAATGACTATTCTCATTAAAAATACATTTTTCAAGTCGAGCTGTGTTATACGTGTTTCATAAACAATTGTTGTGATGGTAGGTAATATTTCACATGACAAAAAATTTGCATACACAAAACCATATATATAAAAACATGTTCCGCTAATAAATTTGGTAGATTTTCTTAATTGCATGTTTTTATAAATCCAAGTAGGATGTCTACATTCATAGGGACTCTATTTCCAAATATTGCAGAAAGATCCTGTATATAATGTATGTTTTTCTCAAACTCCTCCTTTAGTCACTTTTTGCTCATTTTAATATGGATGAAAATTCAGGACTTCCTACGCAAAGAAAGTTCCGCTACTACTATATTTATAGTCTGTTTGACAAGAGCGTGTACGGCAAAACTCGGAAATGAATTGGGGCAAAAATTTGAAAAAAAATACACTCATTATACATGATGTAGACAATGATGCTTTATTATTAATAACTTGTCCAGTCGCCTCCATTATCAATAATTGACTGGAGTCTCCGAGGCATGCTTTCCATTAATTTAATTGCATAATCCGGGGACAAAGACCTGCAAATAAGTCAAATTTGATGAACTAATTGTTTTAGAGTATAGATCTTCTTTCCTCGAAGCTTCAACTTCGGGTCATTGTCTTCTTGGAGGAGCCAATACATGTTTTTCCTTCTAAACCACTTTTGGGAAGATGTTAATAGAGCCTTTTGATATATTTTGACCATTTTAACAGCGTTTAAATTACCTGTAACGATGTGCAAAGTACCAAATCCCTGTTTGAAAAGCAACCCCAAACGTGCACCTTCAGCGGATGTTTGACGGTCTGCTGGATGAATTTATTGATGTGGGTACACCAGGTATGAGTGACAGAAGAACGCGCCCAAAAAGAAGCTTCGTCCGAAAAAATTACATTGTCCCAATCGCGGTCCAAATTTTCCTGCGCCCAAGTGAGTCTCTTTTTAACATGGTTTTCGGAAAGTAGCAGCTTATTTATTATGCTACGAAAGTTTACATTATGAGCCAGTAAACGTGTTCTTATAGTATCACATGACACATTGAGACCCTTTTTAAGCAAAACCGCTTGCCCACCACGTAATGATAGGCGAGAATTCTTCTCGGAATACCCGTAAAATCATCCTGTCCTCCTTTTTTGTTGTTTTTTGCGTAAAGCCACGATTCGGCAGATCATCGACATTTTTTACTTCCGAATGGCGTTTCACCTACTTACTAACAAATGTCTTTGACTTTTTCATGTATTTTGCAGCCGCTCCCATATGACATTTTAGGTCCTTTTGGATGCAAACACAAAAACACGGCTTCATAACATGATGCGTACGTGGCGCTCATGACAAAATACGTCTTTCTCTGACAAAGATCGAACGACAATTCAGACTCTATATACAAAGCATGTTAGGGGAAGGGGCTAGCTACGTGCTCATTTCTCAGCCAACCTTCTAACAGTTCCTAGAAAAAAGTTTTGCCCTACACGCTCTTGTCAAACAGACTGTAATTCCAAACTCAAGAATTATGCATTCTACATTTTACAAGGGCTACCAATTTTGTTACAGATAAAATAACTTTTAATTCACATAAAAGACTCATTATATGAATTGGTGATTCATATGTGTTGACATGTGGCGGACCATTTGTTTAAAAAATTTATGTTTGTTTTTTTAAATTGTATTGCAGTCTCCCAATCCAACTCATCATCGTACAAAATCTAGTCCAGAAACCTTAATGACCATTGGTGGGGCCGATGGCTCAAGAAAGCTTTCAGAAAGTATGAATGACCTTACCAGGCAGGAGGGATGGGAGGGGGCAGAAACTCCACCTGGCACCCCACCACCTCCCTACCCCAGCCCTCAAGTGTCAAGGAGGGATCGAATCTTCAATCCGGATGAAGTGGAACACTTATTTGAAGAGGTGAGCATTTAGAAATGTCTGATTTCATTCCGGCATTGCACATGTTCTTCATAGACAAGTTATTTTTATGAAATGTTCTATTCAAAATTAATATTGAAGTTATTTAACATGTTTCAAAAACAAAACTTAAAAAAAAAACACTTAAAAAAACATAATTTATCATAATATACATTTTCTAGCATCTACTAGATTCTCCAGAGATGTCGCCTTTTCGTGGTAATGGATCTACACGTGTATTGGCAAACAGTTCGCCAATACATGCAGCTAATCCACAAACCACCCAACAACCCATCATGAGTATGGAAGATGACGAAATTTCAGATCAGGAAATTGTAAGCTTTACAACTCGTACAATTTGCTGTTCCAAAAACGATTTAATAATGACTTTTTTTAGAATCAGTTAGAGGATCATGGCCACTTCAAGTCACTTTCCAGACTGTGGGAACATTTACCACACTTGGCAGTGTTTACAAATTATATATTGTCAAATTCCGATCCCAACAGCTTGATGTTTTACCTTCTGACTGACATCTATAAGGAGGGCAATGCCAAAGAGATGAGAAAGTGGGCATTTGAAATCCACTCTTGTTTTTTAGTCCCTGGAGCGGTGAGTAGAAATAATTATTAGATTATTGATAATGCTTTATTTAATTTTTAATATTCCAATTTAAAAATGTGGTTCCCAAGGTACTCCTTTTTTATACTTACATAAGCAGAAAATATGTCCATAATGCCTAAAATGCATTATATGCCTCTTCCAATGCATAAAAAAGGATTGTCACTTATAAATAACAAAACATCCCATTTTGAAAAATAAAATTGACGTATCTGCATTTTTTTTTTTCAAAAAGATGTCGAATTTGTTCCAAACTGTATAGTGTTGTGTCGTATAGGTAGTCTGGTATTTTTAACAGGTGAAAATATATTATATTCAGGGTGTTTCCGAATGAAGTAGCATAAATAGTGCCAGTAAATAATAGAGGTAAAAATAAGTCCATTGAACTAAACATACCTTAGTCCAATGTTGCACTCCTTTTGAGACACAGTCTTAAAAATTCATAATTAAATGTGTATACAATATCAATAGTGTCTATATTGTTGTTATAATAGTTGTAACAGTTTTTCAATAAAATAAAACTGGAAAACTAACATTTTACTAATAACCTCAAAACTAGTTATTAAAAAGAGTAGTTTTTTTTTTTTATAATCAGTATATTTGGAAAAAACACATCTATAAAATTTAAGGTGAACATTAATCAACAGAAAACATACAAATTTAGTTTACAAAGATGAAGCAATGGTTTTGAGTGTGTTTTTATTATAGTATATTTTTTGTCCTCATTTTATGTTCACTATCCATATGTTTCAGCCCTTGCGTTTGAGTAACGTCGACGAAAATATCGCAAGAGAAATAGACGATGTTCTTACAAAGGAATTCGACAAGGAAGATCGATTGCGCAAAATTTTTGGAAGGCTAGATCGAGAGCCAAGGAAGAATTAACGAGACAGCTTGCCGATTTTCAACAGAAACGTACTGCAGGACTAGGTACAATTTTTGGACCTACCGACCAGGCCTTGGCTGAGATTTACAATGATAAAGTTAAGGAGATCAAACTGTATGAGTCTCTGTTCTTGGAGAAGTTGGAGCCTTATCTGGAGGAAGTGGAAAAGGAGAATTACGATGTGAAACGCTACTACACTGCCGCCGCCCTCACAACCATCCTAACCAGAGTGTTTCAAATACGTCCTGCTTTACACGCTCTCGATAGATGCCCCACTTTTGTGAGCAGAGAGAAATCGTTTAGGAAATTTATCGGGAAGTATTCAAGGAAGGTAAGTTTCGAATTTTAGTTCGTACGAAAAACGAATACGTAGTTTATACTGAATGGTAAAGAATATCTAAATATACCTAAATACAATATTAACGAAAAAAAGTCTATAAACCTTCTTTTATCAAACAGATCTTACAGATACTTCAATTAGCCAAATGCTCCAATACATATCTGACGATTTGATACTTTTAAAAAATATAAAATATATATTAAATTAATGCTACAACATTTAATATTCATATTTTCTGGAAAAATTTTCAATTCTTAATTTTCCAAAGTGTAACCTAACAAATTTGTAGACAGATTGTATACATCCAAGATTGATTTAAAGATTCAAGAAAAAGTTTGATAAAGGCACATATTTTCAAATTCAATACTTTTCATTGGAGTCAAAATGGTTTTTAGGAATAAAGTTTTAGTTTATTTTTCATCCTCGAGATTTCTAGACACATTTGATGATTATTCTATTTTTGATTGACTTTAATTCAGGCAATTTATATTGGCACTAATATTTGCGTATGACTATAATTTCCTACTTCAGTAACTTCACGAGTGCACTTGTATGTTCCTAAGAATGCATCAGTAAGTTTTTTTTACTACTAGTTTTTGCTATGAAAGAGTAGCTTACATTAATTTTTACAATTTTCTTAACATGATGTTAATGTTGTCTTTAATTTTCAGTATATATACATTCTAATTTAGAGGTTTTTTACACAGAAGACTAAAACAATGTGGATTAATAAAATTCATAGTATGGTGTATACTATGTGTACGAACTATTTATATAATTGTTATAATTAAATTTGCGGTTAATTATCTTTGACTACATATTTTTCATTGTTCTGGTTTTAAAACAGATAAAAAAATAAGCAGTAGGAAGTTGATAAAATTATCACTTATTGCAAATTAATATGTCAGTGTTTATAGGACAATTTTAACTGAACTATATATCTAGTTTAGTCATTTTGTAAAGTTAACAAACCAGTAGAAATGTAGAGCCATGCTTATACTGCTGAATATTGTGTGATTTGTGATTTTTTATCAGTTGATTAGTTTGCCCTGCTTCAGGGTGCCCGTTGTTCAGTTTTTATAATCAGAGGTTCTTCATTTTAATTTTAAGAGTGATTTTTCAATTGTATGTTTTCAGTTAAGAATGTAAACATAATTTCTGTATGCCGCTTCATGTAAATCGAAATATATCTTAACGATACTGTGTAGACATTTATAACAAAAAGACTGCAGACAAAAAAAAATGTCACATATATATATATTGCATTTAATTTAAAATCAAATGTAATTTGTTCTTAGAAATTACTTAATACTTAATACATACTCGCACTTAATACATTTACTTCATAAAATTTTCTATTTGATATAAACATTTCATATTAATTTATTCATTAAATTAATTGCTAAAATGTGTGTTTTTTACTAGATTTTTTTTCTATTTAAACAAAAAAAATCAGATAAAAAGTACAAAAATACTTTTTAAGTGCACATACGAGTTTGTGGTTGTAAAGAAATAATTTCATTACATACAATTGGCATGTTTTAATTAACTTTTACCTAAATATATGACTGTATACTTTGAATTAACTATTATTTAATTCCACAGAGAACAATTTTTTTTCAACAACTTTACAACTATATCATATTAAACCATAACAGCTACGAAAGTCTTATTTTATAAGAAAGTATTAATTCATTGCCTGTTGAAAATTACTTATATGTATGTTTTTTATGGATTTAATGATGATAAATGTCAGACTAGAATTAACTTAATTCAGATAGATCATTTTAGGTAGATATATCACTTATAAACTAATAACCAAAAGTGACATATAAAAAATAAAAAATATTTCTCTTAGCGTTTTATGGTGCCTTGTTCAACTCGATATTTTTGTTCTAGTTAACTGTGTTCGGTCACCAATACGTCGCCCAACAATATTATACTGTGATAGCTTGCAATAACTGTCATCAGATAATCTTTGGAATCAGTCCCCAGGGATACGAGTGTTCAGGTGGGAATTTTAATTAGAATAATTAATGAGATCATATATTAACAATTCTTTTTTATTTTTCCAGTATGCCATATCAATTTACATCGGCAATGCGTTAAACTCTACGATGATAGTTGTCCGGGCCCCATCGTCAAAAAGGACAGGGGGATCAGGAAGTTGATTGGAATGAGAGACAACACTGACCACAACAGGATTAAGAAGACGTCCCATTTCATTCAAAGTAAGTTGCTGAAGACATTATATAGATAAAATATGTTATTAATATACACTATTGATAAAATTACATCACATACATGTTTTCACTTTTTTACAGTGGAGAAAGAACGCAGGCAGATGGAAGAAAGAGATCCCAGTTTTGAGCTCAGTGAAAGCGGTAAGTACAGATTATATTTTATACATAATATATCATTTGCAAATAAGTCATTAAAAGAGTTGATGTTTGGTATTTTATTATTTAGTTATCTGGTCATCTACTTCAAAGGACTGCTTGAGATAGTTGTATTTATAAATTTATTCTGATATATGGGTCATTCACGCCAACGCGAACCCGAATGACAGTCACAGTAAAATCGTTCTACTTGATATAAAAAAGTACACCAAATCATTTTTCGGGGAAAATTTTTGTTTTTGAAATATACCCCAAAAACGTTTTTTCAGAATTTTCGGTTTTTTATGTTATTTAATCGGTTTTTGTGTTATAACCAGTAATTTTCAGCTGATTTGGTTCAAAATCGTCACGTTCTCTTCAGCGGCGATCAATAGAAAAGTAAAAACTCCAAAAACTCAAAATTTAAGATGGGTAGATTTTTAGTCCATTTAACAGTCAAAACAATTTCAAAAAATAATTTCTCAGTTGTCGTCTAGTCGATTTGGCCGTTTGCGGTCTTAATTTATTCAATAAAGCCCTATAATGATCCCTCAAAAATTCATAATTCATAAATAGAATAAATTCAGGAGCTCCGTTATTATGTTTTTTTTTTTAGAAAACCCTGAGACACGTCAATTTTTAATTCTAAAATGACATCTTGCGATGTAAAAATGTCAACCCTAAATTCAACCCCCTTCAGGTGACAGTTATAACCCCTAAATTTTCAAATGGGATGTAGGGGCTTGTAATACTTTATTTGAAAGGTCTTTTCATTCTCTATTCAAAACTGCTATGGTTTTAAATTTTATTGCAGAAATTAACAGGAAAAAAAAAGTTTCTCCAGCGAATTTCCTACGCTAGAGAAACTTATCTCTGCCGTTTCTCACTTTAAATAAAAAACCACATTATGAATTTTTGAGGTATCATTATAGAGGCTCTACTGAATAAATTAAGACCGCAAACGCCCAAATCGACTAGGCGACAACTGAGAAATCATTTTTTGAAAATTTTTTACCGTTAAATGGACTCAAAATCTACCCATCTTAAATTTTGAGTTTTTACTTTTCTATTGATCGCCGCTGAAGAGAACGTGACGATTTTGAACCAAATCGGCTGAAAATTACTGAAGTTATAGCACAAAAAACCGATTAAATAACATAAAAAATTGAAAATTCTGTAAAAACGTTTTTGGGGTATATTTCAAAAACAAAAATTTTCCCAAATATGAAGAAAATCGGAGGGGATGACTGTCATTCGGATTCGCGTTGGCGTGGAATGACCCCTATAATATACAATACAGTAATGGTTAAGTTAAAGCTTTGAAATTGCTAGCATCATATACGCATAATAATTATTATTGATAGAATTGACATTTTGTCAATTTTTTATTTCACTGGACTGAAATATGTAAGTATACTATCTATTACGATTATTTTATTTTCAAATGTGACTCCATGTAACGAGTGTTCAATAAAACTTAACACCAAAGGTTAAAGTACTAAACCAAAACAGTTGTGTACATTCTACGAAAACTCCTTAAAGTAGTGTTTATGCGACAATAAAAAATGTTTATGGTATGGCTCTACTTAAGTGAACGGAAACTTTAAGGACAATGGACGTGTTCTCTTGTGGAGTTTCAAAAAAACAGACAATTTTTTTGTCGAAGCAGAGGGTGGGTGTTTGAAGTGCTATCAAACAATGTGAGGGTCATTTTCAACATTTTGTTTAACAAAATGTTTATCTTGAAATGTTTTTTTCAATTTAAATGATTTCTATCTCAAATCGTCTTTCAATTAATGCAAAAAAAGCTGAAGGTTCTGGAATTTGATCCCAGGTCATTAGATTCAAAAGCAAAAACTTGACCATTACACCAAATTGCCTGTAGCTCAAGCTGTCAAAAATTTGTTTATATGTCAGCCATATTGGAAAATAAGTACCAAACTAAATTTAATATTGGAAAGACATTTTTTTTACAGCTAACTTGAGGTCAAATTTATGTTAACGTTCGTTATGTTGCCATGTTTTGAATGGTTATGTCATAAATAGAGATCGCCAAAGTAAGGCTCATTACAGGGTCGCACTAGCCTATATATGTACCTACATATAGTAAACATACATCGTGGACATGAGGATCATAGCAGATCAGACCTACCAAACTGGGAAAGACTGGGCGATATGCAGCTGAGTTGGGGTGGGGGGTCATAAGACACAATTGCCGTTACGTTTTATTATACGTCATGCTGACACAGTTGGCCCCACTAACCATGTGGGTAGGCAGAAACAAACGTGTTGTGAGTTTGATTGATGAATTTGTCGCGAGTTTAATTGCCTTGAGTTGAAAAAAATTGCTGACCAGTTAAAGTGATCAGGGACCTAATCATAGATATAAATTATATTACAGAGTTCTGTGATGTCAAATAAATGCAATTCTGAATATAGAAAAATATTTTGAATTAGGTAATTAATTTTGATGAAATCATGAGTAGAATGAATATAAGAGCATCATTTTTAACTACAGAAAGTACTTTTAGAAAAAAATCGGTTCTTGTTAAAAACATCAAATTGAGTTAACTACTAGGTACAGTTAAACCTACAATAATAGGTTATGAGCAAAATTTATTATTGTATGTACTACAGTGGCATGAATTTATGGTATTGCATTCAGGTACATTAGAAAGGATCGTTAACTGGGAATCTGCCTATGATCTGTTAGTAAAATAAAAGAAATATAAAAAAGAACAGTTGATTATTGAGTTTAAAGAAGAAAGAGACACCAGAGAAGTCATACACATCACAAATGCAATACACGAAAGTAACTAGTAGCCTTTCACACCTTTGCCATATTTGATTTTGAAATTATATCACACAATGCAGCATATTGCATATAGCGGAAGTTTGCAATAGCACCAACTGACACGGGACTACTGCAATCAAATTAAATAGAGGCAACCCTCCATTACACGCTACACGAGTTACCAATGTATCACGTCATCGTAAGCCAGTTTTATTGATTTGTTTCAATTATAGGTATATATTGTTAGGATTTAATGAATTTGGGTATGAAAGAGAATATTTGAAAAGAAAACCATAGAACATTAACAATGTGTGAGTATACTAAATTTATGCTTTGATTATCTGAAAATTTGTCTCACCATATTTCAGTATAAAAGTGTTGAATTGTGGCAAATGGAAGTGAATTCTAAAAACGAATTCTTCTATTTTTTAATTTCTGATTAAGGAGTGATATATGCTCAAGATAATATTAAAGATGGCAAATACCAACATCGTTAGGTTCAGCTTTTTAAAAATGATGGAGTGGTTTTGATGGTTTTGGATTCACTACGCAAAATTGTATAGGTCAAATGCTGTAAAATCACAAACAACTTTTTTCATCGCTAATTTTGCAGGACTATATGATAGATAACATATAAATGTCAATAGTGGCAATTTTTTGGTAGCAATATGACATTACATTAAGGTCTTTACATGAGATTTTCATAACAGCCAAACCCTCGGAAAATATTGAAAAAATGTTAAAAGGTAAAAAATTCAGTCAAAACATGTAAGATGTTATTAGACATTTATTTTCGCATAAAATTGCAAAAAAGATTAGGAATGAAATATTGCGCAACTAGCAATAATGATAGCTTTATTTTATTTGAATTAAATATATGCACATTTCATTTGCATATTTATGTATTTATAGATATTGATTTTGTTTTGAAAATTTTCTTCATGGCACTTCCATGTTTATTTCACTAAGAAGTTCAAGATCACGATTTGTCTAATTGTATGAATAAAAATGAAATCTGAGCAGAGCTTATTTAAATCTACATATATGCAGGATGACATTTAGATATATGTATTTCATAAAACTTGTTAATTTATATAATTTACCAATTTAGGAATGATACAATTTATTATAATTTTGTTATTGACTTAGTGACAATGAAATGTGCTTTTTCTTATCAGCCTTGAATTAATATTTATTTATACTGTTTTTTGGATCATGTTTATGTAAAACACTGTTCAACCAGTTGAATAAAATAAAACATGATATCACTCCGATTTCTTAGAATTTTGCTTGGATCTTTGGACTTTTAGAATACTTACATTGCTAAATAACGTTAGCACCAATTAAAGTATTCATATGTCGTGTAGTAACAATAGTCGAGTGTCATTAAAATTATGACTTTTCCAGTTGGAATAGTATTTTTTGTTTAAAAGTAAATGAAAGCATGGCTATCGAAAAAAATGCGAAATAAAATACGAAGTAAAATGTTAAAACGTAAATATTTGACAAAAATTAAAATAGGTGTTAAATGAAAAAGAAATAAAAAAAAATAATGAAAACAGTATTCACCAGGCTTAACTCCTAAGAGTAACTCTTGATGTTTGTTTTTATAATTCGCATTGGCAGACAAATCGACCTTAAATTTTTTCCAAGAAACATTTGTTTTATAGGCTAGGGAAAACTTTTGGCGTAACACATACTCGTAGATTTTTCAAGGGTAGCAGGTAAGGGAATAATCCCGTCTGTCACAATAATCAAATGACTGCTCGTAATATTTAGCTGTTGCATTATTTTTTAGTACGCCATTTCTTAAGGTCAGTGGTTTCAGCAATTGTGAATATGCATTTGGACAGTCGTATTATTTGAATTTTATATTAGTCGCATGCTGTATATTAAAAAATGTTGCTTTGTGGAACTTTACGATCTTTAAGTATATATCAACTTAATTGACTTTTCACCATTTATTTACTGAGCCTATTTGGCACAATAGATATCACAATCAGTTTACAGTTCTGTTCCACAAATTAACGTTTTCTACTGACTACTACGTACATAGGCGGATATTAAATGCTGTATTTTTATGTGAAAATTTGCTGAATTTATCTTCATACCACTCTGGCCCCAAGCTATGCTGGCTCACTATCTAATTCGCGTAATATCTATCTAAAGTCGGATTCCTACGGCGCGTGGCTTGTCAAACCTTTGTGCAAGCGGCTTGAACAAATAACGTTTGGCAAGCTATCATTTTTTGACGCCATTCCCATGACGGGGTCAGTTTTAACAAATCCATGCGCAAAAGGTTTGGCATTTCGTGAAAACTCTTCATTGATGTAGCATCTTTTAAAAATGAAAAAAAATGGATATCAGCAAAAACTTACGTTGCTTGTACAGCTCCAGGAATTCTAAAAAGATATGGTCCTTTGACCATATCTCTTTAAAAATTACGACTGTAGATTTAATCTATACTGTGCTCTTTTTGTCCAAACGCCCAAAACGCTACTGACACTGATGTGATAACCTCATGTTTTGTAAATGGGGAAGATCTGGCAAGTAAGCAAACCGTCGAGCCTTTTACCGAAAGCTGGCCGATCCGTACAGTTGATTTTCGAAGTAAAAAATCATTTTTTATAACTGATATCTGTCGAATTTCTGAATTTGTAATGCTAAAACTGGCATGGCTATATACCTGTATGTATGAAATAAAATTAATGATATAATATCTATCACTTTGATCGATAACCTAAACAAAAAAGCAGCGCGCAATATTTGAAGAAGGCGATTTTTGTGCCGAATTGTATTTTTGAAGAAACATAATTGGTTGAGTTGTGTTGAATACGATCTTCGTGACGTAATAAATACTATATATAAATTAAATAGATTTTAATTAATTAATTTAACATTTAATTAACATCTCTAGATTGCACTATGTACCAAGTACTGCCCTCTAGACAGAAACGCACCAGAATTCAAACAAATAATCTATATTTTAAACGACATATACATGGAACTATTATATATATGATTCACAATTATATAAATTTATAAATACAAATTTCAAAGCTGACCCGGAGAATAACGTAAGAGACCCGGAGCCCGGAGATACTTCGTGAAAACCCGGAGTCTCCGGGTCATTTTCATGGAGGTGGTAACTCTACTTAGACGTCGTAGTATTGAAGACGAAGCTAGAGAGTCTAGAAACGTACTGGAATTTCGTGCCAGTAAATATAACTTTAAATTCATTGATGTAAAACGTTAAGTGTACAATTCTTCGAATTAAAAACAAAAGTTGTTACAGTTTTTAAGTATTGAAGTTTTTAGGTACATATATAGTACTATACTTCCTGTATGTAGCATGCCAGGTCCGTACTTAGGTTGAGTTATGCAGTGGCGGCCGGTGGAATTTGACATACTCGTATTTTCGTAAGAAGGCATGGAACCCACACCATAATTTAGGGGGTGGTTATTAGACCTAAGTTGAAGGCTATGATGGCAAAAAATATTCAGGGAAAACTTGCGAAAATGTTTTTCAAAAAAATGGCTGCTTCCGGGCAGATCATGGAAACGGCTTGCAAAATATTTGCGAGATATTTTTTTTCATAATCACCGAGTAAATACAGTCTTTTTATACTTGTGATTTTCTTGACTTTT
Organism: Aromia moschata; assembly: GCA_029963805.1. Taxonomy (NCBI): domain Eukaryota; kingdom Metazoa; phylum Arthropoda; class Insecta; order Coleoptera; family Cerambycidae; genus Aromia; species Aromia moschata. Next base: position 1,062,792 of record JAPWTK010000141.1, on the reverse strand, counting down.
TGAGATCTGTAAAAGTTATGGTAATTTGAATTTTTATTTCATCCCAACATTTCTGGTCTGTGAGATTTTACAATAATTGTATCTACGCAAAATGAGAATTTTGCAAAAATCACAAGTATAAAAAAAAGTGGTTTACTCGGTAATTATGAAAACAAAATATTTCGCAAATACTTATTTTGCAAGCCGTTTCCAAGCCCGGAGGCAGCCATTTTTGGAAAAAAAATTCGCAAAAGATTTTTTTGCCATTATAGCCTTCTACTTATGTCTAGTAATCACCCCCTAAAATATGGTGTAGATCCCACGCCTGCTTACGGAAATACGAGCATGTCAAATTCCATCGGCTGACACTGGAGTTATGTCATTATTAAACGAAAAATAACAATCAAAAGAACTTATCTATAAACAATTGTGTGTTGAGTCATTGTTGCGCTGATGTACTCTATGAGTGTGGTGTGTTAAAGTCTTGCAATAGTATAAAGAAAGGGTATATTACCCCTATATAACCCCTGCTTTGATTTATCTTAAGATTTATTCAGCTCCAGACCACATCAGGATATACATATGTATAAGTCCTTCAAAACTGATATCTTAAAACGTTCGCTAGTTGTCATGTACACAAAAAAGGTTGACAGACAAAAAAGTTTCTCTGCATTTTTTTAAAAACGCCATTTAAGACTTCTAAAATCTGGTTTTATGTAAATAATGGACAGCTCTGTTTTTGGATTCTAAAAATTGTTGTTTTTCTAAATCTGAAGAAAATGAAGTGATTGATTACTATATTGAAATATAATCCGGGTAGTATGGATATTAGTCTAAAGTCACATTACATTTCATACTTTTATTCTTGCTGCACTTTTGGAAACAGTGACGGCTGGTGCAATCTGAAATTCTTGTACATTCGCAAAGAAGCATGCGACCCACACCATGTTAAAGAGTTATTACAAGACCCAAATGGAACGCTAGAAGAGTAAAAAAACTACAATCGAAAATTGTGACATTTTTGTAAAAAATGCTGTTTACATTTCATGGCTAGTTTGATGGCAACTTTTAAGAACAATTCTTAAAAACCGAGGAAAATTGAAAATAACTCCGTTTGTAACTTTAACCCCCATGGTGTGCATATGAGCAAAAGGAAAACTGAAGTTAGACAACATGGACCGAAAAAATTAAGTGTGTTCTATTTGAACTAAACAAATTAATTCGATTTTAAATTGGCAAAAAGTAACACCATAAATTGAACACTTGGTATATCATTTTCGAATTTTAACGTTAGCATAATAAGTATGAGGTAGCTAAATTATACTTTGCGTGCTTGAAAATCTGTTGTTTTGTTCACTGTCAGCCACAGCAATTTATTGCATATGTCTGATATATGCCACGTTCATACGTCTTCTGTAAATATGTTTTACGCATGGTATACATGGCTACTAGACAATGGAAAATCGGATACATATTTAACAAAAATACGTCTAAAGTGAATTTTGTCGACCATGTTCCACGAAAGGATACATGCGCAAAATTTGCACAAATTGCCATTCACGGCACATTATTATTACCACACAACATTATTTTAACCTCAGCGTTCCACCGTCCGTCCGTTTGCACGAAGCTAACGTAAAATACTAAATTTCGACGACGGAATCCTCGCTACGATATATCGATAAATGGTATATAGTCGTTCCTGAACCGGCACCGAGCGAGTCCCAGCGGTTGTTGCCAGGCACGGTCAGTAGCGTACGTATGCACGGGCAAGAAATACACGCGTACATAATTTACAAGGCGCTTAAAAAATACGGTTTATACTGTAATTATCATAGAGTTGTATAGTGCCAATTGTAACACACTTTAGGGACCTTAGTAATAATGTAATGTCGTAATGTCTTTTATCGTGGATACATGTGGGTCCTGTGACGTGCCAAATCAGTGGATACATCCTCGGAGGCGCACCTCTTGGCGGCGGCGGCGGCGCCGCGGGCGCAACTTCGCCGCCCGTCCGCTCGCCGCTCCCGGCTCCTGTCAAACGGCGCTTAGGTTAGGCAGGTTAGTGAGTGCGGAAACTTTTCGCCGGCTGGTTCGGACGCGACGCGCGTCTTTCCTCTACACCGCGTACGCGCGCTATCGACGGCTCTCCCTTCGTCATCTCGGTCGGCACCTCGTCGGCCTCATCTGTTTCCGCAGCCTCCTTCCTTCCTTCGCTTCCTCTCCCGCCGCCGACGTGCATTTGTTTGTTTAGTGCTCGGGGTGTCACGTGTGCACGTTCTGCATCCGAGAATTCCGAAACGGGAACCGAGAACTCCCTGTTTATGCCCGTCTTGTGATTATTATCCCGGGAACGGAACGCGAGTTTGTATATTTACGGTATTGCATTTTCGGTGTATTCTTGAGGCTGCGAATTTCGGGTCTCATTAAATGATCTCTCTCTCTCTACCTACTTTATTGTTACCTGCCGGGACCAGACCCGGTTTTGTCGACTCGTTCTTTTTTGTCGAATTTAAATAATACGATTTTGGGTATACGAGGAGCAGCTGTACCTGCGTGTATCTCGTAAGTGTGAAGGGTTAATGATCATGGTTATCTGTTGGATGCGAGATATTTAGAACGATACCATCTACTGTGTAGCCGAAAGCCTTTGAGTTCATTTAAAGTTTTTAATTAGATTCGGCACGATTCGGAACATTTTCGTGCGAGCGATAACGAATTATTATATTTACTTTTGCTTCATATTTATGTTTTAAATTACAATTATATTTGTACATTACCCATAATTATGTTGGGGGGAATGAGAAATCACTTTTTTGAATTTTTTTAGGCCTGGTCTTCCTTTACAGGGTGTCCGGTAAGAATACGGTAATATTCTGGGACCAATGGAAATAATGACATTGATTTTTTTGAGATCAATATTTGACATCTGTCAAAACTTTTTTGTGTGTGGGTCACTTCACTTCTGGCGTTCATAATGATTTGAAACGCCCAAAATGAGACAGAAAATGCTCGCTCAGAAACAGAAAATGCTAAAAAATTATTAATTTCTACAGTTGTAACCGTTCTAGCCAGAAAAGTAAATTTTGAGGTACCTCTTCTGGGCCTAATATCTTGGTAGGAAGGCACTGTACAAGAAACGGCTATGTATATGAAGAGCTAGTTTTATTTTTACCTCCCCTGTATAGTCCTAGAATATTGACGCATTAGAATATTGACCGGGCACACTGTATATGACTATTCGGTTAATTAATATTTTTACACTTTACACTTTTGTTACGCATTATACTGAGCAGTACCCAGCACCCACACATTTTACAATCATTTTTGTTTTTCTTAAAATATATGTGTAAATGTAATATGTAAGAATAATGTGCATAAAAATCATCATTCCCTCTATATTAAAAAAGGATCTAAAAAATCGGGAAGGCCTGTTTTTTGTAAAACCAGTTTTGCTGTTGTTAAGAGTGTCACCAGAACCTAAAAAATAGTTTGGTGTTACGATTGAAATACCAATGCCAAGGTTTATTTCAATAAAACTAAAAATTTCGCATATACAGTGGTGGCCATAAAAATAGAGCCACCAGTATGTTTGTAAATAAAATATGTAATCTAGACAGATGTGTTCATTACACAGTAGCTCCATCTATTTACCAATATGCGACAATAATAATAATGCCGCGTGCAAAATACCGAAGATTACCACTAGAGTTCCTTCCGACTAGCTAGGGGAACCCCCAGACTCTATCGCCTATCATTTGCGTGTGGCCATAATAATAGAGCCAGGTAAATAGCGGTGAGTTTGTTGGCATTAAATTAGTTCTTAAAAATCAGTTCGTGTGATATAGTGATTTATAGACAAACTACAATAAAATCGTGTCAAAGTTTTAAGAAAAATGGGCCGGAGTGTTCATTGCACTGTCAGTGAAAGAGCACAAATTTTAATTCTACACAATCAGGGAAAATCTCAGCGGGAAATTGCGAAAGAGGTAGGCTGCTCACGAAAAATGGTAGAAAATGCCTTGAAATATAAAGACCGAAAAGAAACTCGCGGACCCAAACGGAAAACAACACCTCAGACCGATAGACATATTGCTCGAATTAGTAAAGGTGATCCATTTAAGTCTTCAAATGAAATTAAAAGTGAATTGAACCTTAAAATAAGTGCACGTACAATACGTAGACGATTACAGGAATATAATTTAAATAGTAGAGCTGCAAGGAAAGTTCCTCTATTAACTTCAAAAAATAGAAAACAGCGATTGCAGTTTGCAAGAGATCATGTTAACTGGTGTGGACCAGAAGGCATAAGAAAATGGCATAATATACTGTGGTCCGGCGAAACCAAAATTAATTTAATAGGGTCAGATGGTAGACATTATGCGAGAAGGCCACCAAATACAGAATTATTACCCAAGTATACCAGAAAGACTGTAAAGCATGGGGGCGGTAACATTAAGTTATGGGGCGCTTTCTCCTGGTACGGAGTGGGGCCACTTTATTAGATCAAGGGAACCATGGATCAGAACGAATATGTCAGCATTCTCGAACATGTAATGCTGCCTTTCGCCGAGGAAAATATGCCACTTTTATGGACATTCCAAAATGACAACGATCCGAAACACACCTCTAAGAAGGCAAAAAGTTTTTCCAGGATTATAATGTGTCTGTGTTGCCATGGCCCTCCCAATCACCGGATTTAAATCCGATAGAAAACTTATGGAGGGACCTCAAAAATGCTGTTGGTAAACATAAAACACGCACTCAATCGGAATTGTGGGACGTTATCCAAAGAGAATGGGCATCCATACCAATTGAAAAGTGTCGTAAGCTTGTTGATTCTATGCCAAGGCGCTGTGAGGCTGTAATTAAAAATCGTGGTCAAGCTACAAAATATTAGTAGTATAGAACTGTTTTTGATCAAAACTGTTGTCTGTATTTATTTTATGTTGCTGAAAATAATTTAGTTTTGTAATGGCTCTATTTTTATGACCAATACATTTTGTGTTTCTTGTTTTTTTTTTTTTTAACAAGTTTTTATTACTACTATAATTTAAATAGAATACAAATAACATTTTATATTTGTCACATCTAATATCACTAATCTGCAAAAATATTTAATAGTTATTTGCAGTTTAGTACCTTTTATAACTAGTTTTGTAATTTTTTCCGTTGTGGCTCTATTTTTATGGCCACCACTGTAGTTCTCAAATTTTAATTTTATTTCTCGAAAATTTTGGAATCTGACCTGCTTATTAAATTCTAATAATAAATCTTTGAATTCATTAGTAAAATGGCTACAGTCAAGATGATTTACTCCAAAAAAAATGACCTTGGGATAGCCATTAAAATAGTTGCAAATTGCTACCAAGAATTCCTACTCTTCGATATATTGGCAAAGTTAACAATATTTTTGATTTAGGCAAACGTTTAAAATAAGTTATTATTAGAACATATTTAGGTAAATCGATCAAGTTCAAATTAAATATTTTGAAATATTTAGACGTTTGCCTTGCTATTATCGAATTAGTCATTATTATCTGTGTTATTATTATCGGGTAGGCAGGTAACATCAATAAATCAATCCAACTACTCTGTACATTTTTCATGCACTTTATCGATGGGAGTATTATCGAAAGTCTATACAGGGTGTTTCGAGAGGAATGTGTATGTGAAAGGAAAATTGATTTTGATAAAAGAAATACCATTTTAGTCATTGGTGTGGAACTTAGAGGTTAACGTGTTGTACTTTAACACGCTGTATTTCAGTAACAACGCATTTTCAGAGATTGTACAAAAATTCATCAAATGACTCACTTAAATAGTTGTTCCCAAAGTTCCCGAAGTTGTATGGACATTTTCATTTCCCGAGCCGTCCAGTATACCTACGCATCTTTGATAAATAACTGGATACGAGGTGTGTAAATTAAGTAATGAGACTGTTTTTTTTTAATCTTTGTTTTTTAAATTGTCCACAAACTCTTTGTGGCCAATTCCCTGGCTATCAAAAAGGCAAATCAGCATTCTTGCTTTTATGGGTCTTGGAGAGCTTGAAGTGTGCCATTCCATGCTTTGGTTACTGGGTCGTACTCAAGCACTCAAGTCTCATCACCAGTAATGACACGTTCCATAAAAGGGGATCATTTTCAATCGATTCAAAAAAGTCAAGACGCCTTTCTCTCCTGATGTCCGTTTGTTCCTGCGAAAGGTTTTTTGGAATCATCCCCAATTCGTTAGTCACAATCAGATGAACACTGGTGTGATTCAAATTTAATTCTTCCCCAATCATTCTTGTCTCAATTGACGATTTGAACGCACAAGATCCCGTATTCTCTCCGACTCTATTCCTTCTGAGAACGCCTTAAAAACCTGGGCTCTTGAGAAACACTGTCTCGGTAGGCGTGTTGAAGTTTTGCAAAAGGATCTGTTGCGCTGTGTCCAAATCTGAAGTAAAACCTGGTAGCACACCGTTGCTCAAAATTAATATCACTCATTTTTAAAACGCACTAGAAAAAACTGGTTTACGAAAACAGTCACAAAGAACAAACAAATGACTCTAATAAATTCAAAGTCCCGTCTCCGCAGTGTTGCTAGATCGGGCGCTACGTTGCCAGTCTCATTACTTAATTTACACACCTCGTATACGACACGGTATGCTAGTGTAAATATTTTCTGTTGGTGGTTGCAAAGAATTTGACCAAGATTTTCGCTTTTTGCGTATATAAAAATAACCCACTGGCGAAAACCCGATTGTTCGCTAAATATTTTTTGGCAGCATTGCGTGGACATTAATTAGCTCACAATTATCTCTGACACATGTTTAATGTGATTGAGAATAGAAATAGATGTTGAATAATAAAATTGTTTACTATATGCAGAATGGGACTTGTTGCTTATTGTTGCTAGGAGTAAGTAGCCAACCTGTTAAAAATTTCTAATTGTATGCGAGGTGGAATACACCCCTTTCATCCCGAAAAATAAATACTTATCCCTTATTTTCATCAAACGCGATTTGCATTGTCTCACGTTATTAAAGAGACAGAAGATTATTGCTAAATAAACCTCGAATATTTATTCTCTAGTAGGACTCCTGATCTCTGTAGATTCTGTTGTTTTCACGCTTGAAATAGTCACAAAAAGTTGTTAGAGCTATATTGAAATTAAGTTATTAATTAGGCAATAGAATACAATTTTGTTTTAATCTTTTTAAATTAAATGGAGCCTGGGACTGCTAGACTAATTTGGGGTTGACCTAGAAATTTCTTGAAAGACGACTGACTTCCAAAAATACAATAATATAAATAATAAGTAGAACTTCGGACGACTCAAAATATTACAACAAAAATAATAAATATGGCCAAATACTTGTATATTAAAGTATTGTTTATGTTTTGCATTTGATTCTAGATTTAAATTATGTCACTAGAGATAATAACGATATGTGACGCGATAAAGCAGGGCATTGTAATCAAACAGTTTTTTTCACGTTAAAAGCTGAATTTTTTCGTAAAATTAGAATTAGGCCGACTTGGTCCATTCTATTCGTAATAAGTAAATCATCTACAAATGCAAATGCAAAAAATGCAAATTATCACAACTTACTTTTTTCATTTTTTACATTCGAACTGAAAAATAATATAATAATTTATATTTATTGACTGGCCACATGGGCAAATGATGGAAACTTATTAACGGCAAGGTATTATTGAAACTTGCGTTTGAAAATGAATGCGAATTGATTCTCGCAATTTTTTAAATCTGGTTTTTCAGAAATGGGCAATCAAAATTAATTGATGGACAATTTAATTGAGCTATCGTTATCGGTAAGAAAGTGCCGATTTTCACTTTGATGTTGGTGGTTTTAATTTTTTGTTGTTGTTTAATAACACATGACCATAAACGTTTTTCCAGTGCGCGGAAGTACAGACCCGGTTTACTCCATGTTTTTAGGGTCGCTGAACATTAATCAGACCTCAGTTTTCCTCGTTTACCGCTATTTTTTTGCTAACCTCAAAAACACATTTTACACGGTAGCTTGATTACACAAACATCAAACATAAAGCCAGAGAAAACGATTCCCCTTCTACGTTTTTCAACGCACTAAATCAAAATCTGAGGTCAGGATGCATTTACGACTCAGTTTTTTCCCTATATTGTTCCTATGAAAAACATTATATCAGACACATTATATCAAACAATAACCCTAAGCCTCGGAAATCTATAACTCTACGACACACATACTCAAAACCCCACAACCTCAAAAATCTTAATCTCAAAAAACCCTATATCTGTGTTTTGCAACTGTTAGAGCGCAGCAAATTATGAAGAAGCATGACTATGAGCTAATCATGGCTCTCAACTTCATCGTCATGGAATTCCAAAGCTTCGCAATCCCATAACCTCATAACCTCCAAACTCTTAACCTCAAAAACCTGAGTCAAAAGTAGGTCATGCGAAATCTGGGACACAACAACATGATGAAAAGGCACGAGTGTGATCCAATCATGACACTCAAACCCGTAGACCCGAAATCTTGCTCTGAATTTCCACAACCTCAATCTCAAATCTATTGGTCTAAAAAACTCTAATCTAGGACGTGAAATTTAGCATGCAGCAACCTAATGAAGAGGCATGAATATAACCCATCATACCTCAACCCTATAGCCTCGAAAATCCACAGCTATGAAATGCCTAGCTAAATAGCTGTGAAATTTCATAACCTCAATCTCAAACCCATAAACCTAGAAAACCTTATATCTAGGGCCTACGAGATCTAGGACAAAACAACCTGAATAAGATGAGTATTATAATATTCACAGTTTGAGATTGAGGTTATGGAATTTTAGGTCTATGGGTTTGAGAGTCATGATCGGAACATATTCATGCCTTTTCATCAGGTTGTTGTGTACCAGATTCCGCAGGACCTACTTATGAGGTTTTTGAAGTTAAGGGTTTGGATTTTAAGAGGTTATGTGATTACAAAGCTTTGGAATTCCACTGCTATGAATTTGAGAGTCATTATTGGATTATAGTAATGATATGTTGATATATATGGTTCTTGGGTTAAGATTTTTGAGATTATGGAGTTTTGAGTATGTGTGTCGTGGGGTTATAGGTTTCTGAGGCTTAGGGTTATTTTTAGATCATCCCCATAACATTACAGTCACCAACTCTTCAAGTATATGACATGGTGTCTGATTTAGTATTTTTCATAGGGATTTTTTTTCCTAGAGGAAAAAATTATAGTTGTACCTCATTTTGATCCAGTGGATTGAAAAATGTAGAAGGGGAATGGTCTTCTCTGGTTTTGTGTCTGTGTGCGTGTGTCAAACTACCATGTAAAATGTGTTTGAGGTTAGAAAAAAAAACTAGCTGTAAACGAGGAAAACTGAGGTCTGATTCGTGTGACCCCCCAAAAACATAAAGTAGACCGGGTTTGTACTTTCGCGCATTGGAAAAACTTTTGTCGTCCTGTGTAATTTTTATTCACAAAAATGGGCACTCAGATTTAATTGGTGAGCAATAATGGTCGATCGATGGGTAATCATAGCCATTGCTTTTTTATAATTTCCTATCAACTTTGGGGGTCTAACTTCAGGGAGCTGTCTAAAGTCCGTCTTTAATTATCGTTTTTTCAACAATTATCCGCATTGTCCTTATATTTCGCATAACGTTTCAAATAAAAATCAAGTAGGTACCAAAATATTGGCCTAGTAACTCCAGTCTCCCCTACACAGAGCCTCTCGTATAGTGTGTTTTATGTTCTGTGTTGTGCAAATGACGATAACTGGTAATGCGCGACTAAAAATAATATCGGCTTGCCCGTCAATTTGCTAACTAAAAATAAATAATGTTCTGCTGCTTAATTATTAGTACTTGAGGAAAATCACTAGATACATATATAAATTCGGATTTGCGGCACCAATAGTTTCAATAGTTTCGATTAATAAATTCAAAACGTTATCCTCGAGTACTGTTAATTTATGCACGTACTCTAGCGGTGTCTACTTATAAGGGGTCAGAAGTTACCCAAAATAATTAATTGGAAAACTACATTAAATTGTTTATTTATTGCAAAATATAATATACTTCCTGTAATAAATATGGGAGCTCACTAACCTCTCTTCCAGATTAGTACGTTTTGTCAACCTACCGTATAAGTTGTCCATCAATACTTATTTTTAAAAAGTCATCTGTAATAGATATCATTTTTCCTTACTGACCTCGGAACTTATCACATATCTATTTTTTTGTATCAACATCATAAATTACAAAATACGTTAAAACAGTGAACAACGTGACCTAAGATATGTATTGGTTTGAGTTCAATTTCTGAATCCAGTAGCGCACGTACGCTATGGGATCGCTTTTGAATTGTCAATTACGCATTACAACTATTTTTTGTCACTTTTAAGATCGCAGTAGTTAGGGGGTATTCTAATGTAGAGACTTGATTTTTACTATATTCGCGAATTGTTTGCAGAAAAAGTTTAAACATCCTCGTGATACAGTATTTTCTAGCATAAAAGTATAACTATCCAGTGCTTCTCAAAATGTTTTTATTGAACAGTATTTACAAGTGACTTTCTCTTCTGATTCTAATTTGAAAAGATACGGTTTGAGTTCAATTTCTGAATCCAGTAGCGCACTTACGCTATGGGATCGCTGTTGAATCGCCAATTTTCGCATTACAACTATTTTTTGTCACTTTTAAGATCGCAGTAATTAGGGGTATTCTAATGTAGAGACTTGGTTTTTTACTATATTCGCGAATTGTTTGCAGAAAAAAGTTTAAACATCCTCGTGATACAGTATTTTCTAGCATAAAAGTATAACCATCCAGTGCTTCTCAAAATGTTTTTATTGAACAGTATTTACAAGTGACTCTTCTGATTCTAATTTTAAAAGATACTTTTCTTGTTTCCATCATTTGTAGTTTATGAAGCATTTTTTTTGTGTGGCTATCGTTTCATGTGGTTATCGTTTGAACTGAAATAAAATTCAAACGCTGACATTTAACTTGGCGACTATTTATAAGGTTAATGTTTTTATTACTGTTTTTTTGGACTACGTAAACGTCGGCTATTTCTTTTTTTAGGTAACCCATCAATTACCTTTATTCATGTTCAAACGATAGCCACGAATGTGCTGAAGATGTATGCAAAATTTCAACTTTATCGAGCCAGTATTATGGTCACCAGATATCATGGTCACCAAAATATTGTTTTGAGAAAAACGCGTTTAAGGTTTCTTTAAACATCACTGCGGTATAGCATACAAAAAAACGGGTACCATGCTTTTCTTCATCGAGATCTTGCATTTAGCATCTTTAGATACTTATTGTAAGAAAAACGCACGCACACGCACACATACAGGGTGATCGATTTATCATTGGAAGTGAGTTTTTCTCAGAAACGGCTGACAGAAATCAATTTTTATGAAAGGTAAATTACTTTTACTTTCACTCAAAATTAAGGAAGGAATAATAAATATGTTTTAACGACGCTAAGCGTCGCGACGCGACGCCTTAATATTTTTTTAGCAACGTACCTTTTTTTCTTTACCGGTACAAAGGCATATTAATTCTAAGTTTTTGTTCTATTTAATTTTTTTTTTGTATGAGTGTATATCAATTTACTTGTTTTTACTAAAAATTAAGATCGAAATAAAAAATATAGCTTAATGACGCTAAGCGTCGCGACACTTCATTTTTTTTTCACAATATACCTACCTGTTTTCATGACTTCGTAAAAAATGTTTTTAGTTTTTGCATTTACATATTATATTTATTATATTTAAATATTGCTACATTTAAAATTGCATTTTTCCGACGCTATTGTTCATTCAACATATGCATAAGTAAATGTGTTTTCATTTACAATAAAATATATATTAAACCTAGGTTTTAATAGGCGAAATATTGTATAATTTATAATAGACAGATATCTTTAGATACCTAAACAAAAACAATATACATACATACAAATGCATACAAATGTCCTAATTGAAATCTTTTTTTACCTATTTATAGTTATTTCATTTCGATTTTTTCTAACTGCAGTTTTATTTTTATTTAACACAGCCATAAGTTTTCTAAGTAATACTATTTCTAGATGTACCAAGGCGTTGTACAGCTAGAAATTGGTCCAGTGGTTAGTTATACTCCTCTCTAGCTATAACAGTTTTGAGCCTGTAAGATATGTAAGGATTCGGTATATGTTCAGTATTTTGATCTTAAACTACAGTTCTTAATATTATTTCTATAGGGCGTGCCTAAAAAATATATCCGTTGTCTTCGAATTGTCACAAATTTATTTATCAAAAGGATATCACTGATACATTTATTATTTTTTCTGTGATTAGTTTCAAACTTCTACGCAATAATAATAAAAATCCGATAGCTATAATTTCGTATATGCATGTATGTATGTATGTATGTATATGTATAGGTATTTGAGGCAAAGGTATCCTGATAATATTTACGAGATTAACCAAAAGTAATCAAATCAGTGCCTGGAATCCATTTGCGATAACGCATTTTCAAATATTAACTAGGCAATTTAGATATGGAAATCAAATTATGAATTTGAATAGGCTGTGCTCGTCGATTATTCGCTGTATATTTGAGGTACATGTCACAGGTTTCATTACGCATGGAGATTGTTTATCTCATTGCCCTAACCGTCTAAAAAATATGCTCAAAATATTTTGGCGTTTGTTTAATGCTATAATAAAAAGGATTATTAACGTTTTGTTTTCACATATTAATTTTATAATTTGTTTTTGAAAATATCGAAAATTAATTGCATGTATTTTTGTAGATCGAGTGCTGAATACAGCTTGGAGGTATCAATTTTTAATTAATGCAATTAATTTGAGAGGAGTAAAATTAGGGTATGCAAAGGCTGAATGGTTACAACAGTGAATCACTATTGTTTCTTGATTTTTTTTTCACAAATTTTCAAATATATATATGTATACATTTTTTTTAATTTCTTCATTTTTTTTTCAAATTTAACAAGTAACTAATGCAGAAGGTTGCTGAGGTATCCATGATCAAAGACAAAAGGATCCTTTTTCATTAAAAGTCAAATATTTCAGCGACAAATTGAGGTAGAGAGATTATAAACAAAGCAAATTGAAGCTGAATAAACAAGCTATCCGGCCCATGTATTGATTTAATTGAAAAAAATCCCCAAGTCTGTGGATAAAAAAAATAAATAAATAAAAAATTTACAATTATTTTTCGCGCTATTTCTTAGCATTGCGTCATAACCGTAGGTCACAAAAATATTTTGCCAAAAGATCTCAAAACTAGAAACTTGAGGATTCAAAATGTTTGTTTTTTTAGATCTAGATACGACCATTTTTCACTGAGATACAGCCTTTCAAAAATCACCAAAACAATTTAGGAATTTTTTTTGTTCCATTAATTTTTTTGAGAACTGTATATACGATTATTAGTATACAGATTATATATGCCTGTCGGTCTCTAGACGCCGTATCATTTCTGATGAGAGCCTCGAAATACAAGTTCTCTTAACCTTTCAAAACCACCTTTTACTTCGATTTAATTTCTGTCGATTTCAAACAGCTAATTTCTTTGAAACACTGTATTTTCGTGTGCTGCATAGTGCACTGGGAATATACCTCGCGTTATATTAAAAAATGACGTCAAGATCGTTCGCAATAAAACCTACTGACTCGCCTACTTGCGCTGTACAGTACGTTTAATAGACGTGCGGCCGCTAACTTATTGCCACTTATTGTCCGAATATTATTAGCAGAAACGAGACAATGAGTGCGCCTTTTTTGGTAACGCACCATAAGCTGTTGGTTTTTATAACAGATACCAACTAGCCTGAGCCATATCGACAAACTGATGAAGCCAAGTGGAAGCCAGATCGAAGTCTAGGCTCGTATGCTTATGTAGTCGTTCGTAGAGTTTGCCCGGTGAAGATCTCTCGTTGTTTAATATTTTTTTTTAAAGAATAATTAATGGGTAAATGCATAGTGAACAAAACTGAACGTGGACATAATCTGAAACGAAGCGTGCATTTTTTTCTTTCAGTAAGTAAAAATGGAATGTAATAAACACTCTTTGGAGTCGGGTCTACAATATTCCAGAGTAGGCTTACAGTTTCTTCGATCGTGTTGCTACTGAATAGCGGTATAATTCTGGACTGTTAAGTTAAATAGATACTTTTAAAACTGTTGGACTAATCTAACGTATTGTATTTTCTAATTTATTTTAATATGTGCCAACGCAAAAGCTTTATTGTTAAAACTTTCATAATTTGCATTAGCACTTTTTTAATTTCCCTGAATCCGGCTGTTTCAGTAGGCGGGGCTTGTGTTTCCTTCCACATGTCCCAACCCCCGAATTTGGTTTCAGTTGTTCTCATACAGAAGATACGGGGTTGCGCTTGATCTATTTGGTCTGTGTTTTTGTAATTTGGTTGATTGCAAATTTCGTTTCAATATAATTTTTTCTTGAGGTATGACAACATATTTTCCGTTATATTTCTTTTAGTGTAAATTTAGGTTTCTCAGTATTGGCATGGCAATTTAAGTGCGTTTATAAATTTTATTTAAATCCGGATGTAACGATACTATTTTTTTGTCTATACAGTAACCAGAAAAATGTTTACGATAAATAGGAGAGATTTTTTGTTAGTATGTCAAAATATTTGTGGGCCATCACATGTACATATTCAGACAACTTAAAAATCGATTATTTGAAATTACATCTGTCCCATGATTGCTGGTATACCGAGAAAATAAAAAAAAGAGATCTCAAAGAAAGCGCTTACTTGAGAAAGTATAAAAAAGTCATTTGAAAAAAAGTGGTCAGAATTTTCAACGTCCAGGCAGGGGAGGTACGCAAAGTTTGAGGCCAATAATCAAACAACTTTGTAAATTGCCATTTTTAAAAAAATATTTTTCATTTTTCAAGTCAATTTGCGAATTTTTCTTAACATTCTATAATCTCACAACTGACGCTTATTTGTCTAGGCCACAGCGAACCATTTTTAACTAAGTAAAGGATTTATTTAGAATGTAATCTTGTTTTTAATTTTTTTTTGACTGATATTAGTTATCTTCATTTTCCTGGTTTACTGGTGACCATAAGAGAAATATAACAATCGATTTTATATTGCTAAACTTGCAGAAGCAATTGTCATAAACATATACATACATATGTACATATTTTGACATATGATTATGGTGAATAGCAAAATATATTGTGACTAATAACAACAAATCTATAATATGATGCACACATATTGCCGGCAACTGTATATGATTTCGATGTTTGTATATTAGTTTATGTTCAGTTTTTATGTGTATTTTATTTCATTATTTATTTTTTACCGTATTCGTTAATTTTTATTTTGAATTGAATTTCATTCAGTTTTTAATTGTTTTTAAATGTAGGCCCAAATTGAAAATATATCCATCATTTCCGTTTTTAACAATAATCAATAACGTATCAGCATGGTTTTAAATTAAATTAAATCCACCATTATTTTGTTTTATTTTGTAATGTGTCAATCAATTTCAACATTTTAAACCTTCGTGTCTATTATTTCCTTTCCTTACCTGATTCGTTAATTATTTTTTTTATTTTGTGATAATGTCTTAAATATCGTTAAAAGATACATACAGTTTAGACCATAATTAAATTCCACATTTCAGCCTCTAAATGATAACAAAGAAAAACTTGTTTTGTGGCCACTATAATAGCGTGCGATTTAATGAGTAAGTTTTTAATAGATAGGCTATAAATGGTTGAATTTTGAATAGATTTCCTTCGTGTATTTAAGAAGAGTAATAAAATGGTCTTTGATTTACGCCGAGATTTATTGTTCATGGCAATAGAGTAGTGTAGTAGGTGTGAGTTTTAATTTTAAAATGAATATTGACGTTTAAAATGAATACCAGACGCAATGCTTTTGTTGTTAAGAAAAATATCGTAATTCACATAGGGATATTGAATACTTTAATCACCGAACATAAACAAACTATGCTTTAAGTTTAAGAGCCATATTTTATTTGACTTCGGAAAGGATATTTGTATACTTATTATATTATTATGTAAATGAAGTATAGACGTTATTATTATAGAAATATATTTTTTATTTTGGGATGCGAATTCTTGAAAGTTAAAAATATTCTATCTGGACAACAAAGTCGTTTTCAGGACAAAACAGTCTAGTTCGTAACTAAATATACATTGAAACACTGCATTATACAAAATTATTATTCGTAATAATTATAACAAAAACTTTTAATATTTAAGATATAGTGAAGATATCTAAGTAAATATAAATCTAAATGAAAACCCAAATTTTGATATTCTCTTTAGAATTACATAAACATATTTAGTAATTTGTTACTATTTTTTCCGGTCGTCTTTGATTTTATACAAATTTATTTTCTCTTCTATCAGTGCAACATGAACAAGTACAATGAAACATATGTTGCAACTCTGAATTCGAAATTGCATTATGTGGTTTTTATAAAGTTATACTCTATTGTACTGCTTCTCTAGGAATTCCATGTTATACGAATTTTAACTGTATACAGGGTGTCCCGTAATGAATGTACACAGAGCAGTGATATAATCCTGACGTCAAAATATAACCGTTTGCCTGATATGACCTTAGTAAAATGTTGATGGTTAACAAGTTACTGACAAAATCGACATATCCACGGATTTTTCCTGCTCGTTAAAATTACCGTCACTAAAACACATTTTAGGTAGCGCCATTTACGTTCTATTCGAGTTAGAGACTTGCGGTTTTTTAATTTTCGGTAGCCTATAGGATTGGTTTTAATGCCCAGAAGTCGCTACGCTGTGACTTAAACGGTTCGCCGTCCACACCCCAAAAAGTAACCCCATGTCGAAATTTGAATTCGCAAGATTTTTACGGCAATTTCAGAGACCTACACGATTGACTAATAGGACGCTGTCGGGTAAAAACTCCATCCCGGCAGATTGTCCCACATCTTCAACCCATTTCCAGACCACCCTAAGCCACCCCTTTGCATTTACCCAGGGTTTTGCGTGGTTTGACCTCTGTTGGGCGAATCCATTGATACTAACGCTGCCTAATAAGTTGATGTGGGGTGCCACAACTCACTTTCACCCTTTGACAACTCCAGCACCCCTCCAGGCTACACCCACACCAACCCCCACACTTACCCCCTTTGGTTCCGGCTCTGTAGAAGGCTGCGTGAGATGTCGTTTTGTCTCGACTTCATGTCATGACATTACTTGAAAGTTCTCGAAGTTGGTCGAACACCCAAACAGCACCTTTTTCCACTAATTTTAGGAGCGAGAATATGTTTGGGTGGCCTACCTCGCAGGCGCTAACCCAGTCGAGGCTTCATGAACACTTACCAAGCATCCCTTCCGAATTTCGCTATTATTCACACCAATTTATTAGGCAGCATTAAGCGGGGGGGGGGGGGGGGTAACGTTAATTGGGGCAAAAAAGGCACGTTTTTGTGATTTTTTTTGACGACACAGTTAAAATCTATTTATTAAAACCAATGGCACAATAAAGTATAACATTCGAAGAATATCGTGTAAAATTTTCATGAAAAAATATTAAAAAATACGGCAATGACAGCAATTATTCGGAAGCGTCTCGGAAAAAAGTAGAATTGCGGTCATAACTCGGTGCTGGATCATCTGAAATACAAAAATCAAAGTTCTTTCGTTTGATAATCGTTTTCCCCAGGTAACGCTAGGGGGTTTTTCGAAATTTCTATTTTTCACTTTTTGGGAACACTTTGAAGTGAAAAACCCGAATTTTTCGACATTTTGGGGTGTAGACGGCGAACCGTCACAACGTAGCGCCTTCAACCAACCCAATAGTCTACCGAAAATTAAAAATCGCAAGTCTGTAACTCGAATAGAACGCAAATGGCGCTAATCTAAATTGTGTTAAGCTAATTTTGACAAGCAGTTTATTTTTAGTTTGAAAATTATTGAATTTATGCAAACCTTTAAGTCCTTACTGTATAAGTAAGTGCGTCTATCAGGAAATATGTACAATAAATTGTGGATTCGTCAGCAAATTTTCGGCGGTGACTATCTTAATTTGTAAATTGCATTGTATTTAAATACACCTATAAGTTTATCAAATCAAAGTATAAAGTAAAAACTGCATTGGAACATCTTAGTACTTACATGACAGCTTACACGTAAATTGCCTGTTGTATCCTAAAGGTTGAGATCTGATGTCGATCTAAATATCTCGGCAACGCTCTTTGTACGCCAACAGAAGACCAATTCTTCAATAGTCCTAATTCAATTGCGATTCAAGGAAAGGCTGCTCGTTTTATTGATTCAACCGGGTGACATGAATGTAGAGTGTGATTTAATTGGATATCTTTAAGCGGCGTTCTTTATTTAATTAAACTGCCCTCCTTAGCGCAACAGAAGGACCCAGTGGGCTTATTTACATCGCGTAAGACAGTCCGAAATCGCACGGAACAGACTGCGACAAAAAATCCGAAGAAGTCGCGCAGTTTCCACTGCGGAGCGTTATTTTCAACTTGAAATACAGACTTGGCCGGGCCCAGGCCCGAAGAACCGTGCACTTCCTGGTACACTTCTAAAAATAATCCGCAATCCCACAAAAGCAATAAAACCGTTTCTCCCGGAAAAGTTAATACGAATATTAAAAGCGATAGCTTAATCTTATCAGATACTGAGCTGTAGTTGGTAACCGCTAGCCGGGACGT
Organism: Aromia moschata; assembly: GCA_029963805.1. Lineage (NCBI taxonomy): Eukaryota > Metazoa > Arthropoda > Insecta > Coleoptera > Cerambycidae > Aromia > Aromia moschata. Next base: position 1,044,054 of record JAPWTK010000141.1, on the reverse strand, counting down.
GCGGATTAGTTTTTAATTCAAGACATTCTTAATTCGTACGTGATGTGAATATTTTGCGAGAAAGTGGTATTTTATGGAGTCTCAGGACTACACCACCAGGTCTGGAAGTTTGAAAAGGTCGAGCAGTTTCAAGAAACTCTTGAAATTGCCTAACTGGGGGTCGTCTAATTCAGGTAAGATTTTTTTTGTCTGGGCAGTTGTTTTTTGTATCCGCATTCGAATCATATCGGTATATAATATTTAGAAACAATTGCAATAGAAAAAGTATACCTATTTAAACTTGTTTTTGTTTTAAATAGAGCACAAATTAGATCTGGTTAGAACTGTTTCTGTCTGACTCTCTAATGAGAGGATATCGGGATGATTACTGTCCTAAAGAAAATATTGTTCGTTGGGTTTTGCATTTTTTTTTATGTTTTGCGCATGAATAAATATTTGTCTATATTTTGAGTTATGGAACTCCAAAACAATGCCACTATAAAATGTTTCTTTTTTATAGTAAAAACTTTTTATGGTGGCTCTTTTGGCCATGTTTATAATGGTCTCGATTGATTTGAAAGATATTGTTGGACAATACGGACAAAATATGTGCATATGTCCAAAATAACTTAATTTAGTGATCCGTCAATATGGATGTAAGTAGGGCATCAGGATAAACATGATTCCTAATAATATTAAGTGATTATCCATTGTTTCAATATAATTATCTGTTGCATAATAATTATTCAAAGTAATTAACCGGAACATTATTAACACGTGGATGTACAGTCGCTCTTCAATTAATTTCGCTTTGTCTAACTACGTCTACATTAGATCTCGTGGAAGGTCAATGCGTTAATGAAAAAGGTAACATCATTATTAAATTAGCTTTTACATGGTACTCATACGAATAATTCGTGCCACTATAACTGTTATGTGTGATATACTATACTGTATCATTTTAACAAAACATTTTTCATTTTTTTTATGATTTTAACATAAATGTATTTTAAATATAAAACTTCAGAACGTATAGAATCTTTGGATTTTATATTAATAATATTATAATTTCAGTAGCTATTGCTTTTTTCATATATGAGGTGTGTAAATTAAGTAATGAGGCTGATTGTTTTTTATTTTTTTCTCGTTTTTTTTTTATTCGAATAGAATTGCAATTCAGTATTGTCTCCTTCAAAATACCTTCCTTGGGAAGCCACACAGAGCTGGCGTTCTTCCATCTAGGTGCGTGTGGCAAGGCACATTGTCGTATGCAACATCCAGTTGTTCTTGATGTTTGGTCTCACACGCACTTTTCGAAGTTTTTAAAAAATCTCTCTGCAAAAAGTGTTGATTTACTGTTTGGCCTAGAGGCACAAGCTCTTTGTGGATAATTCCCTAGCTATCAAAAAAACAAATCAGCATACATTTTATCTTTGACTTGCTTCGATACTTGGTTTCCGGGTCGTACTCAAACACCCAAGTCTTATCACCAGTAATGACATGTTCCATAATATGGGGATCATTTTCAATCGATTTCAAAAAGTCAAGACACCTTTCTCTCCTGATGTCCTTTTGTTCCTGCGAAAGGTTGTTTGGAACCATTTTTGCGCAGATTTTTTTCACCCCCCCAATTCGTTAGTTAAAACTTGATGAATAGTGGTGCGATTTGATTCTCTTCCTGCTGAGAATGCCTTCCTTCTGGGAAACCCGTCGAAAAACTTGGGCTCTTGAAAAAACACTGTCTCCATAGGCATGTTGAAGTTTTGTAAAAGTATCCGTTGCGCTGTGTCGAAGTCTGAAGCAAAACCTGATAGCACACCGTTGGCGTTGCTCAAAATTAATGTCACCCATTTTGACATGTTAACCTACCGCCCTTCCAAGTCTCGTCTCTGCAGTGTTGCTAGATCGGGCGCTACGTTGCCAGTCTCATTACTTAATTTACACACCTTGTATATATACGAAATATGTTAAAAAATATGGAATTATGTATTATCTAAACATAAAATGTGTTTCCTAATTCAATAGTCTTTTAATGTTTTTTTTTCGGCGTACGCTGAATATTTAAACGTTGAATATGTGTGTCAACAAATTCTCAAAATTATATACATCCAAAAAAAAAACGTCATCAAAGTTGGCCGAGAAAAAAAAGACATATTTCTATCCTTAATCATCATATGACAGCCAATCACATCATATGACAGCCATTGTTTATTTTACAAATTGTGACAGTCACTTGTCAAAAGTTTGACATAACCGAAAAGCTTAGACACGACCGCTATTTCCATCTCTCTCGTCTATAGCCAGAGTTGATGACGTTTTTTTTTGGATGTCTATACTTATAATTTAATTTTCATATTTTGAAAAGGTTGAAGACAAGTATAAACCAGTTGCCATGTCATATACTTACAGACTCAATAGATAGTGGTGGATGGTTTCTACGCAACTAGTCGATTTTTATTTTGCTGCGTGGGAGTTTTTATAGTTACCAGTTAAGATTTATAATTTGATTTAGTACTTGTAAATCGATTTCACATTGATTATTCTAAAATTGTTTTTCTTTTGAATTTTATTGTGTAGTTACGGTTGGTAAGTTTAATGTAGGTAAACATCAAATAAAAACAGTTAAATTTCGGACAATTAACTCTCACACTCTTTGGCTTTATATGATTTTTTTCTAGCTAATTCCTTAAAATCTTTCGTAATAATTTCCACTCAGGTTTTCAACAGTTATAAATATTTTGTTTTCATTTAACAACCTAGTCCATCGAGGTTTACAGTCTACTGTTGTTGGCCATTTTTTCATCCCAATAAAAAACCATAATTCATTAGTTAAAAAATGCGACCCATAACAATGTAAAGAAAGGTATAACATTACTCATATATAACAAAATTTATTACTACCATACTCTTGTTTGGGAAAATCTATTACTACCATACTCTTGTGGATTGTTAACAATTTTTAATTTGTGTAGGTAATAAAAACATGGGTAAGAAAATGTCAGGAAAAAATGTTATTTTTGTACATTTTGGAAAGTAGGTATGTTTCATATCTCAAATACTTCACCATTATTGGGATAGGAATTGTGTTTGCGTCCGATTCTTTTTTACTCTTGATTATATACGAGGTTAAATAATTAAAACACGTGTTTAACAAACATATTTAAAGATGCATATAGGATTGCTGGTAGCTGAAGATAAATTAATTCCTCTATTAATTTTAATTTAGTTCAAGCGAAGGTCGGGGAGTATAGTTAGAGATTCCACGTGGTTTGCCATTACATACATTACGGAGAAGATTTATTGCGTTGTTTTTATATAATTCCATTCTCGATTCCCTATCCGCAATTTATGCGCTAGTCGAATACGATCTTGAATACGACTATGGTAGACACGAAAAGTGGCAAAATTTGACACCGAAAATATTGTGGAATATTTTCTAATTTAGAACTGAAATGGCAACTCAACCTAATCATTTTTTAAGTTCTACATAAAATTGGTCGTGGAGCAAAGATAAAACATTCGATAAGGTGTGTGTCTAATTGAGGAATACAAAAATATGTTACATATAAACTTTCTTGAAAAGTTGAATAGCTTTGATATGCGTAGTTTTGGAAAATTTAGTAAAGTAAGTGTATACACATAGTGTACAAACAAGAGTGTGAAATGTTTTAATTCAAACAGTTGCATTTGTCTATTTAATATATACCTATATTTTTAACATTAACAGTACATACGAGGGGATGCCCAAAAATATCCGGAATTATTTTTTAAAAGTATACTTTCAATTTTTTTACAAAGCAACCTTATCCCCTTCAAAATACTCTCTATTACAACTAATAAATTTGTCCCACCGGTGCTTCCACTGTTCGAAACATTTTTTGTAGTCATCTTTAGAAATGGCTGACAGCTCCTCCCTGGTTTTGTTCTTGACCTCTTCAATGTTATCAAATCGGTGTCCTTTCATGCCCCTTTTCATACGTGGAAATAAGAAAAAGTTGCATGGAGCCAGGTCAGGCTAGTAAGGTGCGTGGGGCAGCGGAACCATGCCATTTTTAGTCAAAAACTGGCGAACAGAGATGGCTGTTTTCTTTTCATTCCCTAATCTTCGGTTAAAATTCGCTGAACCGAGCTCCAACATAACCCACTAATCTCTCACAGTCTGTGAGCACAAGCTCTCGAATTTTTTCAACATTTTCGTCGTTTCGGGCAGTTGATGGACTTCCAGAACGAGGTTTGTCATCAATCGACATGTCGCCATTTTTAAACCGAGTAAACCACTCGTCCACATGAGTTTTTCCCATAGCGTCATCTTTGTAAGCTGTTTTCAACATTAAAACAGTTTTAGCAGCATTTTTACCGAGTAGAAAACAAAATTTCACAGCTGCACGTTGTTCACTTAAACTTGCCATCATAAAAAATGAAACAAGAACAAAACACCGCTAGCAAAAACAAACACTGCAGATGAACAGAACAAGCCAGGTCGACAACACAGGCGGCACTGAACTGGCAATGAGTTGCGCTATACACGCCTAGCGGCAGAAATGCGCACTACACAAGCTCCGCCCACGGCAATGCTGTTCCGGTTATTTTTGGGTAACCCCTCGTACAAGTTGGGGGCTCTACGAAATTGCGCCTTTGGGTGCATTAGAAAAGCTATTTGGTGCATTCGTGGGGCTATTGTTACTTTTTCTCGATCTCGAAATCTGATAATTCTATTCATACCAGGTAGACAATGGTGGTAACGAGCACCGCTCTCGAGTTATTTGAAAAATATCTTCACCTTTGATTATTTTTATTGAAAAAGAATGTCCTTTCTTTTGATTGGATTAATCTCTATGATTAATTTTTTAAATAACTCGAGAATAACTCGAGAACGGTGGCTGGTTGCCGACCATTGGCCTACACCAGGCTCTACTTATAATGTTATACTAAGTTTGTATACTGCACTTGATAATTGTGGGAAACCGTGGGAAACATTTTACACGCCGTTACTTTTAGAGATAGATAACTTTTCAGGCTAAAGTTGTAAGACTTCTTATAGTTATGAGAATTTGCTTTTGGAAAACTAAAATTAGTAACGCAAAATTGAAAAAACTGACCTTACTTTTTTTTAATTGAACAATATATTTTATTACCTGGAATTAAAGATGTTTGTCTTTTGATTTCAAAAATATAATTACAGTTAATATTTAGATTAGCCGTTTCTGAAATATATCGTGTCAAAAATATCCAATGATTATGTAACCATGAAATAAAATATAGTTCTGACTACTGAACAAAAAAACAGGGAGAAAAACTGTCGGATACTCCGGCGAAAATATTTTTTTTTTCGATTTTGAAAGTGACCCACCACCCTAAAAAATCTAAAAAAATTGGTTAATGTAGTTTAAATAAATGTATGAAAAATAAAACAAATTGACGTGACACCTCAACAATAAAACTATTTGATGAATTTTGTTTTTCAATATTTTTTTTAAAAAATCAGGTATGGGACCCCAGAGACCAAAATAATAGCTAAAACAATGTTTTACATGAGCCTATTTTTTTTGGAAGGTCTCCATAGAGCAGATGATTAAAAAAAATATTATAAATTAGAATACCATAAAAACACATCTTTTTTCGTGGTGTGGGTGACAGGGAGGGAGTTAGGAGGCTGTGGACCAACTCTAAGCATTTCTTTTAGCACCAGGAACATGTTTATAAGCTTAAAATTTCAAAACCTTTCTGGGGCGGATTCAGGACTATCTTATCCTGGGGTACCCATTGATTTTGACATTTTGACTGTTGTATTGTTTGTATCTTTGGACATGTTTGACATGATATATTTCGAAAAGAGCTTATATAAATATGCTTTTATTTTTGAAATCAGACGACAAATATATTTCATTCCAGGTGATGTTATATAGGGTTTTCAATTTAAAAAAATGTAAGGTTAGGTAGTGCTTCCGATTTTGAGTTATTAATTTTATTTTTCCAAAAGCAAATTCTTTTAGCTTGTAAAAAGTCCCACAACTTTAATTTGAAAAAACATTTTTTTTTCTATCTCCAAATGTAAAGGCACCAGATGCCGCACTAATTATGAGGAAAAGACCCTGTATATGTATCGTGACTTTATTCCTTTAATATTTCTTGGAGGTTCTAACCCCTGAACCCCTATGGAGCCACCACTGTTACACAGTGATCAAATTTCTGTATCTTTAGGTGGCGGTTTTCGTTTTTCATGCAGTGGTTACACTTTTGCTGCAGTTCATTTTGCAGTTCACCTGAAATGCCCATTTCGACTGGACTCTAGCAGGGGCAATATTTATTGCGTTGTTTTTATACAGTAAGCGGCACCCTAATGCGTACATAGCCGAATGAAGGGCAATTGATAATTTAGCTTCTTTATTGAGCACATGTAAACATGAGGTGAGAACCAATCGCGATCTAGTCGCTAGCGCAGGCGTATGAAAGGCATCCGGTCTGTTAGTAGGGCTGTTTGAGTTAAAATTTGAAATACCATTTTATATTTTATTCTGGTCTAGTGCCTGATTAGAAAAGTGCGTTATTAAGAGCGTATTGTGGAAGCACTACATAAAAATAAAAATGGATATTTATCACATTGACGAAAAAGTTCAAATAATTAAAGGGTATTTTGGTGGTCGGTCTGTAAGGGATATTAAAGCCATTTTTAACGAAAAATTTCCCAATAGGCGAGCCTATTCCTGCTATATAAATTCCTGCTCCCATAATACCTGTTTTGAGACAAGGAAGACTCTAATATTTCGTCAGATTAAAGGTAAAATTAATTAAGTAACACAAAATCAGCTGTAATAAAACTGCAACTATTTAACAAAAGACGAAAAAAAGTTGCAAAAATATGCCCTACAAAATATTATACGCTAGTTAAAAAGTAATGTTACTCTTTGTACCAAACAATTGAGTTTTAATTGGTAAGTCCTGCTAAGTTTTATTTTTCGTGACCACTCACATTACCACACTTAAATACCGTCGTGTAATAGTACGCTTTGTATAGTACGCTTATTCAAATATTCACTAATGTATTCTGATGTATTTTCTGTGTATCGCTTTGCAATAATAGTGACCTGAGCCCGACTCTGACCTGAGCTACGATTCGCCGCCACGTTGCTCTTTAGATTTCCGCTAAAAACACCACTAAAACAAAGCCCCGCCGGCCCAAGTAAATTCGCCTAACTATGACATAAAAATGTATCATTTAATATGTTTTTAATACCCACCTATGTACGCATTAGGCTGCCGCTTACTGTATAATTCCATCGTCGAATCCATCTATCAGCGAACTAATGCCGGTCGTGAAAATGATCTAAAATTAAACCGAGACCGAAATATTTCTTTGTCCAAATCAATTTGTGGGACGGTGACTTTTCTTGGGCTTGGCCGTGACACACGCACGACGGGATCGATAGGGCGGACAGCCCTTTCGTCCACTGATATCCGGACAATCGGGCCCGTTGGATGTCGTCCGCGTATAAGCGCCGCGGGATTATTAATTCCTTAGACCGCGATAAAATAGGTCAGACGAACTATTCATTTCGGGTCAGTCTTATGAAGAGGTCTGTGAAGTGGACACCCCCGCAATTTGAATTTTATTTTATTTATGAGATTAGTTTGTTCAAGGGAGCCCCATTCTTATCACATAGAAGAAGTATACCGGGTGTTACTTATGTTATTTACCTTCCTAATTTAAGGGGTTAGGTGGGTTTCAGAGGTTCAAAAAAAGGGTGTTTTTACTATTTTTTTTTAATATATACAATCATATATTTTATTTAAACAATTCAGCATGTCAAAGATACATATTTAAACAGTATTTTGTGAAATTTTTATTTAAACATTCCGAAAACTCAGCCATTGGTACCTCATCTCCCTTGACGTCTCAAAAAAAATGCTCTTGCCGTGGACAGCATAACTCATTATTGGTTCATCCAAAATCAAAAAACCAAAAATATTTCGTTAGTACATGGATAAATCTCGTTATTGGACGAAGGAAAAAAAAATAAAATAAAAACTGAAGTTTTGACAGACTTTGAACAAAAAAATATATTTTTTGGTCAAATTTTCGCCATGTATTGGCTCGAAAAAAATTAGTTGTAATAATAATAATAAAAAAAATCCTTCGTTCAATGACTAGATAATGTTATTTCAAAGATGTGTGCAAAATTTGAACAAAATCGCCTCATAATTTTTCGAGAAATCGTGTCCACCGACTTAAAATATTGAGTTTTGAAATAAACGCGTTTAAAGTTTTAAATTGAAATAACATGCAAAAAAAAATATTTTTTTTTAACTTAGATAGAATCATCGATTCCGGCACCATAAAGCTGGCAAACGTAAACAAACATGGAGAAAGCGAGTAATCAACTGTCACACGCCTAGGGGGCGCATTCTTATTTGAAATCGACAATACCTGCGAAGCGCTGCACTGGTTTTGGGGCTTGGTTGTACATAAAGCTAAGAGGGGGTTTTAGCGGAAATCTAAAGAGCAACGTTGACAGAACTAACTGTAACTCTTAACTCTGTATAATAAGTCTTTATAAAAAACCCTATATTTACAAAATGAATTGATGTACGATCAATTAATATAAGCCAATTTAATTTTCAGACTGCGTTGCGTATCGTATAATAAAGTTTACTGTTATCTTTTTTCAACCCAACTACTATGAAATAATTTTAAACAGTTAATATTACTTTAAACGGCTGTGAAACAATTTTAAAATATCTAATAGGAATATTATTGACAACAGCGAAACAAGGCAGAACCAACGGTCCAATGCGTCGGCTTCGGCGTACAAAATTTCGGCGAATCGTAGCTCAGGTCAGAGTCGGGCTCAGGTCACTATTATTGCAAAGCGATACACAGAAAATACATCAGAATACATTAGTGACTATTCGAATAAACGTACTAGGAAGCGTACTATTACACGGCTGTATTTAGGTGTGGTAATGTCAGTGGCCACGAAAAATGAAACTTAAAAGGATTTACCCATTAAAACTCATAAATTGTTTAATACAAAAAGTAACATTACTTTTTAACTAGCGTATGATATTTTGCAGGGCATAACTTGTTTCGTCTTTTGTTAAACAGTTGCAGTTTTGTTGAAATATTAGAGTCTTCCTTGTCTCAAAACAGGTATTATGGGAGCAGGAATTTGCAACAGGTATACCCTGGAAACCCTAGTTTTCCTTCAAAGGCAGACCTGTTCCAAACATCCGTTTGGCAGGTATAAAAATTTGACAAGTAAGACTTGAATATTTTGTCGATTTAAAGGTAAAATTGATGAAATAAATTCTAATCAATTGTAAGGAAACCGCAATTGTTTATCAAGAGACGAAGAAAGCAATAGTGTACTGCTATCAAGGCAACAACACGGATCCTGTATGCCTTTTATAACTGGTCATTAAAAATCTAACTGTCATTATAACTTTATAACTTGTGAATCAAATTTCTTCGCATTTTAGGTCGAAATTTTATGAGCTTCGTGGGTAAGTTCTTTTTTGAGTGCCATGTTTCGGGACCACTAACATTACCACACCTAAATACGGCTCCATTTTGTAATAGTTAGCCCCTAAGTACGTTTTAATTTTCTGTGAACTATCGTTTTGTAATAATAATGACCCCGAGTCCGCCTCTGTTGAGATTCGCCGAAATCTGACGTAATCACCATGTTCATGTTAGTAGCATCTGCGCATGTCAAATTCAAACTGCGCTAGCGCTTGGGGACTCGCCTAGTGGGAAATTTTTCCTTTAAAATGGCTTTAATATCCCTTACAGACCGACCACCAAAATACCATTTAATTATTTGAACTTTTTCGTCAATGTGATAAATATCCATTTTTATTTTTATGAATGTATGTAGTGCTTCTACAATACGCTCGTACTAACGCACTTTTCTAATCAGGCCCTAGACCAGAATAAAATATAAAATGTTATTTCAAATTTTAACTCAAACAGCCCTACCGACAAACTGGATGCCTTTCATACGCCTGCGCTAGTGACTGGATCGCGATTGGTTCTCACTTCATGTTTACATCTGGTCAATAAAGAAGTTAAACTATCAATTATCAATTGCCCTTCATTCGGCTATGTACGCATTAGGGTGCCGCTTACTGTATATGACTTATAAAGAACTCAAAACTATGAATATGAAAAAGAATTGGTCCCTTATATTTTCGTAAATCACCTGAGAATGTCCTTGTTAAAAAAATGCGCGAATTTTTATCCGTTATAACTTTGCCTGTACAAGCGAAACTACGGCCATTTGATGGTGACGACCACATGATCGGGGGCTCAAAGGAGACTTTCGTAGATCTCTCTAGCAGATTTCTGTTCATATGCTATCAGGGCCAAACTTTCACCCCTAGCCGCTACAATGTGACCAAAGTCGCCATCCACTTTCGGTACTTTTCATGATTGACTTTGGCCGCCGGCGTTTCACGTTGTTGTGGTAGTCGTTTATTGTTTTTGGTGAGTAATGAATCTATTTAAATAAATTTTATAATATATAGCACTGTTGGTGGTAATTAGAACATGGGACGCTACAAAAAAACACTCGGTAGTAGAAATTATTGCAATCATACAAGTGTTAGGTTAGAAGAAACTATTAGAAATGTAAAAGAGGGAAATGTCTCAAAGACAGGCTTCAGAAAAGTACAAAAGACCAAGATAAATATTATAAAATAAACTTAACAAGGTACATATGCAAAACTGAACTACATCAATGGAAATGGCCTTCGTCTGAAGATGTCCTTTGGTGTGAACCTGAAGACATTTTAGAAGTCATTAATACACCACAACCCTTCAAGAGAGAGGATTTTTTTACAATCCATGAGATAAGTAGATATAAATTGTTTTTTATTTATATTTAATGTTTACATAGTGTTTTTTTTATTTTATATTCTCAAAGAGTTTGTATTGTTTTTTTTTATATTGTAAAATTTAATTACTGTAGTGAAGTTAAGTAAATGGGCCCTAAAATTATTAGAATATTTTTTAAAAACACCTTTTGTGGTTAAAGTTGCCTATTTCTATGCCAGTCTTTACATTTAAGTGATAAAACAGTGGTCGGCTAATGTGATCCAACTTGTCTTCTAGCTTTGGCGACAAACTTTTTTTTTAAATGGCATTTTTCAAATTACCATAATGTTGATATTTGGCATGCTGAAAGTATTATTAGTGACATGTTTGAAAAAAATGAATATCTCCTATCGAAAGTTACAGGGTCTCAAAGAGCTAAATGTTTTAAATGACACCTTGAAGTGTTGGAATTATTAGGAAAAAGGTCCGAAAGTGAAACTCGCATGGAAAAAGAAGATATCACCGTGAAGAATAGGTCCCTCGTGAAAGGGCGCGTTACCTATTGTTGATCTGGGATCCCTAATTAGCATATTCTGGGACTCCCTAATTACCAATAGTCTATACATACTATTATGGAATATACGCATGCGGCTTGGATGGCAGATTGAACGGAAGATTACTAAAAGTCATTATAAGTGAGCTTTAATTTTCTTTCTAAAATTTTAAACGGCTTTGTATGATTTGACCCAAAATCATATTTTTATTTAGTATTTGAACCATTAAAACAGTATTTTTCGATCAAATTTCTTCATATTTTTAATCTGCGCAGAATTAAATTCTCCATCGTCGTTTTTCTTTTAAATATTATTATTTATAAATGTTTTTTACTTACTTTATCCGTCAGGTCGTTTTGTTCGCCCATCATACAATTTTATAGCCATAAATTCGCACACTGCAATGATAGACTAAACTGGTTACTATTGTTTAAACACGCCTTATTTTATATTTCTTGTGTCAAGTTCCTTTGCCCATCGGTGAAAATAATTTGTTCAAAAATCCATTTAATTCGCTAAAATACCAACAAGCAAATTTATTGTTTCTATTCGTGAGAAAAATCCTTAATAAAACAAGAACATGCGATATCCAGAGACAAGGGGATGCCAACTTCAAAGACCTTCCTTTAACCTATTTATTTCTGGCTAGTCCTTTGAGGCCGCTAGAAGAGATATATAAATTATGACAGTGAATCGAAAAGTTCTTCCGTCTTTAGTTTTATTCGTTTGAACTTCATACTTTACATACATACATATGTCTTGGCTACGTATTTTACTTTTATGTCCACATGATAAAGTAGAAGTATGGATGTACCTATAAATATTTCTTAGTGGTAATACACATCTTGATTTTAAGTTTGCGTGAACAAATGCTGCTCTGTACCTCTATTTGGTAACTTTTTTTGTGTGCATATCAATTTCTGTACGTATTAAAAATAGAATTTGAAAGATATGTAGGTACACCTAAACGTACAAGGTGAGTTCGCGAGAATTCCCACCATCCCCTTTTTCTCCGTTATTTTTAGAGCTACGTTACCCCTGCTGTAGGGGTATTTTTTTTCTGAAATTTCAGAATATACTGTTATAAACACAATTGAACCAAAAATATTGCAGCTGTTAATTAATAGTATTTTTTTAAATGGACCACTGTATTTTTTTAATTTGTTGATTTCAACTCGTTCTTTTAAAATAGAGTAAAATAAAACAAGGAAACTCAAGAACTCGCTTGCATTTACGTAATCAGGATCATAACAAATTTGTAGCTGTTTTTTTACTACCCTTTTTCTCCCCTTACAAGAGGGATAACGCAAATAAAATATAAAATAACACATGAAATCAGCAAAAACGCGCATACAAATTTTGAATTAAGTTTTTTGTACTAGTTTCCCATTTGTTGTTCTTTTGAGGATACTGCCTTTATGAATAATAACTGAAATAAATATTTATTCTAAGGGAAAATCATGACCTAGGACTTAGGACCGAGAACAATGAAGAAACGACAGACAACGTTGTTTCGCATATTTCCATTTCAACTGTATGTTCGTGTACTACTTACTATTCGTCTAGTTTACATTTGATAATGAATTTAACTAAAAAAAATATTTAGACAAAATATGAGGTGTGGCTAGGGGAAAACATTTACAGAAGCTTATCCAATGTTAAAAGAAGTATACGGGAATGAATGTTTATTCCGCATACAAGTTTTTGAAGGGTTTAAACGGTTTAAAGAGGGACGTGAAACGACCGAAGACGATTCGCGCTCCGGACGGCCCTCAACGTCAAAAACGGACGGAAACATTGAAAAAATTGGTAAATTAATCCGCGAAGATCGTCGTCTAAGCATCCGAGGGCTTGCTGAAATAACAGGAATTGACAGAGATGGTGCCAAAACTCCTTACTCCCGAGCAAAAGGAATCAAGAATGAACATTTGCGCTGACATTCTAAACAACATTGAGACTGATTCAGGCTTGTTAGATATTGTGATTACTTGTGATGACAAGATTCGAAAGTGTGGAAGCGGTTAAAGCAAAAGCGACGGAGGTTCTGAACCAGCTGACAGAATCGGACTTCCAGCACTGCTTTCAACAATGGAAAAGTCATATGGAGCGGTGTAGAGATCGCCAAGGGGAGTACATTGAAGGCGAAAAAGTTGCTACTGTAATTGGTAACGAACAAAGAGTGTTATGCCATTTCCGTTATTTAATAGCTACACCTCCTACAATTACGGTGAAGGCTAAAATTTACTTGCCATTGTTATTTTTTTTCGTACTCGCTTAGTTTTTAAAAGTTGAAGAAACCGGTTTATATTTTTTTTTGCGGCGTACTAACGAATGTAACAATGAAAACAACGATATTTTCAGTGTATGTGAAAATTTGCATGCATCTATGAAATTCGAGGTTAAACTGAATTATGCTGCACGTGTTAGTTTATTTGGCTGTTGATATGAAAATGCAGAAATGTATTAATTTTGTTGACAAATACGAGTATAAAATATATTTAACTATGAATATTTTGTCAGTTTTAAAAGTTACAAAAGTCGATATACCTATTTGATTAATTAAATAGTTAGTTAATTGCCCTTTTGGTCAATATATACTACTGCAAACAATTAAGGGAGCAAAGAAAAATGGTGAATTTTTTAGTGATTTTTGAAGGGCTGGATTTATGTGAAAAATGGTCGTATCGAGATGATAAAAAAGCATTTTGAAGCTCCAAGATTCTACTTTTCAGATCTCTTGGCCGAAAATTTTTAGGAGCGACAGTTATCGAGCAATTCTAAGGAATAACACGAAAAAAAATTGCAAATTTTTTTGCGTTTTTTTTTCTCGGTCCACGGGCTTGGAAAAATTTTTCACAGTGAAACCATGGTGTAGATCTGATGGCCTGTTTATTCACCTTCAATTTCCTTTTTTAAATTTTTCTCTACATTGATTTGTCCCGGAGATATCCGACTTTGAATGCAAAAGGATCCTTTTGGCTTTAACCATCGATATCTCAGCAACCAGTCATCGGGCAGAAAATTGAAGGGCAGTTTCAGAATCTGAAATAAATATCCTACATGGCTATTTCATGTCTTTTTGAAAAAAAATTTTTTCATCCTCAATATTAATCTGGAAAAAGTGAAAAAAAGTGACTTTTTCACTTGTTTTGCTAATTCGACCGCATCTTTGCGAATATTGATGGGGAGTCTAATGTTTGTACGAATTTTTATACCTCAATGTACCTCTAATTGTCCTGCAAATCGGCAGATCGACCTATCGAATGGTTTCCCCAGACCGTTTGATCAAAATTTCAGAAAAAATTGACGTTTCTGAGCACCCTATAACTGACGTAAAATGGAAAATTCAATTTTTTTTAAAACTTTTTTCACAATTGGGCATCTGTTACCCATTGAATTTGAAAAAGAAAAAAACATTTTTTTTTCAATTTTTGAAGTTTTTTTTTTAATTCTTGAAAAACCGTCATGTCGCTCGAAAAAACGACGGGTGACATTCGCTGTATGAGGGCGAGCATTATCTTGCATAAAAATTAATCCCCGCGTGTTTTGTCGTCGAGGTAACACAACAGGCCGCAAGATTTGGTCGACGTAGCGCCTAGCATTTAGGTTTTCGTATGGACAACCACTAGTCGAGTCCGCCAAAACTGAGAAATTCCAGCAAACCATTACCGATCGACCATTGTACACTGCCACGGGACGAGTAAAGTTCCCTAAAACGCTCTCTGACGACGCCAAACTCGGGGTCTTCTGTCGTTGCCATACAGATAGAATCGAGACTCGTCAGAGAATAAAACGTTATTCAACTGTCTCATGGTCCAATTGACATTTTGACGGGCGAAAATTAAAAAAAATAATTTTCTTTTCAAAAATTATTTTTTTTCTTTTTCAAATTCAATGGGTAAAAGATGCCCAATTGTGAAAAAAATGGAAAAAAAAGTTGAATTTTCCATTTTTACGCCAGTTACAGTGTGCTCAGAAACGTAAATTTTGCTCCTTTATTTTATTCCGAAATTTTGATCAAACGGTCTGGGGAAACCATTCGATAGATCGATCTGCCGATTTGCAGGACTATTGGCGGTTCATTGAGGTATAAAAATTCGTGCAAACATTAGACTCCCCATCAATATTCGTAAAGATGCGGTCGACTTTAGCAAAACAAGTGAAAAAGTCACTTTTTTTTCACTTTTTTCAGGTTAATATTGAGGATGAAAAAAAATTTTTTTCAAAAAGACATGGCATAGCCTTGTAGGAAATTTATTCCAGATTCTGAAACTGCCCTTCAATTTTCTGTCCGATGACTGGTTGCTGAGATATCGATGGTTAAAGCCAAAAGGGTCCTTTTGCATTCAAAGTCGGATATCTCCGGGACAAATCAACGTAGAGAAAAATTAAAAAATGGAAATTGAAGGTGAATAAACAGGCTATCAGGTCTATACCATGGTTTCACTGTGAAACATTTTTCCAAGCCCGTGGGCCGAGAAAAAAAAACGTAAAAAAATTTGCAATTTTTTTTTTTCGTGTTATTCCTTAGAATTGCTCGATAACTGTCGGTCCTAACAATTTTCGGCCAAGAGATCTAAAAACTAGAATCTTGGAGCTTCAAAATGCTTTTTTTATCATCTCGATACGACCATTTTTCACATATATACAGCTTCAAAAATAACTAAAAAAAATCACGATTTTTTTTGCTCCCTTAATTGTTTGCAGTAGATTATATTTTTATTTTTTTATATTTAATCCCTTCTTAGCTTCTTTACATTCCAAAATATTTTTCCCCCACATTTTTCTTCATGTATGCTTCTCTCCAAATTGGTGCAGTGATGACAGGTATGTAGTTTTTTCAACATTTTAATCCATTACATGTCAAGTTTTACGGTAAACCGAAGTAGGTGTTTATTTCTTTACCTTTCGTTATTTGTTTTAGATTTCACGCGTTTTCTTTATCAGGTAGGTGTTTGGTTGAAAATACGTTGTCTTTTATATTATCGGCTTTATCTTACAGACCTAATTTAAAGGCGCCAGATTTGTCATTAAGTTAGACACTTTTATTTTTATTATCATAGAAATGGACCGTAAAAATGTTTCCGAAACAGGGAGGTAATTTAAGAAGAGGGTACCGAGTAATTAGGTGTAAAGTTACTCTTTATTGGGAGGGAAAGAAACGTTCAATTTTGCCAGCTTTAAAACATAATAACAAACGTAATAGTTTGCTATACAAACAAAAATTTTATAACCTTTATTAAACAGATTAAGAGTACTCGGATTAAAATAGAAAATATTAGAGTAGGTATAATAAGATTTAATTTTATTAGTATCATATTATTCTTAATCTATTATTAGATAGATTTTCTTCACATTTTTTTCGATAGTATATTTTAATTCACGTAGTCACAATGATAACATTTTGGTTTATATTTTAGATGTGGAATGAAATCCTAAAGGTGCATGATACCTCACATCGTAGCATAATGTTAATTAAAATCGTAAGCGAAGTAATGGGCTGCAACTTATTCAGATTTTCAAGCTAATGTAGAGAGGTAATTTTCCCATAAAAAAAGGCATTAAAAATATCCACATTTCTTCACTTTTTATAAAAATTAGAAGGGATATTAAAACCGAATACTTGATATTAGCTTTATGCTTTTTATTTTCATATGTTATCGTTTGGGTAATCGTCGACCTTGGTGACAAATTATGTAGGAACATCCTGTAGATATATTTACTAGTTTATCTCCAGATTATTGGCACCTAACTACCACAAAAACAATATACGTGATAACATTTTCTGGATAAATGTAAAATTTGTATTAAAACAATCCTAAAAATAAAAATTTGTATACATATGGGTAGTTAGTTAACGTAGTTGTGACAAAAAAATCAAATGGATAAGTGAATGCCTGACAGCTTTGTATATCTAGACAAAATTACTTTCGTTTTGATCATCTAGAATAGAGATGATAGCTTAAAATTAATAATCTATTTTATTTAATGACACATGTGATACATTCAAATTATTAGAATAAATTAAAATGTAAGATCAATAGTCATAAATAAGAGATCATAATTTTGAACATAAAGTTTACGGGAAACAATTCGAACGTTTTCCACGAACACTGGAATACTATACTGGAGTTTTCTGGCAATGTTATCATTGAGGGATAATTAAAACTGTATTGTCTAAAAAACAAATAATGAGCTAGGTATTGAGATTCCCGTGTATAATAATAAACATGCACGGACAGGATCTCCCTCCACAATAGATGAGACAATCAGTGGTAGCGTAGGAATTATTTTATTTAGAGATGAAATAGAATAAACCGTACCAGGCTTAATACTTTCATAATCTCGATTGGTTATTACAAATTACACAGCTGTTAAACTATGTTAAACTGCTATTGCCTTTTTTTATCTCTGATTACGCGCATGACTGATTTTATTATTTATTGGCTGAACTATAGTTCAGTTTAGTTTTAACCATGTTACCATTATATTATTAACTAGCGACCCGCCCCGGCTTCGCACGGTTTACGACATCACATTAGAAACCTCTAAAATTATCAGTGTTTCTCTACTATATTATGCATGTATTATACATATAAACCATCCTCTTGAATCAATCTATCTATTAAAAAAAAACCGCATCAAAATCCGTTGCATAGTTTTAAAGATCTAAGCATACATAGGTAGGGACAGACAGGGGGAAGCGACTTTGCTTTATACTATGTTATGATGCAATCATGTATTATATCACACCATTAATGCTGTGATTATAACGATCTGTCTAAAAAAAACGTCATCAAAAGTTGGCCTAGCAGAAAAAGACGTATTTCTATTCTGAATATTATGTTTATAACCGTATTTAATTATAATAATTATCAAGGGTGTCACTTTATGGGACAGCCATTATTTATTTTACAATTGTGACAACCACTTGTCAAAAGGTTGACAATAACAAAGTTTCGCTTCGAGCTTCGACATAACCGCTATTTCCATCTCTCTCGTTCATAGCCAGATTTGATGTCGTTTTTGTTTTGAATGGCTCTATTATTAAAGGATACAAAAGTGAGAATACATAACATGTTCATTACAAATAATAAAAATTATTGAAGACATGATTTCACATAAAACTATTATTATACATACGATTATACCGGGTGGTACAAAAGTATCAAATAATGGTTTTAACTTTGTTATTTGCAAAATTAAAAAAAGTTCAATATAAAAGTTACTTTGTTCATTACCATGTATGTTTAAGTTTTTTAGTTTGTTGATATCTTCTTTTTTTTCCTATGGCAACCATTTTTTTTTAAATGGCACCCATCCTTCTTTTTTTTCGTTATGAAAAATGCATATTTTTCTCTATTCAGTCACAAAATTTTGCAATTTTTGAAAAAAAAATAAGCGAGAAAAAAAATTATTTATTACTATTCACTCACAATTAATTAATTAATTTCACAAAACTAAAATTTAGATCAAATTAAATTTAAAGAGTAACAAAGGTAAACTAAGTATTAAAAAAAAACAGCAATACTAAATCAGATGTTCAAACTGAGCTCCGGTATTTACATTCTACTGTAGCTCTGTGTAATACCTCTGCAAGTATTCTTCGCATTTCAGCAGTTATTCGCACCTTTAAGTCCTCCAAATTACGAGGTCTTTGTTTGAACACACTATTTTTAACATGACCCCACAGAAAAAAATCTAAGGTCGTCAAATCCGGAGATCTGGTAGGCCACTCAATAGATCCTCTTCTGCCGATCCACCTGTTTCGAAAAACTTGATTTAAGTACTCTCTAACATGTACCGCAAAATGTGGAGGAGCTCCATCTTGTTGGAAGAACATTCTATTGTCAATGTCTCCATTTTCACCCGGGAATAAGGCTGTGATCGCAGGTATGACCTGAGTTTGTAGCAGTTAAAGATATCGATCAGCGGTAAGGGTTTCATCAAGACAAAATGGGCCTATGATATGTCCTCTTATAATGCATGTCCACACATTTACTTTCTGCTGATATTGTGTGTGTGCTTCTTGCACCCAGTGTGGGTTCGCTCTCGCCCAATACCTACAATTATGTCGATTTAATGAGCCGTTTAGCATAAAGGTCGCTTCATCTGAGAATACAATATTTAAAGCAAAATTCTCATCTGCATTACATCGTTCCATCGTGTACTCACAGAAATCCATCCGTCTATCAAAATAATCTTCATTCAATTAATGTATTAATTGAAGTTTATAAGGGTGTTTTTTTTTCTTTTTTTTTTAAATTCTAAGCACAGAAACATGGCTAATTTCTAAATTGTCTGCGAAACTTGTCTGCGAATTCGTTCAATAAATAAATTTAATAATTTGCAAGAATGTCAAACAAAAACTTTGCTTTAAACCGACAATAATTATTTATTCTTTGTTTGTATTAATTTAAATGTCAAATTTACATGGCATTCTTTAGCAAAAGTAATGTTTCTGTTTTAAAACTGCATGACTCCCTTATTAGAGGTGACGAGTGAATCGTAATAAATAATTTTTTTTCTCGCTTATTTTTTTTTTCAAAAATTTCAAAATTTTGTGACTGAATAGAGAAAAATATGCTTTTTTTCATAACGAAAAAAAAAGTATGGGTGCCATTTAAAAAAAAAAATTGGTTGCCATAGGAACAAAACAAAAGAAGATATCAACAAACTAAAAAACTTATAACATACATGGTAATGAACAAAATAACTTTTATATTGAACTTTTTTTTTAACTTTGCAAATAAAAAAAGTTAAAGCCATTATTTGATACTTTTGTACCACCATGTATAACTAAAAGTAAGTATAAGATGGACATAAAAAATATAACTACAGGACTACTTAATGAATTACAAATATTAAAAATTCACTCTATCAGCAATAAAATTGTTCACTGCTGGAAATTTATGTAAAATAAATCATTTATACTTTTGGCAATGCGTACCTACCACAGAGAGAAAAATCTACAGAAAGGCACGTGGCAATAACTCTATCTAATAATATTCGTATAAGTCAATTTTATGTAACAGACAAGTCGATGCGCATAAATCCATTGTAATTTGTTGTCGTTTCTCCGTGATATGTATACCCCTCGCGTATCCCCTTTTACCATTGGCGTTCCGTAATATTTTTCAGGTTGATTTAGCTAAAGTCATGTATTATGGATATGCCATTAGGCCAGTCAATAGAGCTTTTTGACATGACACGAGCAAAGACTGTGTATTTGTGCTTACTTTTAAAAACTTTTAGTCTTATGTAAATGCTAGAGCGACACTATTAAAAGTATTTAAAACATTTTTAACGCTTTTTCTATCACTGTGGAAAACCCAGAGATTTGGAAATGTCCGAACATTTTTAAAAAATCACCAATCATTAAAAGTCGTGGTATGTTTATTTGAGTCAGATATTTTTCCCTTGTTACACTTTTTTTTTTTCTAAAAATATGTGCTAATATGTCTCATGATTTCAAACGTTACGAATCTATTTTTATAGATTAGAATTTGCCTATTGGGATCTGACGTGGGTGGCAGTGCTTCAATTGTACATACAAAATTGTAATGGCCTAGACAAAACTTAGTTGAAGTGTCACGATAAATTAATTATTCGCAGCAATAGAAAGCTTTTAAAAATTTTATATGCTGTTATATCTGGAAATGTTGGGAAATTGATTTTCATAGACTGGTGGGAAGGCTGTACATAGTGAAAAAATGTGAATTGGTAAATATAGTGAAAAGTAAACATGTTTCTAGTTTTTTAAGTTTTGTGAAGTGATGTAGATTGTCGTCATGGAATTGCCCTGGTGGAATTTGAAATTCTCATATTTTTATAAGGAAGCATGGGTCTCACATCACCATAAGTCTCACATCACACTTTAGCGAGTGATTATAATTATTAGAACTAAGTAGAAGGTACTACTACTAGAAGGTAGGACATTTAAAGATTTTATGCTATTTTATTCTTCTATTTAGACCTAGTATGAACCCCCTAAAATCTGGTGTGTGTTCCATGCTATGTTAAGATACGACAAGTTCAAATTCCACCAGCCGCCACGCATTACCATTTCTGGATAATAGATAAAAGGGGTGCAAGTGCGCTCCCTAGCAACCCCCTGCGGGCGTCTATGCCCATTACACCGTAGCTTCTGACTGTGACGATACAGTCGGCTGTGTCTGTGTAGTAGCCCTCTTTCGCCGCGCTATCGATTGATGGTTGAACTCTCCACCATCACCATTCCACGGTGCCGTCTGCTGCTCAGACCCAAAATAAACCTTAGCATCTCGACCCGTCTGTCTCTTTCGTTCCCTCCTTGCCGCTTACCGCAGTCGTTCGTGGCGATTACACGTCCATCGCGTCCTGGAAGAAACGGGATTCCTGGCAATTTATAACGCTTAAGATTAATTTTTGCTTTGATGGAGAACGTCTTTTTCATTATTTATTTTTTAGGTCGGTTTAATTTATGTCCTATTATCTCGGTTCGGTTTTAGTATCTTCTGCTCCTCTTATATCACCGTCGACTTAATGGTGTGAAAATGTATTGAATATTTACACATTATGTCGTGCGTTCAATAATAAAAAAAGAAGTCCAGAACGGCCGTCTTGGACTTCTTTTTTTTCTTGGACGGTGAAGGGAACGTAGCGCGTAGCTTAATTGAAATTATTTATAGTATGCTTAATTTTATTACCTTTAAAAAACACAATAAAAAACACATTACATACAAAAACCATTTTAAATCCAGATCTCAAAATGTCTCCAAGGTCACCAGATGTCACATACAAATTATGACTTTCTTTATTAAGGGGTAACGCCACTGTAGCGACTGAAAAAAAAGGTCAATTTTTGATCATTTATTGTGGGAGTATGGGAAGCGGGATGGAATTTCTTTTTAGATAGTTCATTTAGCATTTTTGAAGTGGAAAAAAAATTATTATCATTTTGTTACAAAATGGTGGTGACAGAGCCAATTTTCGAAATCGTGTTTTTTTGAAAAGCCTTGGCGGGAGAAAGGATTTCACGCGACCTATGAGTCAACGCATAGGTGCTCCGAGGCGCTGCGGCAAAATAAAAAATTAAGCTATTTAAAAAAAAATTCACTCTAAGACCTAAATTTCACTCTGTGAATATCATTTTTGAGACTCTAAAGTATTGTTTGTCAAAAAAAAAACATCGATTTTATCTACTAGGGAAAATAAACGTATCACAGTAACATTTCGGGAAGTTTCTTCAGAAATACTAGCCAATGTGGAACGGTCGTTTAAAAATGAAATGAATTAGTTAAATGCTTATAAGAATGCTAATCTCTTGCTATGTCTGTCTCTCTCTGTGTTACTGCTCTAGATATATTTACCAGAAATGGAAAAAAATCCTTTCTAACACGCCTTCGATCCAAAATACAGTGGAGCATCGATTATCCGAACCTCAGTTATCCGAACGACCGGTTAACCGAACCTCAAAATCCAACCGCCCCCTCTTCTACTCCACGAGTGGCCTACGCGACCAACGTCACATCGTCAGTGCAGGCGTTGTGCAGTGGTTGTTCTCTTTTCTTTTTGGTACACATTGAAGTGTAAAATAAATTTGTATGTTGTATTAATGTTTGTTTGTTTGTTTATTTAATTATCTATGCACATACATATTATGTACCTATACCCCAAATAGTTTTTTTTTAAATTATCGGTTATCCGAAATATTAGTTATCCGAACCACCCTGGTTCCCAATTAGTTCGGATAATCAATGCTCCACTGTATGTATATTCTAGTATTTGGTGAATGCGCCAATGATAACATTTCACTATGATTTAATCGATTTACGTTTAATCCAATTCTTAAAATATTTCTAATGATCAACCTAAAAAAAAAGGTCTGGAGAACACTAAAATAACTGAGCCGCCATCTACATCTCGAAAATAACAACACGGGAGATATTTTTGTCCTAATTTTCCTTAACACTTTCAACTACCCCTTCACTTACCTCGATAACTGTTATTATATATTGCTTTTATAATATGATACGATAATAATGATAATATGACCATGGTTATCCTATAAATACTATGGTAACCAGTTATGAAAAGAACCTCAGTCATTAAAAAATTATAAGAAAAAAAATAAAAACGGATATTGTATTTTTTTGAGCTTTCTGAAACAACGAAACAGCGGTCCTTGATAGAAGGCACTGTGAATTTCACCATTGAAACTGGTTCATTATTGTGTTTTTTTTTTCACATTTTTTTTCTGCCGTTTATTTGTTTATTTTTTTTTATAGTTTGTAATAGTTCTTCATTACTTTGTTGTATTTATTTCTATATAAAAATGTATAGTTTTACAAATTCAGAATTTTTTTTGTTGAAGTGGCCAACGACAACATACTACTACTAATACCTACTTATTTACATTTTGCGATATAGGCTTTCGCAAATTTATAATTTCATTTTAGGACCAGCGTCATATACATACAGTAAGCAACGAAAGTCATCACACACCCACTTTTTGAAGTTTGCTTAAATTCTGATAATTTTTGTATTACAGCATTTATTTTTTTTTGCTTCTGACAGGGATTGTAGCTTGTAATATTCTGCGTCTAATAAGCCGAAGTTGAAGGCGGTATGTCGATTGTGTGAAAAGATATCGCTAAGAAAGTAAAATTTCAATGTTTTCAAAGAAACGTAAATAACTTCGAAAATAGTAAATCCCTTTCGAAGTCGTTGGACTCGTATTAAAGGGAAATCTTCATTGTATCTATTTGACTAACTGAGTCATTTTGAAAAAAAAATTCCTAGACATGAAAAAAATCTAAAGTTGAACCAAAAATATCACAAAAATTCAAAAAAAGCCCTGTACGCCACACATTACTCCAACAAAAATTTGGGATTAATATCGCTCTAGATCTCTGTGTTTTATTAAAATTTCAGGAACAGTGATTTTTACGAAAACTAAATTAAGGATGGTAGAATTTTGAATTTTCGTGACATTTTTGGTTCAACTTTAGATTTTGTTCATGTCTAGGAATTTTTTTTTCAAAATGACAGTCAGATAGATACTGAAGATTTCCCTTTAATACGAGTCCAACAACTTCGAAAGGGATTTACTATTTAGAAGTTATTTACGTTTCTTTGAAAACATTGAAATTTTACTCTTTTAGCGATATCTTTTCACACAATCGAAATACCGTCTTCAACTTCGGCTTATTAGACGCAGAATATCACAAGCTATAATCCTGTCTGAAGAAAAAAAAATCAATGTTGTAGTACACAAATTATCAGAATCTAAGCAAACTTCAAAAAGCGGGTGTATGATGACTTTCGTTGCTTACTGTATGTATGTAGGTAAACGTCAAGCATCACATATGTAAAAGTTTTTTTTTTTTTTTAAAGCACGACTATTTATATCTTTTTATAAGTTTTGCTTTTCTTGCAAATGTAATGACTAGACGTGTAGGTGAAAGATTACTCATTTCAGTTCTTTATTCATTTGTATTTCTGCATTGTTTATCCTCTCGTTTTGAATACGTAGAGTTGCCAATTCTGTTGTCTAAATTGGTATCTACTAGGTATTAACGTATAAAAATTGACAAAGAATGTAGGCTTTGAAGGAGTGGTGAGCATGTTTTTTTTTTAATATATATATATATATATGTATTATTACTACACCCTATTACTACAACTCCTGTTTTGGATCATTCCTTATATTTCTGTGGATTATCAAAAGTATCTAATGTGCGTTAAAATAATCATATATAAACTATTTAAACATATTTTGAAACTATACGCAAAAGATGCAGAAGAAAAGGATTGGGAGCGACTTATTTTTGTTTTTTTTTCAAAAAAATGAGCTATAATCAAGTTATGAATTTTAATCCGAACCTTTGCCTCTCACTGTGTAATAATAATATGGTATTGGACGAATTATGTTAAATACAACGTGATGGAGTTTATATAAAATCCAAAAAAGTCACATACATATGTTTTTATCGTACATATTACTGTAATATTTGTCTCTTTATTTAAATTAATTTTTTTAATAATAATTTAAATTAATAAATTACCCCATCGTTTTCGTTTATTACTCGTTGTGAAACGCCTTATTTTTACAGACGGGAGTACCAGATCCATGTGTCTGTTAAAATGCAGGCAGTATTCTATTTTTAACAGTTATGCAATGTGGTGTTAATATACCTAAACAGACTGTTTATATTTATACACGCAGACGAGATAATTATTATTCTCCATTAATGAATATTATGCCTGCTTATGCGCAGTCATTGCGATGAACATTAATGGTTATTGTTTTTTTTTCGTTGGTTTCTAAAATTTTCAGTTTATTAAATAAATTGGCGTTCCTAACTACTTACATATGTATTTGTAGCAAGATAGTTTTTATTATGAAATTCATTCAAAAGGTATGTTAGAGTTACCACAGACCGTTGAGTAATAAAAAAATGTTTTTTTTTTTTTTTTTTTTTAATTCGGCCCTCTGAAGGCACCGGGTAATATTGACCAAATTAAGAAATATGTACACTAGGGTGGACCTAATTTTTTTTTTTTTTCGTTTTTTCTCAGCGGGCCGGGTGAAAATCAGTTCTGGGTAGGTACCTAAAAACTTGTGCGGAAACCAAAACTGCCGTGATCGGAACCTTTTTTCCCGTGCCGCAAAGCGCCGGAAGTTTCTTATGGGATTTATACCTGTATGTTAAAAATCACTGAAAACGTTCGATACGCTCAAAAACTATGAAAATCATCAAATCTGATAGTCGCAAGGATATATTTCCATGTATTTTTTCCTCCTGAATCAGATGGAATCGTCAGATTTCGTTTATTCGTTAAGTGAAAAAAAATATGAGCGAAAAATTGCGAAAAAACACCAAATTAAACTAAAAAAAAATTGAAAAAAGACAAAATAATTTATTATGGTGATTGTACCTGACTCTGAGGAGTATTAAGCATATCATGAGTCAAAAGTAGAGGTAAAAACCTACAATTTGACGTCCGGTTGAAGTCTGTAGGTGCCTCTGAACCGGAGTTACGATCATTTCAAGTTGTACGCAATATTCAGGAGCGTATATGGCGGAAGGCGGTTTTTCTGTTTTTTCAATCCTGATTCTCCTGCATCGACTTGCATAATTTAACGGTAGTATGAAATGCTCCATATCATACGAATAATTCATCATCTTAATATAATATTACCTTTAACTTGAAGTCATTTTACATTGATTATAAGATAATTTCGGATTGGAACATAGTATAGTGTCCGACGTTCGTACACGTACTTGTAACGTTAGCATCATACTTTGGAGTTGGGGAGCTGCGTCGTGGTATAATCGGGTAGTAATACAAATCTCTATGTTATGTGCTTGTTTCTCAACAATCGAGTAGTCAAGAACTACCCTAATCGACATTAAATAAGTAGTGTAAATGTATTTTAAAAGAGAAGAGTAACAATAAGTTCGGTGACAAAATTGTTAACTCGTCCAGTTTATAAAATTGTTTCCTTATTTCTTTGCTTCACCGATTATGTTCAAAACTGAAGGTTTCGTTTGGATGTATCTATAGTCATACTAATGTTTAATATCATTATCTCAAAACATCTAAGAGTTGTCATGTATACAAAATATTATAGGCATACAAAGAGATCCTAGTCTTAAAAATTTGGGTTTAGATTATGTATGTCTTGTGTATTACGGATGTAAAAAAACGCCTGATTTATTTTACGGAAACGTAATTATTTATTTATTGTCTTTGTTTTTTAGTCATTTATTTTTCTTCAAAAAATAGACTCAACACTAATAGACAAAAACTATTCTACAAACAATTCGACAAAAATTTATATATATGCCCCCTATTTGTATATATGCAATATGCAGTATTGTGTTTTACCGAGGACGTTTGTTTAGTTATGTCAAATAAAGGAAGGGGTCTATTATACTGGGGCTAAAAGATGGAATGGGTCTTTTTAAAGGGTATCGACGTTCGTGCTCAAACAGTGACATAACCCGTTTAAAAATACACTGTCCCAGGAAATTAACGCATTACACAATAAGTAGGATGTATTCAGATAAATATTTTAGGTATGATGCTTCTTGTTAGACTTGTCTTATTGGACTTTTTTTCGTTTAGATCTGTCTTTTGATATACCATTTAGAATATAAGAGTGAGTCAACATACATGTTCTGTTAAAGCATGACCAGAGTGGTGCTGATGACCAATTTTAAATAAGTAGTACCCTTGCAGTACCCGGCAGATGTGCTGTTTTCTAAAGTAGTTTTAATTCATCTGGAAAAAGCCATTTTCTGCACGAGGTTTTTATTATTTTTTGACTTTATTAAACAAAGTTAGAATATTATAAATTTGACCTCATATTCCAAATAATTACTTATATGCACCTAATGCGGTTAGCGGAAAATGTTCGTTACTTCTTGTCCGTTCATTACCTCGGAACATACATATATGTTTACTTGTTTATCGCAAAAAATTATTCGTCCAACATTCTTGCCAATTAATATTCAAAGAAAGCCGCACACGAGCAACAAATGTGGTCTTCGGTGCCATTTTGATAGGATGCACGGTTAACAAGTTATTGCGGGTAACGAACGGATTTCAAATCGTTGCATCTAAAGTCTGGCGGGTAGAGATGGAAATATTTGTTTTTAGTTAGTTTTGACAAACATTGGGCTCAAAATTTAAGTTAAAATCTAATTATTATTTTCTTTTAAAGTTGTTTCTAACCGAGAAGACTGTTATATTAGTTTTAACTTATAACATTTGTCAATCTAAAATGTAAGGTTTAAGATTGACGAGATTGATGTTTTAGTATTAAGTCATTATACGCGTTCTTTCTAATCTAGACTAGACAGTTCCTAGTTATGTGCGTACTAAGCAGTGTTTTGTAAATTTTTTCCCTTTCTGATTCAGTTGCAATACATTAAGATTTATTTGCAATTGCAATCTCATTTCGTTACCCTTAATTTAAAGATATCGCCGTTCGTTACCCTCATAACTTTTTTGATCGTGTATACGGAGGTTGTTAGAATGTTATTCACGTATAATGTGCACTTGACCGTTGTTTTAAGTATTAACATTTTCATTTCCTTCCAAATCATCAAGTATAAGAGTAACGAACAGATTTCGGGCTGTCATAGCGTACAATGTCCGTTCGTTACCTGGCCAGTTTTTGAACGTACGTCCGAAATTTCGACTTTTTTCGAAATAAAGAAACAGAAATGCATTCCTTAAACTTTCCCCTTTAATATCAAACTTATTTTTCTTTTCCTCGCACGCTTAATTCGCAGAAAATGGACAAAACAAAAGTGGACGCAAAAGTGTACATATGTCCGAAAATTGTCCGTTCTTTACCAGATAAATTAATACCAATGAAAACACTAAACAGTGAGATCATTTTAAGTTTTACACATGTTTCTGGTAGAAATTGAAAAATTTGAAAATAAAAATGAAACGACTGAAAGAATCCATAAAAACCCCTGCGAAAATGTGTACGGATGTCCGTTCGGTACCCAGAGAAAGTGTCGATTTAGAGTAGTGACTAGACATGTGCGAGATTTCGAAAATTCGGACGAAACGAGAAGTCATTTTTCGAGACGAGACGAGACGAGATCTCAGTCAGTCGAGATTTCTCGAAATACCGAGATTTCTCGAGATCGCGAGATTTATCGAGACACTGAGATTTCTTGATATATTGAAATTTCTCGCAAAAGAGGTGAAATTAATGTATTAATACTTACAGTTGTTTAAATTTAAAAGTTCAGCTAGCAAAACACATTAAATAAAAGAAAACTTATTACACTTTGGTTTAACTCAGCATTTAGGAAATCGGTCATCGATTTCAAAATGCTGAGTTCGATTTTAATTTGTATCGATCGAGCGTCGGTGTAAAGCTCGATGCGTTTGTAAAAATTATGTTACGAGACGTAACAGTTCCTAATTGAAAGATTGTCTCCGATATTTTCCTTAAGTTTCATATTTTGAATATTCTCCGGGAAACTTCAAATAGTAAATGAATTTTGGGATTTGAATAATCTCGGTGTTTTTAAAAATCTTAAGATTTCAAGAATGTCGGAATCAAAAATGATCCCAAGAAATCTCGACTGACCGAGAGTGTCGTCTCGTCTCGTCTCGTCACGACTTTTTGTTCTCGTCTCGAGTATCGAGATCTCGCGATTTTCGAGATCTCACACGTGCTTAGTAGTGACTCTTTAGTCTATAATTCTTTTTTACCTAACTGGATTGGTACTGATGTTGAATGTTGACGATGAATTGGTATTGAAAACGATTTTACGTTATGATTTTTATGTGGAACATATGTTATTTGTGAAAAGAAAACTTGTAAGGTTGATAAACAATAAAGGTTTGATAGGGTCATCGTTACTGAAAATATTGGGTACATTTAAGAATAGTAGTATATAGCTAAATGTTAGACGTTTATTTGCTCCTCAATTTACTCAACATTTTTCAGTGTTCTACTTATTTGTGACAAAAATCTATTCCATTAAGTTATTTAACGACTAAAAATGGCGCCTCTTTGGAGATAAATGAATATGTACATCATTATATTTTGCTAAACAGTTGGATTTCGCATTAAAAAGTGAATCTCACAAGTATTCGAGTGTGTGTAAACAAAACAGCATCCAAGCTAGCGTTAGTATTAAATTAGATACTGTTTTCTCTCCTCTTAAAATAAATAGTACCGTTGTTAATAATACGCAGCTTTGAATTCGACGACAATTATTTTTACCCAACTATTTTTGTCTTGGTATACACTTGGGAATCCTCAGTGTGTATTACATACTCATATATTATTACGACTAAAATGTTTTATAATACCATAATAATGTTCCCATTTTTTAATATTTTAATGAAACATTCTGTCTTAGTGGGTGCAGTGCCGGCCCTAGCATTTTGCCACCGTAGGCAAACCTAAAAAATGCCGCCCATAAGCTTAAAAAAGAAACAGATTAAAAACATATTTTACAAAAGAACCACATGAACCAGTAAAATTACGTATGATTGAATTTAGAGAATATACTAATACCTACAGATTTACGGTAAATTTAAAATTTTAATTTACAAATTCTTATTAACCCACTAATTCCTGAAATTACATATTTCACATACGCAACTTTAAAGTAATGTAACTCTGCGATTTTGTTGCAGAATTTCGAAGAAAATCATATACGATATTTGAGGGTGCTTTACTCTTTGATGGTTTTAGCCTATTTCAATCCGTTTTTCCAGGAAAATTTTGGAGATTAATAATAAAAAACAGTTTCATATTTGTGATTTTTTTTTGAAAAATGTCTGCAAACGACCTTCAAACATTTTTCAATTGCCGTCTTCTAGTGAAAGATTGTGTAATTGGATGTCAACCTGTGATGACGTCAGTGATTCATCAGAGTGATGAATCTAAATTTAATTTAATAGATTCTGATGGTATGCAGAGTGTAAGTTATGCAAAAATGGTATGCAAAACGTAAGCGGTTAGACCCTCATTATTACCGTAAGTCTGTAAAACATGGCGGTGGGAGTGTTCTTGTATGGGGTTGTTTTTCGGCCAATGGTATGGGACCGCTGCATAAAATAACGGGTATTATGGATCGTTTTCAATACCTGGATATTTTAAAACACGTCATATTACCCTTTGCTGAGGAGGAAATGCCTCTCCGTTGGATATACCAACATGACAACGATCCAAAGCACACTGCAAATATCGTTAAACAATGGTTCGTGGACAACAAACTTACAGTACTTTCATGATCCTCGCAATACCCAGATCTCAATCCTATTGAGAATCTGTGGGAGACTGTTAACCGTCGAATTCGGGATAACAACAGGTACTCCAATATTGAAGCATTGTATGAGGATTTGTCGCGAGACTGGACATAGATACCACAGCATACTATTCAGAAGTTGATTGAGTCTATGCCCCGAAGGTGTGCTGAAGTCATTAAACATAAAGGCTATGCAATAGACTATTAGTATTATTGTATTTAATATAAGTTGCTTAACTTTTGTCACCTCTTTTACAGCCATCATAACTGTTGATTTGATACATCTCTTACTAGTGTGCAAATAAAATAATTCTGTTGAAACATGACTTCCTGTAAGAATATGACCTGTTATATGATAAATGTTTTGTCCGATTTTTACATTTTATTGTGTTATACCATTAAATATGTACAACTTGCCTTAGTTGCTTAATTTTTGTCTGACACTGTATGTATAGAGTTATGTTGAAGTGGTGCACATACTTGGCTCACATTTACTTAAAAAAAAATAATAATATATGTAGGTACATACATATGTTATTGTGTATATGTGTCGCATCGTTTCCATTTTATTTTTAAATTCGTACGCTTGTACCACATCGCTATACGTAACGCTATTTCGGTTTACTTACTAACCCATTTCTTGCCGAGATATGTGCATATGTGTGTATATATATATATATATGCGTATAATTTCTAAATATGTGTGAATAGTGATCATAGCGAATGTATAGCTGCTCATACGGACGGATATTCGATAACACTATTCCAAGCAGGAAGGAGTAATTTTTTTTAAGTCTCGATATTAAAATGAGTCATTGTCAGACGTGGGACATTGAGTAGGCGGTGCGCTCCAGTAGCCCCGATGGTATTTGCAAATGCCACTTTTAAATGTCAACAGTTTTCTAATAATAATATTCTTAGACGACAACGAACAACGTTAAATAAATACACAAATTACTTCCCGATATCTTAACTTAAAATACACACATCGACTTGAAATGTATTCATCGATTCATTCAAAATATTAATATATGTATTTTAATGAGCGATAACTTTTGTAAACGTAGTATCGTTTCTTTGTTTTTTTTTTTGCAGTTTGATGTAAAATACTGTATTTTTATGCGTTTGTGTATCGCATACATTCTTATTTTATTTGTGGATATAGATCTTACCCTCACATACGCTAAATCTGGTTTAGCACAATTTTATGTAATTGATCAGAAAACGATAATAAGTGCTGTATTTTAATCATATATACTTTACAAATGCGAGTATGGTGTGTCACGAAAATGCAAACAACGGTGTGTAGCCCTTAAACGTCAACTTGAAACTGAACAATCTACAAACGAAGTGAACCAAAGGGACAGAATCGCATTACTGATGACCTTGGATATTCCTGGCGGTCTCTGATACAGGCCAGACCATAATAATATCCGTCGCGGCGCAGACCAGAAACTCGGTGGTTATTACTTGAATGTTAATAAAATGTAGTTTTAATATTATTTTTTGAACATTATAGGGGGGGTCATTATGTTGTAATAAATGATTAACAGCCTAGTACATATTGTTAATATAATCCGGTTGATTCATTAATATTGAGCCTTTCTTTCGAAGCGCTTTGAACTTTCTAGACAAAGCGGTGGAGTATCTCAGGATAAATTTATATAGCGTAAATCTCAGAGCGGAACTGTAATCTGCAGCATGAAAATGAGCGAAACTTCTAGTGAGATTCGATATGCTTTATTAGATGAATTTCGTTTCATCTAATCTAGATCTGGCGACTACAGTAGCAACGATAAATCACGATCTTGTAGGCCACCTACCTCAACTGGATATCCAGCGTTTGCGCACGATTGTAGAAACAAACCTGTGGAATTACGCGAGATATGGTACGAGAGCGCGGCTGTAGTACGTAGACTCGAAACAATAGTCCAAAAAAAGTCCAAAAGTTGGGCACGTGGATACCACGTTTATTAAGCGAAGCAGAGAGCCAACATCGGAGTAAAATTTGCACACAACTTCTCTCCTGCAGTCGTCTCTTTGACTGGTTGAACGATCTTGTTTACCGGAGATGAAAATGGGGTGCTTTATGTAAATTACAGCCGTAAGCGCCAATGGGTATATTATAAGGCTTTTGTTAGAATTTGTAATATTTAGTGCATGTATTCGCGCAATTGAGTTATCTTAATCACCAGGTAAACATCTCTGTATAATTAATTGCTGTTTTAGAGGGGACATTCCACTTTACGTTTGCATGCCTCCTAAAATTAATCTAAGCCGCGACTAAGTAATCCGTGTTTACGTTAAGGTGAATTACAGTCCGCAATAATTTAAACTATTCCAATGACACGAACAAATTCTAATAAGCATTAAAAAAGCTGCAATGCTTTGGCATTATAACAAGTTTTCGGATCAAAATATTTGGAAATTCTATGATTGACCTCGCCTAGGAAGGTTTATTTCAATCCGAACTGAAGGCAAATTCTTGAAAATGTCGAAATAAATCTCGGAAAAGTATCAGTTATACATAAGGTTTCAGAAATGTTTGCCAAATGGCTGGCAGTTAGATTAGCTCTAACAAATTTTCCTATAACGAAGTTTTCTATGATTGTATAGTTGATATTTTCAGAGTTAGTTCTTCACAGAGTTAATAATCACGTTCAAATTTGCAATTATATTGATCTATCCTAGAATCCTTTTTCCAGATTTCAAGTGTTGAATAAAATAATATTTATGGTTAGTATGTATTAGAAATACTAAACTCTAGAATACTACTTAGAAATAATAAATTTGTCTTAATATGTAAACTTAAATTGTTATTGGAGAAGAGTCTGGAAAAGCAAAAGAAA
This sequence comes from Aromia moschata, assembly GCA_029963805.1. NCBI lineage: Eukaryota > Metazoa > Arthropoda > Insecta > Coleoptera > Cerambycidae > Aromia > Aromia moschata. The sequence goes on along the minus strand of JAPWTK010000141.1, from coordinate 1,010,078 downwards.
AAAACAAACGTTTTTAAGGTAGATGGATATAATTGAATATTTGACGTAATTCTGAACAACTTCACAATTAGAATTTCGGTATTTTCACAAATAAAGGCATAGCCCTTCTAAAGTGAATGTGAAGAGATATATTTATTTAAGATATATATTAATTCCTTTGATGGCTAACGCCGCCCAATGGCGTGCGTATATCTCATAAATTCGAAAATTGTGAAATATTTTTTTTTATTCAAATCAATATAGGAGATCAAAATTAGCCTGCATACAAAACTCATAATATTTGTAATATAATTTTCTGTAAATGATGCTCATTTAGCCAGACAATATGAAGTTTTAATAAACCTAGCTGAAATCAAACACAAACACTTCACTGGCGGAAACAAGAGTGGAAAAACAGTGGACCGCATGAATAGCTAAGCAACGTATTCGATGCAATGCAAAATACTCTAATTGGGTCTCTGTAGCTCACAGCGCGAATACTGCATGCGGCTTTTCAAAATTTTCTAAAAGTATAGTAATAGTACATAGTATAGTAATATACATAAAGTTGTTGTAATTAATTATTTTTACAGCAATTTTAAACGCTAAATAAAAAATTAAAAAGTTTTCCATATGTCGTCAACTTAAGTACACTAATTATTTATCAAATACAACCTTCTGTATAGAGTTGTAGGCAAGTTACAATGTTGCCCCTTCAGTTGTAGGTGCACGGGGTACCCGAAAATTTTTCAGGCAATTTTTATTGCAAAATTTCGGTATTTAAAGCTTTACATAAGAACACGGAAGAGAATTCGTAATTTATTGAATGTTTTCAATTATAAACCTGTCAAATATATTGGCACTTGGGCCGTGTTTGCTATTTATTCGCCTAAATCATCCCATATAATCGTCTAAAATTGACAATATTTATGAGGTTCTAATTTAGTGATCAGCTGATCAGTTTTCAAGTACTTCGCGGAAATCCAAGATATTATTAAATTGCTGGCCTACCGCGTGTCCCAATATAAACAAGTCTATGATTATTTTTGTGATGGAAAATTACACATTAGGAAATACATTCACTACTATATTTTCCTTCTAAATATACAGGGTGTTCCGAAATTAACCTGCAATATTTTCATATTTGAACATTTTTTCACTTAACATAGAGTAGGACTTAACACGGAGTAGTGAACTTAACTAGGAGAACTGATTTCTTTTAAACTATGGTTAAGTCCACTGACTTTCTACTAATGGATAGGCAGTAGAATAGTCCCCACTCCGCCTTATTTGGCATATTTGAACAGCAGCCATCTTGTAGGTTAGTTAGCACATCTTGTCCTTGTGTATGAATAAAATTTTGTTTTTTTCTTCTTACCATTTTCAGTGTTCTTCATTTTATAAAAAAAATTCCAAATTTTTGGGTGATTTTCAACAAGGGATAACTCGGAGAAAATGGTCGTACAGAAAATAAAAAAAAAGGAAATTGTAGCTTCAAGTGTCTAGTTTTCAGATCTGGACTTTTCTGAGCGGGAGCGGTTCTCACGTAATCATCCGAAAACAAAAAAAATTAAAAAACTTTCCAATTTTATGCTCGTCTTTCTGCTCCAAATTTCCAAATGATCTATGGACTTAAAATTTTTTTTTTCATCATGCGACCATAAAGCTATTAGACAATTTAATCAGCTTTAATTTCACCTCTTAACGAGCTCCGTACGATGATTTGCCGCGGAGTTATCGTCGATCAAAGCAAAAAAGTCCTTTTCAACTTTGACAATAAATTACTCGGGAACTAATGATGAACCTCCATTTTCTGTACGAGAAAATGGAGGTAGGGTTTTGGAAATTGCACAACATTCTCTATAAGACACAATCGGGGGCGAGTGATAAAAATTTTTGTTGAAGCAATAATGTTGGCTGAAAAAAGTTAAAAATTTGCGAATTTAAGGATATTTGGAAAATTTGGTATAATTTTGGATATAGTGGATGAACGAAGGATATCGTCGGTAATTTTTTAACCTCAGTGTCCCCAAAAAACCCTCAAAGTTGCAAAACGCTGCGATTTTTTTTTTCTTAGTGCCCCGAAGGTTTTAATTTATCGTTTATTTTGAAACTGAAATTTTTTGAAAAAAAAAAAATTTCAAAAAAGATTTTCTTTCGATTTTTTCCAATGAGTAATGTTTTTGAGCAAAAAAAATGTGGATTGTCGCTTGAAATTGAAGAAATGCATAAAAATCGAAAAATTGCTTGTTACGGTGATTTTTGGCCGAAACGATAAATTTAAACCTTCGGGGCACTAAGAAAAAAAATCTCAGCGCTTTGCAACTGTTAGGGTTTCTTGGGCACTTTGAGGTTAAAAAATTACCGACGATATCCTTCGTTCATCCACTATATCCAGTTATACCAAATTTTCGAAATATCCTTAAATTCGCAAATTTTTAACTTTTTTTATCTTTTAATTCGCAAATTTTTAAATTTTTAACATTATCGTTTCAAAAAAAAATTTTTATCAATCGCCCCCGATTGTGTGATAGATAATGTTTTGCACTTTCCAAAACCCTACCTCCATTTTCTTTCTGTACGATCATTAGTTCCCGAGTAATTGAATCAAAGTTGAAAAGGAACTTTTTGTTTTGATCGACGATAACTCCGCGGCAAATCATCGTACGGAGCTCGTTAAGAGGTCAACTTAAAGCTGATAAAATTGTCTAAAAGAGCTTTATGGTCGCATGATGAAAACAATTTTTTGATGTCCACAGACCATTTTAAAGACGAGCAAAAATTTGGAAAAAAAATTTTTGTTGGTTTTCGGACGAAAAATAGTTTCTGGCAATCCGTTAGTCTCAGCTTCAAGCCCATATTGGACTAACTTTTGTTTTGTTTTAAATACCTACATTGTTAATTACATTTTTGATTAACTATCATCTGAAACTGTTCCTTTCCATCTGTTCTCAAAATTATGAATTTACTCCATAATCAGATTTATTAACACACATCATATGCTCAGATTCAAATACGCGCCGATGTGTGATCATGCGCATAGCGTGAAACCCGGTCCTCTGTGATAGGTCCTCCTTACGGTCTTACAAGGTGGTGGACATTCAAATTTTGCCTCCCTCTTACTACTGTCTATCCAGTTAGAATACAGATTGTGGGTTAAGTCGTTGAAAATGGCGCTAAATTTAAATCCGAGATTTAAATTCCGCCATTGAGAGCACACGCAAGTATTACAAGCTACATAACACATACGTTAGCTTGTAAGTAAGTATTTACGTTAGTACGAATCTCGTATACAGATAGAGAAATAAATGAGGAAAGCTCGTATTTTTTTTTTAAATCCAACGAATATCTAAGATTGACAAGATTTATGAGCTTCTAAATCACCGATCCATTTTCGAGTACTTCAACGAAAAAACGAACCAGTAAAATCTCCGTTTTGTGAGCGTTAACGGCATAAATAACCGGTTCGATTATTTTGACGATGCAAGTTGCACATCAAAAGATACACGTATTTCGTTCGGAAAGCTGTTATTGGCTTTAAGTAGCCGTTTTACAATCTATTTATTTTTCCAGATAAATGGGGATCCGTCGCCGTCGGTGTCGGTACGCCATGACGTCAAACGGCCACTGATTGATGCTCATATCAACCGATTCATTCATGGCTTGGCAGGCGCGCGATCTATTTGTTTTCTCTGGCCCGTTTTTGCGTAGTTTAACGCCTATTAATTTTTCCGCGATAGATTTCGCGGCGACAATTTTGTGGTGTGTCGCTGTTTTTACAGTGATTTTTGTTCGGTCCATTCCAGCTTCATCGGTTACGCAACTTCCGTCAAGGTCATCATAATTTATGCATCAAATGCCAAATATGAAGAAGCTGTGCCAAATACGATTTTTGGTCGTACCCCGCCTAAACTTGCACAGTCACAAATTGCAGCATTTTACGAAGTGTTAAGTAATGAGACTGATTTTTTTTTATTCGAATAGAATTACAATTCAGTTTTGTCTCCTTCAAAATAACTTCCTTGGGAAGCCACACAGCGCTGGAGACGTTTCTTCCATTCCTTATAGCAGTGCTGCAACTCATATGTATACTGGAATAGCCTTCAGCTGGTTAAAGCCGTTTTGAATGTTTGAATGTTTTATGGTCCAAAAATGACGTCCTTGAGGTGATTCTTCAATCTCGGGAAGAGACAAAAGTCACAAGGCCTCAAGTCAGGCGAATAAGAAGGCTGAGGAGCCACAGGAATGTGTTACTGCCTAAAAACTGGTTTAGTGAAATGGCTATGTGACAAGGCGCATTGTCATGATGCAACATCCAGTTGTTCTTGATATTTGGTCTCACACGCGTGACCCTTTTTCGAAGTTTTTCAAGAACCTGTCTGTAAAAGTGTTGATTTACTGTTTGGCCTGGAGGCACAAACTCTTTGTGGACAATTCCCTGGCTATCAAAAAAAGCAAATCAGCATGCATTTGATCTTCGAGTTGCTCATTTTTGCTTTTTGGGGTCTTGGAGAGCTTGAAGTGTGCCATTCCATGCTTGGCGCTTGGTTTCTGGGTCGTACTGAAACACCCGAGTCTCATCACCAGTAATGACGCGATCCATAAAATGGGGATCATTTTCAATCGATTCCAAAAAATCAAGACAGACCAAATTTAACTCTTCCCCGATCATTCTTGTCGTCAACTGACGATCTGAACGCATAAGATTCCATATTCTGTCGACATTTTCATCGGTTATTGGAGATGAAGGCCTTGTGGCTGCGTAGTTTATCTTCAATCAACTCTCTTCTTTCTGAGAAAGTCATAAACCACTGAAAAACCTGGGCTCTTGAAAAAACACTATTTCCGTAGGCGTGTTGGAGTTTTGCAAAAGTATCCGTTGCGCTGTGTCCAAGTCTTAAGCAAAATTAAGCAAAACCTGATAGCAGACCGTTGCTCAAAATTAATGTCATTCATTTTTAAAACGCACTAGATAAACCCGGTTTACGAAAACAGTCACAAAGAAAAACCAGACTCTAATAAGTTCAAACTTGTACTAGTATATTGGTTGGACATTTAATACCCCATTCATTAGAATCTTAAATTTAGATAAATAAGTTGCCTTCATTGTGGAGAATAAACTTTATTGTGACAAAAGCAAAAGATAAATGACAATATAAGTATTCTCAGACTTGATGCTTACTGCTCTTTTTACACAGGAAGGCCACTTAACAAAAACGAGGAGTTCTAGTCATTAAGTTTTAAAACTGTTGCGTCTCCAAATAGTACCACCTTCTACCGCTTTATAAATACCCGCATCTGCAGATAAGAAGTCTTATTTTACCAATTAGTTGCTGTCATAATATTCCAGAATACTTTCTCCGAATTTTTATCTTGTAATTTTTGTTTGTTTGTATATTAGTTAGATTTATACGATTTATATTGGGAATATTTTGGTATATTTTACAATTAATATTTGTAAATAAATCTAGCACGCAACATTGTCAAAAAATCTTTGAAAACAAATCCATATATCATGTCCTTATGACAAACGTCATTCCTTTATTGTAAAGAAGTATATATGTTTATCTGGTTGCCTACTTTAAGCAGCTACTTGGTTTGTTGCTACTGGTCATATATCTAATCTGGTATTTTTTCTGACGAGAGTCATACTACTTTCACTGTAGGATTTGCAGTAAAAAGACATCTTTATTTTCGAATTCAGTAATGGTACGATTCTGCTAAAATGTTGGTAGAGTTCGAGGAAAGTAGTAAAGAAAATATATAAACTTCTAATACCACAATTCATCTAGATAGGAACAAATCAATTAGTAATAATAATAACAATACATTTATTTGCACTTCAACGTTAAACAATACATTATATTATTTGTATAATTTATATACGCGCAGATGTATACAACATCAAATTATAAGTAAATTAATTATATTTGGAAACAAAATTCATTGAGCAAATAAGTTTGTCACAAGTTGCACAAGTTTTTCAGTATCTGCTAGGGAAGTTCTAAACAACAAAATGAATGTAAATTAACACTAAAAAAATGACTAATCGTAAGTGATGAATGTCGAACATCGAATAAGTGGAATACACTCGAACCCCTCTTAATTCACATCCTCTCTTATTTCACCACGTTTCCCCCTATTATCTCACGAAACCGTCCCGCTTAAGTCGCCGCCTGTCATCCCTTTTTTAAAATATTCGATGACCTGTAATTTCTCTGCAAATGACAATCTTTTAATAAATCTTCTTTCCTGAAAATTGAATTATCTCACTACGCAACGGACTCAAGGAAAAAAGATTGAATCAAAAAAAAAACAATCAAATTGAACTTTGTCACGCACGACTGGGTATACTTACGTTGATTTTTTGTTCAGTTGGCTCATGTTTCGTTATAACAAGTGCTGTGGTATATCTCTAAATATTTCTTTTTGCAGGTAAAACACGAAAAAGTTGACGTTATGATCGCGACTTAAGCGAGACTAAATTTCGCGACTTAAGCGAGGCTATGATGCACGGATTTGGTGAATTAAGAGGGGTTCGAGTGTATATCTATTATAAAGAGACGCGAGAGAAATCATAAAAAACGTCTTTAGGGTTGGATATGAACGAGAGAGATAGAAATATATAGAATAGCGGTAATGTCGAAGCTTTTCGGTTATGTTAAACTTTTGACAAGACTGTCACAACTGTAAAATAAATAATGGCTGTCATATAATGCAACAGCTTTGACAGTTAAATAATGTCAAAAATTTAAGATAGATAAATATGGAGACATCCAAAAAAAAACGTCATCAAAGTTGGCCGAGAAAAAAAAGACGTTTTTCTATTCTTGATCGAATTTATAACCTTATTTACACGTCAAGACTGTCACATCATATGACAGCCATTGTTTATTTTACAAATTGTGACAGTCACTTGTCAAAAGTTTGACATAACCGAAAAGCTTAGACATGACCTCTATTTCCATCTCTCTCGTTCATAGCCAGAGTTGATGACGTTTTTTTTGGATGTCTATAGTTAAGATAGTTAAATTTAAGAATAGAAATACGTATTTGTTTACTAGTCCAACTTTGTTGACGTTTTTTTTTTTTTTTGGATGGCTCAGAAAGAATTGTCCAATTTTTTTTTTGTCGACAAAATGGTATAGGGGATTTATTGATAAATATAATTATTTTAGAAAAACGAGTCATTTAACAGAAATATGTTTCAAAATGATTGTATAATAGGTAGATGGAATAAAAAAATGAATTTTGGATAGGCAGTTGGATAAAATATCTGAAACAAAAAATAGAATCGTTTTTTGTGGACATTTTTTCATGTTTTTTTTTCTTTTTGTGAAAACTAAAAAAAGGTACTATACATCACGACTTGATATGTATACGATTTGATTTCCAGTTATTAATTTTTTTTACTGTAGATACTAACAATATGACTTGTGTTTCTATCGACAGACCTCAGATGGGTTTTTCTCCGATTTTTAGTCGGAGGAGGTTTCTGTAAATGTTATGCTTGGGCTTCTGGTTAATAGAGGCCAGCAGGCCAACAGTGATAGATGCCTTAATGAATGAATAAAAACGTTTCACACTTACTCCGCAGCATTATAATTACACTCGCCACAGCTGTGCTCTAAAGTTTTATCAAATGGATGTACGGTTCGTTTAGAGCGTCTATTATTACCCGACATGAAAATGGAACGCAGTTTATCAACAGCTGGAAGCTTGCTACGATTTTTTATATTTTTTTAAATAATAAACTGTGTCAGATGTCTAAATCGGGATATAAATAGATACGGATTACTTACAAGGAAAGTAACCGAACTGTTCCTATCCGATCTTCGTAATATTTTAGGGGGGTTGGCGAGCACTGAAAATTAAGTGACACATATTTAAGGGTAACTTGAAGTAGATTCTGCTCCCATAGACTCTCTGGTCGTTTTCCAATTTCCAATTACAGCACCAGAGCGCACAATGTGGCATAATGCTCAGCATCGAGTGTTTCAAGTACAGCAGCGCATCGCACCATCGGGTACTCAAAAAAGCTTTGTTCGCCGATGTGATGCGCAAGTGTTACCAACATTTTCGATGAAAATATCGCTTGATGATGAGTTACTTGATTCACTTAAAGTGTTATCACTTGAATCATTATTATTATCATCTGGATAGGACGATTCCATTACAAAAAAAAAAAATATTTCGAAGTATTCTCCAAAACCCGAAGCGAGACGAATGCACTCTAGTGTAGCATTTCAAAACTAATCTGTTTCAATTAAGTATCAGCATAATGCGGCATATAGCGGCACTTAGTCGCAGTATGCTCTCGTAATTGGAAAACTACCTCTGTCTACAGGAGACTAAAAAAATATGTTTGAATTAATTTTCAGTGTTTTGTCCAAAAAAAAGTCCAAAATTTTATGCAAACCGTAGACAGTTCTGACAACTTTTTCTTAGCAGTAACAAATTTAACGAACTGCAATAATTTACAAGTCCACAGATTTATAAGCAAACCTTTATTAGGACTTTATTTTACGGCATCTTTGAAGGTTTATAATAATATGTTGTCTGACAATCCACTTATCTCATCTCCACTTATTTCTTACTATGCTCATTTGTGGACAAGTGCATTTAGGCTGTAGGGTGCAACCTACCCTATATACAAATGAATACAACATATACATAATTTCAGTGGCGGTTGGTGATATTTCAGTTAGACATATCTTGAAAACGACGCATGGGACCCACTTCACTTTTTTAGGTGACGACTATATACCTCTTACAGGAAGGATTTATAGTGAAAAAAACCGTTTGCCGTTTGAACAAAGTTTGCGAAAAAAAAAATTCAAAAAACCTGGAGCACTCCCTGGGATCTCAGTAACGCTCTGTGGAATATTTGCAGTAATTTTTTTTTTCATAATCTAGAAACAAATATAAGGAGAGGTTTTTCGATTTGTTACAAACATTTTTTTTTCAATGTTATGGCCATTTTAATTTTAATTTTATAGGAACATTTTGTTTCTCAAAATTAAAATGACCCTTTTTGAAAAAAAAAAATTTTTGTAACAAATCGAAAAACCTCTCCTTATATTTGTTTCTAGATTATGAAAAAAAATTCCTGCAAATATTCCACAGAGCGTTACTGAGATCCCAGGGAGGGCTCCAAGTTTTTGAAATTTTTTTGCAAACTTTGTGGACGGTTTTTTCACTATAAATCCTTTCTGTAAGAGGTGTATAGTCATCACCTAAAAAAGTGAAGTGGGTCCCATGCGTCGTTTTCAAGATATGGCTAACTGAAATATCACCAACCGCCACTGCATAATTTATATTGTAGACGTCCTATTTTCTTTATTGCCACAGGCCAGATTATCATTTATTCATATTTCCATTGATGTTGGAGCGCTAGCAACTAGCAGTGCATCTACGTGCTGCGGGAGGTCAGCATACCATTTTTCTGCAATATTTGGACATAACTTAGGCTGATGGTCCAACGCCTTGTTTCTGACGGACTTAACCACGGCGTGGTCCGGTGTGTGGTGGAGCACGCGAGAAATGATTAGCAATTTAGCTAACCTAGTCACAGTTTAAAGAAATCAGTTATTTCACTCGTGTCTCCAACTTTTTAGTGCGCATGATCTGGCCCTGGCATAAAATATTGAACAAATATCCATACTGCGCAACTTGCGTACATAACGGTTAACTTATTATTTACATTTTAGTGTATTTTCTTGTTAGTATACCCACTTCTAATATCGTTGTTTTAGAAGAATGTGTATTTGACATTCTAATATTTCAATTTTAAGTCATTAATAATTCAATTAACGCCGGGTCAAGTTCAGTGCACGTTTGGAGTAAACTTAACAGACACAGTATCTGTCTGTCTCTGGCAGTAAAAGTAGCTACTGCGCAGGTTTCTCTACCCTAGTATAAAAAATAAAACCGTAAGACAAATCTTCAAAGGAAACCGACAGTTATGAAACAACTGATTTCTTGAAACTATGAACCTAGTCATTCAGTTTCTTACGTCGCTGGTGAGGTGACACTTGGGATTAACTACGATGTTTAGTCTTGTTTTTAAACATTTTTTAATTTTTTATTCAGTCATTATTTCATCAATCCACCTTTAGAAGATAAACTAAAAATACTACACTTTCAGTCACTACGGGGTTGTGGAAATTAAAGTTAAATACAGTAGTATTTTTAAACGAATCAAAAGAAACATTTTCAAACGCTTCTCCTTTACAGCGTACTTTTTCCTATATGTATGGGTATGAGTGTTTCAGTGTTAGTACCAAGACTTTTCTCGAAAATTAAGGGTGACAATTTAAAACACATGTCCATGATGTCATAACTCGAAAACTGGTGGGGGAAAATACATATACGTAAAAGTAGCAGAAGATAAAATAAAATAGATGTATTTTTGGCGTTTGTATCCCCGAAATCAGTAATAATGATATGAATTTTAATCTAGACTTTGCCTCTCACTGCATGTCTTATTCAGTGATTCCCAAACTTGTTTAGCTATCGACCCCTGAAACAATATTTAGTGCCCTTGTTAGGAAATCTACTTTTGAGATCTAACCAAGTTTGCTTGACACATATTAAAGATTTTTTGTGAACAGAAAAATTTTGTTTAGAACTTTTTATTATGCGTCAGCAGCATCAGTTTCATATCGGTAAAGATTGCGAATAGACATTTTGGAACTGTCACGTAGAAATTTTAGTAAACCAACAAAACAACACAAAGTAAACATATTATGTAAAAGTCATATAAATACAGTGGGGTAAATAATGAATTAAAAAAAATCATGTATTAAAAGCAGTCCTAATGAGAAGAATTAGTCTTGTTATGTTGTGATGTATGATATTAAAGATATGTAATATCTTGACAATTAAAAACGTGAGTGTTGAATAGAGGTCGTGCCGTTTTATGTGCCACTGTTTTTATTTTTTTTTTTAGTTTTAAGTTGTTGAAGTTTTCTACAAGCAGCTGGGCAAGAACGAATACATCTAAATGCAAGAAAATAATATAAAAAGGGACATTTCAATTATTTTACAGAAAATAATTAAAACGTAACTACGAATATACGATTTTTTTTAACATGGCCGAAAATTAATTTCTTTTATGAGACAAATATTTGAAGCAGATAAAAAATAATTTAATTATATCCACTGAGGTACACAGTCTGATTATATGGTCTAGTGATCTTGAAGACAGGGAAAGAAACAAATAAATTGGGTAACTCGCATAAGCGCAACGCTATATTGTAGTTAATCCTAATTAAATTTTTAGAATTTTGTCTTGAAGCTCTCGACAGTCTTATCACTTTATCGAGGTTTCTGATAAGGAGCCCTATTACTTTCCTTACGTCGCATGTTTAAGCAGCAAATAATAAATTAACGAGTTTTAGTAGTATTGTCGTTTGTAAGCCTCAATAAACATTCGTATAGATAAAGGTTACCACAATATACACGTACATATTTCGTAAATTCTATCAACATTCGATTTCCGCTCGAAGGCTGTTGCCTTTTTTTATCGAATTATTATTTGACGATCATTTACAGATCATGAGAAGACAGTTATTTACTTTAACTAAGGTGAAAGACTGAAAAATATAATGAACGTGTGTTTTGTGAAAATCAGCGCGGGCTATAAACAGAAACGGCGTTGACCGCGTGAGCTCATCTGACCTCCAACCTATTTCACAAGCACGTTGACAGAATTGTTGGAGGTGGGATGAGGTCTTGCGGTCTCTAACTTGAGTTTCTTTAACTTTATGAAATCATTAAAATATGAAAATGTCTGTCGGTTGAAAATATATTTATAAGGCAAGCAGTGTATAATATTTCACCGGTTTAATTTTTGTTTAACCCTTTCGCTGCTCTAAACGTATATATACGATTTCCAGTTTACTGCTCCGCACGTAAATTTACGTTACGGCTCTAAAAAATATTTGTTAGCGTCTGACTGCTCCTATCGTATAAAGACGAGAAACTTACTCGTATTAGAAATTGCAATATGTATCGCGCGATCCCATGTGACTTACTAGGGAAGGGTAGGGGGTGTACAAACAGGCATATCGATACTCTCGGTCACCTCAGTCGTATATTTATTTGTCTTGAGTCCAGTAAAAAGTAAAAATGGCGCGTCATTATACCGACGCTGAACTTACTGATAATATCCTTAGCTCATAGCGACAGTGACGAAGATATTGAATTGCCCAATGAGACTGATTATGGTTGGACCGACACCGAGGATATTCCTGCGGATTCAAACACAGTCGCAGATAATAATAATCTGCTCACAGAACCAAAACGTAAAACTCCAGATATTGATATAGTAAATTATTCATCTTCTGAATCTGAAGATGACGACAGAGAGTTTGTTGTTACGGATAAAGTTGACAGAACTACAAACGAAGCTGTAACAAAGCCACGTTGTATTTTAGACTACAATGACAATATGGGCGCAGTAGATAGAAGTGACATGGTCTTAAGTTCGGTCGAGTGTGTGCGAAAAAACATAAAATGGTACAAACATTATTTTTTTCATTTAATGGACTTATCACTTTTGAATGCACATGCATTATATAAAACGCAAACCAGGAAAATATTTCAATCTCCGATTTTCAGCTAACTGTGATAAAAATATCAGAAATATACCACACCCCACAAACCGAATCAAGACCTGGTAGAAGATCAGCAGATGAAGAAAATCCAATGAGACTAACAGAACGTCACTTTGTCTCTCTTATTCCTTCAACAAAAAAGAAAAAAGCGGCCCAGAGAAGTTGTGTTGTGTGCGCCAAACATGATAAACGTAGTGATACAAGATATTTTTGTAACAAATGTAATGTTCCTCTTTGCCTACTTATATGTTTCTAAAGATACCATACTAATAAACATTAGTAAATAGCTATACGTTTCATTTTAAAAAGGGTAAAACACTTATGAATGCCAGATTTTACAGCATTTTGAATTATATTTTTATTTTGTATATCGCCCTATACTGCTCTGAACGTATATATACGCGACGGCTGGAAAAATTGCGTACACGCGGCGCCACCGCTGAATACAATCCCGCAGGGAAAGGGTTAATGGTAGATACGCAACATGGCCACCAAAAAGTAATTTGTTCCGATCAGGTTTCAAATTGGTGTTCTCGAGATTCATTGTTGACGACGATACGATATTTTACAACTTTTTTTTTTTTGTCAAAGTGGCGCCACCAAGATAGCCGTCATCTAATGGCCCGTACGACCTAATGGTGGTCCAAGATCTGATCGCATGATTTCTGTCCTCACAATATTGTATGTGGTGTGTCGGGTCCAACGCTCGACCGTAACACGCGATGGACGCTGTCCCGACATTTTTACAAATTTGTTCGACGTTTTGTGCACACGAATGATGATGCGTCGACCACCGCAGAGTAAATAATACCAAATTAACAAGTATAAATTACGTTCGCCTTCGCGACTTGACCTTGGTTGAAGTGGGACGCAGAACACGGCAGACGGGTTGTATTCTGGATGATATGTGTATAAGTGTATACCATATATATGGTATACATATCGTCGCCCTTATCACGTAAGGTCGTAACTGACAAAATTGTAAAAATTGAGATCCGCTCACAGCGCGCATCTCATAGCTAGATTTTTTACCTCATAAAGTGTCGTAACTGAGTTTGCTTTAGTTTGCGTATACATTCAAAGTATACTGGCGTCGTATCTACCAAATACGCTTATTTGTGTTTCACGTAGTATCGTATCTTAACATACGACAATTAAAAATTAAATATGAACAACATGTTTCGGAGAAAACGAAGGTTAGAGAAAAAAAAGCCGATTCAAAGAGCAAAGCCATTGCTATAAGACAATGTTAACTGGGGGTTTTGATTTGCAGCAGGTAATATATTTACCGATTTCAAAGGAGTCCAGTATTTTCTACAAAAGTCGCCTTATAACATATAACGAAGGGCTGTTATTGTTTCGTTTGGTATGAAACATGCAGTAAACGAGGTTCCTCCGAAATCGCTACCTGTGTTGACAAAGTTATAGAAAAGTATAATAAAAAGGGCGTAAAAACATTGACTTATACGCTGACGGATGCTACGGCCAAAACAAAAACACTATTATTGTTGCCATGCTCTTATATAATATGACGAAGTTGAAAAAAATTACCCAAACCATTTTTGAAAAGAACCATGGGCAGAATGAAGGAGATTCCGCCCATAGCACTATTGCTAAAGCAATCTCTGAAGCTGGCTCCTTCCTTCACAATTACATCCAATAATAAAATTAGCTCGTAGCAAATATCTTTACCAGGTTATACTGATGACTTTTAGTGACTTCAAAGACTACAAGACATTATCTCTAGAAATGAGAATACTCGGTGTTAAGACAAGTGACAGTGGAAAAGAATTTAAATGGACAGATATAACAGAGACTGCAGTTTACAAAAAACTCCTCCCAAAAAATATATTTTAAACTGTCCCATCTTCAAACTACCTATGACAGTATTACACTTAAACATCGCAGTCACAAGCAATTATTGTCAAATAGCACTCTCGGACCTTTAAATATAAACCGCTGAAGATCTCTTTAAAGAAGTTTAAAGACCGTTCATCATTATGGCAGGGCGACCCTCCTGTAGTGAAATGATCCGAATTCCAACAGTTTTTCAAAAGTATACCACATTATGAACAATAATATAAAATAAGTAGTTCTATACCCTTCTGTATAAGTTTGTATGCGTAAATAAAAAAGTTTCTAATAACTAAAATTGTTTGAGACCTTTCTGCACATTTTGTGATTGCTTCAGCTACTATACTTTGCTTGACGTATCTGTAAATTCTAAACATTGTGTTGTCAATAAAATTTCACGTAATGTATCTGCACAAATGTTTGTTTTTTTCGTTAAGTATTGATAGCACATAACTTTCAATACACACTAGTAAAAGCGTACTAGGTAAGGGTTATATTACATAAATACCAAAGAGTGACTATAAATCTTATAGAAACTACAGGGTGTTAAATGGTACCTAAAACTGTTTTCACGCTCTCTAGTAAAAGTTATAAAATATTAGTTACGACCTTACGTGATAATGGCGTTATTTGATTGAATTACGATTGTACTATGTAATATAACAATATAGTCTAAGAGCTGGTAGACATTTTTGGGAAGGTATTTGAGGCAATGTGAAAAGTTGCTCAAAACTTCCTTTAGTGTTGTCTAAATACAAAAATGCAGACCGGGTTGATGGGTTAGGGGGCTTAAGCGACCATTAAATTTTTCAAGAACCGAAATAATTTTTGAAAAAAATGTTCTTGAGGCACATTGAGATTTTAACATTTTAAAATTTAATATTTAAAGAGTTGAAAAATCAAAAAGCCAGATCATTTAACCGGATCAAAAAGTTTGCCAGACGTTTGCAAAATTAATTATTTTTCAAAAAAAATCAAAAAATGTACTTGAGGCACTGAAATTTTTGTAGGGTATTATTCGTGACTAAAAATAGTTATTTACAAAAAGACAGGTCGTTTCGGTGGGACATTTTACCCGCCAAGGTGAGTGAGAATGTTCAATGTGAGTGGGAGTGAGTGAGTGAATTATTTTTTCAGTGTCTTTTGTGCAAATAACATCCACTTTTTTACACAATTATCACTATCCATTGAAAATAATCATCGACAAAAGAGGACTTTTATAAAAACACGTGTTAGATAAATACGTTGCAGTATACGACAGAACGTTTTAAATACTCCAAAATTCTTACAAACGACCGCACGAATGCTCTTAATCACGTGATTTTGCGGGAGCCAACCACACTGCATCGTGCTTCCTCTTGAGACAGCTGCCGATATACGCGTTCTCTCCCATTTCAACTTGCGCACCGCACTACTCACTCCCACTCACATTGAACATTCTCACTCACCTGGCGGGTAAAATGTCGCCGAAACGACCTGTCTTTTTGCAAATAACTATTTTTAGTCCCGAACAATACCCTACAAAAATTTCAAAGTGCCTCAAGTACATTTTTTGATATTTTTTGAAAAATAATTAATTTTTCAAACGTCTGGCAAACTTTTTGACCCGGTTAAATGATCTGGCTTTTTGATTTTTCAACTCTTTAAATATTAAATTTTAAAATGTTAAAATCTCAACGTGCCTCAAGAACATTGTTTTCAAAAATTATTTCGCTTCTTGAGAAATTTAATTGGTATTGATTTTTTTTGCTTCTGATATGATTACAGCTCGTGAAATTCTGCGTCTAATAAACTCAAGTTAAAGATGATATGTCGATTGTGTGACAAGATATCGCTAAAAACTAAAATTGTGATGTTCCTAAAAAAACATGAGTAACTCCGAAAATATTAAATCCTTTTCAAAATGTTTGGACCTATTTTAAAGAGCAATCTTTAGAATATTTATATGGCTAACTGGGCTATGTTGGAAAAACACCCAAGATATGAAAAATATCTAAAGTTGAACCAAAAACATTATACAAATTCAAAACTCTAACATCCTCACTTTTTCAAAAATCGAGTTCATAATTCTCATAAACATAGCGAGTTCTAGAGGATATTAATCCGTTAAATTTTATAGTTATGTGTGGCGTGTGGGCATTTTTTAAATTTTTATGAGATTTTTTATTCAATTTTAGAAATTGCTTATGTTTAGGAAATATAATTCCAAAATGGCTCAGTTAGTTACATAGACGCTATGAAGAGTTCCGTTTAATACATGTCCAGGAACTTTGAAAAGGATTTAATATTATTATTAGAGTTATTATTATTATTAGAAAATATCGCAGTTTTATTTTTTTAGCGAAATCTTTTCACACAATCGACATATCAGCATCGACTTGGGCTTATTAGACGCAGAATTTCACAAGCTGTAACCAAAAGCGAAAATAAATCAATATACGAGTAAAACAAAATCAATTTCATTGCTGACTGTAGAAAAAAAAAACAACACTCAAATGGGCATGTCTAATCGTAACTAAAAGTTTGTAATGTTCGTCGGTTCTCTCTTTTATGCATATTGAACTAACAATGGGACCCTTCGAAAGTTCACCTGTTTTTGTGAGCCCGAGCCCGGTTGAACCTGCTACACCTGTTTCCTTTTGAAAACCAAATATTTACGTGACGTGTAAATAAATACATATATGCGTTATTAGGGCGCCTCGTGTCTAGTTCTATAGATTGTACAGTGTGCAGTTAAGTAGTTAAAAAAATGTACAAATGCATAAAAAAAATCTATGAATTTGGGTCCATTTATTTAGTAAAAATTGCGATTTTACGGTACGAAAGTGAATAATTATTTCATCTATTACTTGCATATCAGTGTTGGACAAAATGTAGCTTCAACTACATCTACAAAACTACAGCTACTGTAATTGGGATGTAGTTGCAACTACAGCTACACTAAGTAGCTTGAAGTTGTTCGCCGGAGCTACTTCTGTGGAAGCTACAGTGGTAGCTGTAGTAGCTACCAGGTAGCTGTAGCTTGAAATAACAGCTACAGCTAGTAATTGTGAAAAATGTAGTTGCGGCGAACAGCTACAGCTAGTAGCTGTAGCTGTAGCTATAAGCAGAGAACTACAGCTACTTTTCTTTCGTACTGGAAAAATGTCAAATAAGAGACAAAAGTAGCTGTAGTTGTCGGTTGATCGGTAGTTACAGCCAATTTCACAAAGCAATTTCAGTGTGAATATACTCCGGGAGAATTAGCTTAAAAGTATGCCCGTTTCCAGAATCGGGCCTGTGTCGAATATTATTGGCTTAATATTAAGTAAAAAATACATAGAACAAAACCCTAAATTTGTGTATTCGCAGAGGTCGAGCGTGTTTTGTTATTAACAATTTAAGAAAAAAAACGCACCTTTTTTTCGTTTTTTTGCTTGTATCTCCGAAAATATGCGTCTAATCGACTTGAGGTATAATTGTCGATTTTGTTCCTGAGGAAATTTGCCATCGGGATAGGCTTTTCCGCTGGTACGCAATTTTTTTTATTGCAAAATTAGCGTTGAAAAAGAAAGTGCAAAATCTTCAATATTAAATAAAACAAACATATTTCATTTGAAACGGATGAGACTACAGGAAAAGATAGCTGTTGGGGTGCTCAACAAACGCTCGTAATCCGGACGCCCAATTTCAAAATGGTGGCCTATTGCAAAATTATAAAGTTGAAAACGCGAGCGCGTATAACTTCCGCAAAACGTAATATATCGAGATGCGGTAAAAAAAGATCGATAGGTAATCGCAATATCTCGCGATTCTGCAAATTTCAGATTCTTAAATTGCAAAATAAAGAGTTATTAACAAAAAACCGAAAAAATGCGGTAACTAAGGGCCTTATCTCGGCGGTTTTTTTTTATATACAGATTTCAAACCAATTGCATCGAATAGTGCTTGAAAAAACATTTTTTTTTAAAACAAAATTAAAAAAAAAATTGTTTTTTCAACCACTATTCGATGCAATTGTTTCGATGCAATTCGATGCAAGATTTTTTTTAACTGAAATTGCTTTGTGAAATTGGTGCTGTAGCTACCGATTAACTGACAACTACACCTACTTTTGTCTCTTTTATTTGACATTTTTCCAGTACGAAAGAAAAGTAGCTGTAGTTCTCTGCTTATAGCTACAGCTACAGCTACTAGCTGTAGCTGTTCGCCGCAACTACATTTTTCACAACTGCTAGCTGTAGCTTTTATTTCAAACTACAGCTACTGTAGCTTCCATTAAAGTAGTTGCAGCAAGCAGCTACAGCTAGTAGTTGTAGTTGTTGTTTGCAACTACTCAAGATGTAGTTGTCATTGAGTAGCGATCATTGTAGTTAGCTACTCATGTAGTTAGCTACTGCCCAACACTGTTGCATATGTATCTAGACTTGATGACTTTGCGATAGACACACACACACACACAACTAACAAATATAAAGTTTCGTATACAATTAACTCTTGGAGTTAATTAATCTCAAATAATTAATTATTTTGAACCAAAGTAAATTCCAGCTTTAGTTGACTCTTTAATGGAAGTATGTAGTACAATAAGGGAGGGTAATAATATAATAAATATTTACCAGCTTTGTCTATCAGCGTAGGTTGTTTAAAATGCGGCGGCTTTTGTGCTCATATTTGAAGGGGTTTAAAACGCTCGGTTCAAAGGTATGCTGGCTCTGAGCCAATGATTTTTGAGCCTTTGAAGTAATTTAGGAGGCATATACCTATACAGGAATATACTATTCCGAAAGTTATGTTATAACGATCATTTAGGGAAGCTTGTTTGCAAATTATAAAAAAATCAAGGAACGTACGTCTTTGACAAGTTACTGATTACAGTGATTACCTTTAGATTAATTATATAAAAATATAATTAATACAATTCACGTTTCTGCGATGTGTGCAATATTCGAATCAAAATTAATCTAAAGTTAGACTGATTATTACCTCATATTTTCGTACCAACTGGTCGATGAAGATTTTTCTTCCGTTGATTTTCTTCATATAATTCTTTTGGACCCCATGGTGTTGGAAACGATTATTATTATTAATTATGTAATTCCATTTATTGTTAAGGCTGATAAACCATTGTCTGATAACTGGTCTTTGTACAGCACATGCAAAAGATAATATTGTAGTTTATAAACAAATAAAAAAATATTTATCTAAAACGAGGGTCAATTGTCTTGAACCGAAGTAATTTTCAGTGTTTTATTGTTTCACAGATTGCATGCACATGATTGTTATTAATGGAAATCGTAACATAGTAGAATATAAGGATATGAGATAAAACAAGATGTAGTGAATGCATACATTATGTATCTTACAATTAGATATTCGTAATATAGATACAATATAGGAGTACAAACAACAGTCTAAACGCAAATAATATAGTTTCTTTTAGTATACACTTTTTTCCGTGTTTCATCGCTTCTGAAATATACTACTACCAACTTAAAAACCTTGAGGCTTCAATTGAAAATGACTGGAAAACCAACGGTTTTATATTAAAAAAGCGACCGTCTAAAACTTTATTAGGAGATTGTTCCAACACCTCTCCCATCCTTATTTCGTATTGTCCAGGCACCATTAGTTTTCCTTCCTTTCTGATATATTCAACAAACTGAAGGAATTTTCCCTTACAATGAAGTTAGTAATTTGATAAACTTGTGGGATTATCGGTCAGTTTATAAAAACAAAAGTTTTGGTTTTTTTTTCTTCTAACGTTTCGGCTTTATTTAGCCATCATCAAAGCTACAATTATAAATTATATACTATATATATATATCAGAGCTACAATTATAAACTAACTTATAAATTTATATAAATTGATGCTAGGTAACTTACAATATATACAAGGATTTCACATTCACAAAAAGGAGCTAGTAATCTAAATTGGTTTGATTGTGTTCCTAAGTTTGATTATGTTTCTTCGACAAAGGTTTCATACCCACTTCACGATAAAAATTTTATTATGTTTTGGAGATACAGTACCTCCAGAAAGACTAAGGCTCATATTTTAACAGTAGTTATTATTATTAAATGACGCCCCCTAGAAGGGCTTCACATTCTTGAAGGTACGTCGGTTGCCTTTCGGCCTCTTGCTAGATGTTTGCAATTCTTGTAGCGGCAGTCTTTGTCGATGGAATCGTGAGGAAAAGGGGTCGAGACGGAATCGGGGGCAACAAAAAGATGATTAATACGGAGTTTAGATCATTTGTTGATGACGAGAGGTAAACCACGCAAGAAGTCTGGTGTGCACGGGCTAGGAATTCAGGGGAAGTCTTGAAATAATACTGGGGAAATTCCGATAATTTCACGGGAGGTCTTGAGGAAATCATCATCAGAGGAGATTTGGTGTATAAAATTATGACGGCCTAAAAAGTTTGGTGTACACAGGCTAGGAAGCCCGAAAGAATTCAGGGGGAGTGTTGGAGGAAATAAGAGGAAGTCTTGAAACAATTGAGGGAGAAATCTCGATAATTTCAGATGTCTGGATGCAATCACATAATCAGAGGAAATTTTGTGTACACTTCTTGTTTTGATATAAGTCTTGGAAGAGTTTAGAGAATATCTCTAGATTTCAGAGGAGGTCTTGAAGAATTAAAGGGGAAATATGGAGAATTTTATGGAATTCAATGTCTTGGGGGGAGGGGGGATTTCATAATTAAAGGAAATTTGGTGTACATAATTATGCCGTATAGTAAGTCTAGTGTACACAGGCTAAGTTTGGAAGAATTTAGGGGGATAATTAGAAAATTCAGAAGAAGTTCTGAAGGAATTGTGGAGAAATATCGAGAATTTTAGGGATATCTTGGGGAATCGTACCCTTAGAAATCTGGTGTACCAAATTAGACTCACGATGAAGCTCCCAGTCGATGATGTTAACGTTGTTAGAAGAATGGACGTGGGTGTAAGATAGTGTTTCAGTGAGTGTCTACGCCAGGAAGACTAGTAGACGTCAGTAGACGGTTGTCTTCGGCTCCTGGGGGAATTCAAAGGAAGTCTTGAATCAATTCAAGGGGAAATATCTGGAATTTCAGAGGACGTCTTCAAGAATTGTAGGGGAAATCTCGACAATTTCAGGGGATGTCTTGTGGAAATCGTATCATTAGAGCGCACCACTTTTTGGTTGACTAACGATGTTCTTGGAGAGACAGTTCCTTCAAAATGGTACAGAATTGAAGAACTACGTTTCTTACGTCTACAATCGCATACAAAACGGCACAAGTGCGTCGAGTTCTTGAGGAACGTCGGTTGCCCTTCGGCCTCTCGCCAGACGTTAGAGCCGTTTGTAATTCTTGCAGCGGCGGTCTCGGTCGATGGAACGTGGTGGCGGCGCGGGGGGGCGAGACGGGCCGCCGGGGGCAACAAAACACAGCACCACACGGTCGAGTTGAACAGCCGGCTCGTTCGCTCCACGCTCGGCTCTGTTTGTGTTGCCGTTTGCCGTCGTCAGCGGGCCGGGCGGGTGTGCAACTACTCGCGCGCCAAGCCAGTTGAAAATTACAGTTTGTGTACGTACGTCGGGTACGAGTCCGTCTCTCTCTCGGGGGCCGCCAGTCCAGTGTCCGCGTTCTCCTTCGTCATCGAGCACGACGGCGATGGCCGGCAATAGTGCATTACACGGTTGAGTCACGGCGATGGAATTCCGTGTGTTACCTGCTAGTTTCTGACAGTGGCCGAGGCTGCACACAGCACGGGCGGCAGAAGTGAGGTTATGTGTACGTGCGAAAGCGGAGTACGTCCCTCGTCTTGTGTTCGCGGTGGTGAATTTCGGGACAATTGTCTGGATTATACCCTCGATATACAGGCAGGTGCACTTGCACCGGCTATCGGTGTATTCTTTTTTTTCTTTACCTGGTCGGATGGCCGTTCACTTGGCGTACATTTCGTCGTCGTTCGGCCCGAGGGCGAATGCAGTGGATCGTGTTTCGCTCTTTGTGGGCTCGTACCAGCGATATATTTCATTATCGTCGACTAGAATGCTTTTGTATGGTTGCGTTAATTGTTCCAATTGCTGTGGGGCAATTATTTTAATACACCGCGAAACTACAGATTTTTTTTATTTACGACCAGCAAAACTAATTCATTGGGAAACCTTAAAAAAAACCAGCCACTAATCTACGCTTATTAAATTACGTAAATCCCAGAGGTCACCATATTGATTTATACTTGCCCCCCTTGCCCCGTGCCTGTAAAATAAAGGAAGCCCTCATGTTAGATACAGTCGTTTAATATTCTTACTTTTACCTAGTTTATGAGCTCGGAAATGATTCATCGTCTGATATAACGTCGTGGAATTGATGATCTGCGGATTGACGTTTTCGCATATCAGTGATAAATGGGAAAAACAACTAAGTTGTGGTCTTTCAGCGATAACAATTACTGTTAATCGTATTGCTATTAAGTAGTCGATAATAAATATGTTCTTCCTCAAGATATTGCCAATATACCTACCTATGTAAATACCAAGTACTGTTCGTACAGGATATGGAATAATACATGAATTTATTCGTCGCTTTGTTGACAAACACGTTGTGTTGTCAAGGATGATTTGTTGTCGTTGTCAGTGTGGTTCTCTACCTAATATTGAACTCGTTAAGCCTAGGTATCAATAATGAACTGTTAGTTTATTTTATAAACAGTGTTGGTTTGTAGATACTGTAATGAGATCACCTTCAAAAATAGTACAAAACTTGGTGGGTACAAAATACAGATAAAAAATTGAATTTTTTAACCCAGATCCTACCGAGAATTTTATAAACGTTAGTCGGTTACCTGGTAGGTATCTACATTCTAATTAAGTAAGGAACTTCACGATATTTTATGGGAGAGCGTGGAAAGGCTGGCATATACAGTCATGGACAAAAGTTTAAATATATCGGGCTATTTAGAACAATATATTTAAAAACACAGATACAAGTAGTTGTATCCTATTGAAACTTTAGGAATGGGAACTGTATAAAGAATTGTGTTTAATTATTTGTTAATTACCGCAATTTTTCCAATAGTTGCAGAAAAACTTGATTGCCTATTCAGATGTTAATAAAATTTCGGGTTATTAAAGTTTTAATACACGCTAGTAGATGGTGCAGTTTTAAAGAAATACAGTCGTTAGCTGGGATTTCCACATGTAGAAATAACCTAAACAGAGTGTGTATCTACTGACATGTATTTGACGGCTTGGAAGTGCGTGATACGAACTATCTTCAGAAAATGGCTCCAAAAAGAGAAGAACTTTCTGTTGAAGAGAGAAAAATTATTTTGCGTTTGCTTAGCCAGAATAAAACCATCATGAAATAGCTAAAATCGTGAACAGAAGTCGTCAGACTGTTCATACAACTTGCAGGCGTTATTTAAATTGTGCAAATGTGCGTAGTCGTCCAAGGAGCGGATGGCCAGAAAAACTCTCAGTACGGGATAAACACAGAATTATTCAATTGGTTAAACAAAATCCAAAAATGACATCATCCCAAGTTACACAAGAGTTATGCCTTACAAATAATGCAAATGTTGGTTCCAGAACAGTACGACGGGCGATTAATAGTGCTGGTTATTACAGCAGAACTGCAAGACGGAAACCCCTAATATCCAACATTAATCAAAAAAAGCGTATGGACTTCGCTCTGAACTATCTAAATAAAAATATTGGATTTTGGGATAAAATATTATGGTCTGACGAGAGCAAGTTCAATATATTTCAGTGTGACGGTAAAGAACGAGTATGGCGAAAGATGAATACAGCCCTAGTCTTCTAATTTGCAAAAGACGATTAAACACGACGGTGGGGGAGTTATGGTCTGGGGTTGTATGGCGTCATCGGGTGTAGGGGAATTGATTTTTATAGAAGAGATAATGAAGAAATATGTAGATATATCTAAATATTTTAAAAAATAATAGTGCATAAAAGTGCTGAAAAATTAGGTTTGGGCGTCGACTTTTACTTTCAACAGGAGAACAAAGAGTCGTTTAAAGAAACATGCAATTACAAGTAAGCGCGACCTCGAAGAAAAACTGAAGGAAGAGTGGAATAATATTTCTGTGGAGTTCACTCGTAAGCTAGTGTCTTCCATGCCTAGACGATTACAAGCAGTCATTAAACAAAAAGGATTAGCAACTAGATACTAGTTTAGTGTATTGTGTATTCAAACTTTTGACCCGAAGTTTTATGGACTTTTGAGTAGAGAATCAACTTTTTGAACTACAACTGCCTGAAGATTGCAGTAATTTATAAATTAAACATGTAGTTCTTTATACAGTTTCCATTTATGTAGTTTTTAAATAAAATGTTCTAAACAGCCTGGTGTATTCCAACTTTTGTCCATCATTGTAGGTTACCATATATGACCTCAAAAATTGGTGGTTCGAAGCTAAATCTGGTTACATGACCATATATTTAATTTAAATAAAAACATAATTGTATAAAACCGAAGTTTTTGTAATGTTAAAAACTGTACTGATTTTGAAGATCGAGAAAATTGCGTAGAAACCATCGTCATTTTAATATAGAATTAGTTAAATATTAACAAAGATTTTTTTATCTCTTATAAAGATTTCTTTGTTTACTTTAATTATTTAATAGATAACTAAGACAATACTTATTAAATGCCTTGTGTTTCTGGAATTCATAGTTCCATCCAGAGACGGCTTGTACTTTATGCCCTCTTGTTTATCCACTGCCTCCACAAAGGTTTAATATTGTTAATAAAATAAACACTTCCTATACGAAAATTGTAGGTCAATTTGTAGATTGTAACCTTGCAAGAAAAATGTTTCATTCAACTATACCGAGATATTTACATATCTAATACCTTTATTAAATTTTCTGACATTTTTGGAAGTCAGGAAAATAAAAACCTCTACTTATATGAGGATAGAACATATTAATATAAATACCAAAGTATTTAATTAATTTGAATTATTCTTCATCAATAGTCGCCTAAAGCAACAGTTAAGCAGTAAAATATTCGTTTATTGGCGAATATTTATTTAGCAGTACAGTCACGTGTTTAACTGAAACAATAACCTTGGTTGTGGCCCCGATGAGGTACCACTTTACCTTAAACGTTTTCTACTCTGTCTACTATTATTTTTTTATAGAGTTAAGGCTATCGTTCGAATGTCTATAATCGAAATAATCCGTGTTCCAGTGAACTCCAATTTATCTCATGTCTATGTATGTATGTGTCCAAGGAAACAGCTTCACATACAACCTCTCAATTACACGCTTGACTGCCCTGCTTTTTCCTTTATTTTTTATAATACAATAGTTTATATGCACTATTGATATAAATAAGAACATTACTCTTTTGACACCCATCTGCTCATTACTATGATAGCAACTTTCTAGGTTTATCAGTTTTGTTGTGTATAGAAAATACATTTTAATAAATTACAGTTACATTGAAGAGCAAAACCGAGTCCTCCTATTATTTATATATGTTCTACTATTCTGATGTGAGACTTTTAAGCTTTCAAGACTTTATTTGTAGACCTAGAGCTATCTCAGAATTTTTTTTCCGGAATTTTGACGCGTTCTAGCGGCTAAACGAAGCAAATCTTTTTTTTTGGGCCAAATTATCTCTGCTATTACGATGTAGGTACACTTATTTCCCGGACACCCTGTACGTATATCTATTGTGTATTTTCTTTATTTTTAAGAGGGGTTGTCTAACCTCCATCGCAATTAACTAAATAATTAGTATTACAAAATGATATTGTACAATAAATTGTAGGTATCAAGCACAGCACAAAATTAAATATACATAAAACAAATTTTTCTCCCAAATTATTGAAGGTATTGAACGAAATTTTGTGCAAATCCTGTAGTCTGAACCATCCTTCAGATTCAGATGTATTTGCTGTCCGGGTCTTCTTAATAATGTTTAATGCATGAGAGTAAGTTTGCTAGTTTGCTTAAGTTTTCAAAGTACATACATTTTCTGTTTATACATTCATAGCCGTATTCATTACAGTTACGTAATGTAATATCATTATCTAGTGGTACTACCAGACTTGCTGTTTGTGAGAAGGAAATAAATACGATTGGCTCTCAATTTTTCATGACAAGGTACTCTTTCGTTTGTGAAATCCTTGGTAATAAATTTTTTGTAATAATTTATTCTTTCTATTCCAGTAAGAATAATTCTAGTGAAAATATTTTATTTTTACAGTTTTCGATATATTTTTTTTGCTGAATGATTTTCGAGATTTTTTTTTACAGCATACGCGAGTGTTCTTTTTCTTTAAGTTTTTTTTTTATGGCGATCATCATCCCAATGTTTGTAATTCTCTGAAACTAAGAATATTTTTAATTGTTAAGATACATATAAGGCGAGCTTTTAGTTTGTAATTGGTCTTGTATGGTTGTTTCGTAGGAGACACTAAAATGTAATTTGTGAGTTTGGTTGCATCGTTGTTTGCCTCTTTTTTTTTAATATTGACGAATCTATATGATATTCATTCATTCTATTAGTTTGGAAAACTACACAGTTTTGAGTCAAAAACCTGTGTCATAACCTGGATATATGTGATGTTTTTTAACACTGAAGTATTGATAGTATTTGGGTCTGGAATAACCGTTATATATGTATATATACAGTGGTATCCATAAAAATAGAGCCACAACGGAAAAAATTACAAAACTACTTATAAAAGGTACTAAACTGCAAAGAACTATTAAATATTTTTGCAGATTAGTGATATTAGATGTGGCAAATATAAAATGTTAACTATTTGTATTCTATTTAAATTATTGTAGTAATAAAAACTTGTTAAAAAAAACAAGAAACATAAAATGTATTGGTCATAAAAATAGAGCCATTACAAAACGAAAGTATTGTCAGCAACATAAAATAAATACAGACAACAGTTTTGATCAAAAACAGTTCTATACTACTAATATTTTGTAGCTTGACCACGATTTTTAGTTACAGCCTCACAGCAGCGCCTTGGCATATAATCAACAAGCTTACGACACTTTTCAATTGGTATGGATGTCCATTCTCTTTGGATAACGTCCCACAATTCCGATTGAGTGCCTGTTTTATGTTTACCAACAGCATTTTTGAGGTCCCTCCATAAGTTTTCTATCGGATTTAAATCCGGTGTTATAGACACATTATAATCCTGGAAAAACTTTTTTGCCTTCTTAGAGGTGTGTTTCGGATCGTTGTCATTTTGGAATGTCCATAAAAGTGGCATATTTTCCTCGGCGAAAGGCAGCATTACATGTTCAAGAATGCTGACATATTCGTTCTGATATATGGTTCCCTTGATCCAATTAAGTGGCCCCACTCCGTACCAGGAGAAAGCGCCCCATAACTTAATGTTACCGCCCCCATGCTTTACGGTCTTTCTGGTATACTTGGGTAATAATTCTGTATTTGGTGGCCTTCTCACATAATGTCTACCATCTGACCCTATTAAATTAATTTTGGTTTCGTCGGACCACAGTATATTATGCCATTTTTTTATGCCTTCTGGTCAACACCAGTTAACATGATCTCTTGCAAACTGCAATCGCTGTTTTCTATTTTTTGAAGTTATTAGAGGAACTTTCCTTGCAGCTCTACTATTTAAATTATATTCCTGCAATCGTCTACGTATTGTACGTGCACTTATTTTAAGGTTCAATTCACTTTTAATTTCATTTGAGGACTTAAATGGATCACCTTTACTAATTCGAGCAATATGTCTATCGGTCTGAGGTGTTGTTTTCCGTTTGGGTCCGCGGGTTTCTTTTCGGTCTTTATATTTCAAGGCATTTTCTACCATTTTTCGTGAACAGCCTACCTCTTTCGCAATTTCCCGCTGAGATTTTACCTGATTGTGTAGCATTAAAATTTGTGCTCTTTCACTGACAGTGCAATGAACACTCCGGCCCATTTTTTTAAAACTTCTACACAATTTTATTGTAGTTTGTCTATAAATCACTATATATCACACGAACTGATTTTTAAGAACTAATTTAATGCCAACAAAATCACCGCTATTTACCTGGCTCTATTATTATGGCCACACGCAAATGATAGGCGACAGAGTCTGGGGGTTCCCCTAGCTAGCCGGAAGGAACTCTAGTGGTAATCTTCGGCATTTTGCACGCGGCATTCATTGTCGCATATTGGTAAATAGATGGAGCCACTGTGTAATGAACACATCTGTCTAGATTACATATTTTATTTACAAACATACTGGTGGCTCTATTTTTAAGGCCACCACTGTATTTTTTTTTGTACAAGAGTACAAGCTTTCTCTTTGGCACGGGGCATAACATCATAAGCTCAAACATAAGCTCTACTCTCTAATTAAAATAAATTCGAAAAAATTAAACTTCTTTAGTTCAAATGAAATACCCTGTATTTTTTCAGTCCAAGTTATTTGGTTTTCAGTTCTCTTTTTTCTCATCTCTTACAAATTTCGGAGATTTTTTTAAAGTATATATAGTAAACATCCTGGTAAATTTTAAAAACGTATATAGTTAATTGCTATTCATTGCATTAATAAGCAATAATTTTGCGACTATAAAAATCTAGTAGACTGCTTTCAACTTTCTACTTATTAACCTTTTTCCTTTGAAAACTTTAGTAGGGATGGATTTTGAGACACAGCATTATAGGAAAAGAAGTCTTACTTTTAACCGTAGAATCACCCCCTGAAGTAATGCCATACAGTTAGGAAACATCCTGTATTGTTGACGCATTTAGATGGTTATAGTTGTCACCGTTCTGTGAATGTTTGTCTCGTTGATTCAACAGCCTACAAATTATTGGATGACAAATGATAGAAATGATCCAAACCTACTAACATAAATATCGAGCTACCCAAAAAAAAAACATTATCAAAGTTGGCCAAGCAAAAAAAAAACGTATTTCTATTCTTAATCTTAAATTATAACCTAAAACTTCTCTAATTTATGTTTTAAAACCTCATTGCATTGTGAAGGCTGTCACATTTTGTGGTGGGTACTTTTATCGGGTATATAGAAGAAACAGAAATAAAAAACTTCATCTCAAAAAGAAACTGTATTTTCGAAATAGAGGTCCGTCCGCTCTGAGAATTTCCTGTGTGGATTGCATGGAACTCCAAATCATCTTTCAAAATTCGTTACCACGTTCTTGGATTGTCTGTTTTCACTTGCTTAACCATTTCAACGTTTTCTTCTGTCCTTACTTTGGACTTTCCACTCTCTTGTTTGCGATTGACGCTTCCAATTTGCCAGTACAAGTGTAGAAAATGTTTTACTGACCAGCTACAATTGTCGAAATGAATAACTGCATCTGGAAAAAGTCCTCATATGCAGATCTCATCGGATATATCCAGTTTCCATTGATTCTACTAACAATTGATTCTAAAACACATTTCAAGCGAAACACGCCTCTGTTCTTCATTAAATACGAATTCCTTTATTTATTTTACAATTCTGACAGCCACTGTCAAAAGTTTGACAAAACAGAGTTTCGTTTCGAGTTTCGACATGACCGCTATTTCTATCTCTCTCGTTTATAGTCAGTTGATTACGTTTTTTTGGATGTCTGTTTACCAGCTCTCACACTATTGGTAGGTTGATTCGTGCGCATACACTGGAGTCGCCAAAATTCGGCGTAGCTCGGGAACAAAATGTCTCCAGAATTTGGCTTCAAGAGGGGTACCCCACCACAGCCACTGAAAAGTCACGGCATTGGTGCTTACTGTCAAGTGAGGCTGTACTTATTTGTCGGCGTGAAAAATGTACGTAGGAGTGCGTGGACCAAATTTTTAGTAAATTTTTAGTAATGGAGCCAAAAATTTAGTAAAAGGATCCCATAATATAAAGGAATATCTCGTTTTTAAATATAATTCTGCTTCCTATTCAATAAACTAATGTTGCAAGGATTTCAAATAGCGCGCCGCACAGGAGCAAAGAGCTCGTGGTAATAGTGGGCATAGAAAAACGCCGAATTGCGGAGGGATTTTTCGCCAAATTGTGGAGGTAAACGAATTTTGGAGGGCCAAATTTTGGAGACTCCAGTCTATATGCGTATATTTTCCGCGCGTTTGAATAATCCGCACGTTTCCGCATCCAGTGTGCGTCGGGGCTTTGGGTTTTCTCGAAAAAATTCATTTCTTATGCGGTAAGGCGTGTGACGTGATCTGAGGATATCACATGTTGTTTATGAGTAATTACGATTAGTAATTAAAACCGAAATGTTTCCGTTCTTTCAGTTTTATGGCCTTTTAAAAGCGGCATTCAATTTAAATAATTTCGACATCTTGTGTACAATTAATATTGTGTAGAATTAATTAAACACACTAAAACGTCTGTATGCACAGTTTTGTTTAGATTCTTGGGCAGAAAATAGATGTTTAGCGGTAGCTTCCGACAACAGTTATTGTCTAAAAAAAGTTTTAACGATTCTTGAATTCCAAAAATGTTTAGGTGTGGGTGAAGTTATATTAAGATATCTCGTTATTGATTAGACAATAAAGCTTCAAGATTAAATTTCAAAATAGAAATATCTCACGATATTACAACACATCACAACTTTCTATAGCTAGGGAATTGCATTTTCCTTTTCTTTTTGCCTTTATGCCTCCAACTACATACGTTGTTTGTTGTCCTTCTTCTGTAATGAAAAGTCTAAATAAAAGTTGACATCCTAATTGACATGTTACTGCAAGTGATCCCTTCAGTATCGAGTTTTATAGTCAAATTACGATGTCTAATTTTCACTGTGTAACTAGACATCTTCATACTTGTACGTTTCGTCATACATTGGATGAAGAACTAATTACAACAAGTAAGGGACATTTTTGTATCAGTAAAACAGCTGGCAGTTATTGACAATAAGTTTTAATTCACGTAGGTACACAGTTTCGGTTTACAGTTGGGATTTATTTTCATTAAAACTAATTGTTTAGGTATAGGCTTTTTGTTCTGAATGAAATCCAGACCTACGCATTTTCAAAATCGGGGAAATAATTTTTGTACAATTTCGATTTACACATAATTGCAATGTATCTATAGAGTGCTAACCAAATGTTGCTTTGTCCAATTGTAACATCACCAAATAATTCCCTTACAATAGTGTCCTGGGACCGGGAGGATGTCGCTGTCTTCCTGAGACGCAATCACAAACTTGTGACCTATGCAAACGCTGTATGAACATAATTGACTTTTCAGCGTGTTTATTGAGTCCATCTGGCAAGATGGACCAAAATTCAATCACATTTGCACAACACAACGTTTAGTTGCACCCTAGTATCTAAAAGTTGATTTTTTTGGACTGATTATGATCACACTAAAAAAAGCTCGAAAAACAGACCAAATTTAGTTTTTCACCGTTCCAATATACGCATTTTAGGTTTTCCTTTCCAAGCCATGAACCATGAAGTATCAAAAAAATTAAAAGTCCATGCTTCGAATAGATTTTACGCAATTAGTGACTTGGATAGTAAACTTACTTGAACTGATAGCCTAGTGACATTGGCCCTAATATGGTCGTTGTCCCCACTCTAATTGGTTACATGATATACGATATTACTATAGTGTTTTTTTTTTACATTTTCGCTACAATGTTGTCCAATATAACAGCATTTATTAAATATAAAATCTAATTTGACATCCAATATAGTATATTTTCTTTATTTAATCAGATGTATTTCTGCAAAAACTATTTCATCAGGTACTGGTGCTGCTTCGGTTAGTCCTAAAAATAAAAAGACAATATGCATGTACAATAAAATGAAGATCGTTTTATATTTATTCTGCTGAATAAAGGCCTCATTATTTTTCTGTGGTGTGAATTGCTTGAAAAGGGACAAATTTAGAAACTAATTATAAACGATTAATATAGATACAGATGTTTTCAACATTATTTTATTAGCTTCTCTTTATAGCGTTATTGTAACAATTAGTGCGTTATACCTCAATTATGCCTCATTTAACTTTCAATTTTGATAGTCTTTTATTGGCGTTATTAAACTGAAAGTATTAGCTTGCCGAGTTTTTGTTATCACAGTTTCATCAAGTAGGTGCCTAAAATATTGATGTATTGATGAAATATGATTGTAGTGACAACCACTATTTATTGGGGAGTTATTACTAGATCCAAATGGAAGGCTAGAATAGCAAAAATACTTCAAATAAAACTCGCGAAACATTTTTTCAAACACCGATTGCATCTCCATAGCATCTTGGAAATGGGCTGCAAAACATTTACGAATTTTTTAACTTAATCGTCGAGTAAATACATAATATTTTTTTTATGCTCGTGTTTATTTCGAAATTTTGAGATGTGTTAAAGTCATGGAAATTTGAATTTTTGTTTCATACGTGTAAGTATTTCGTTTATAAAGTCAATTTGTAATGCTATAATACAAAAATGAAAACTGCAAAAACCATAGGAATATGTTTTTTTTTTATACACATTGTAATTAAAAATATGGGATATTTGTATATGCACCTACATATATGTATGTCACAAATATTTTGCAAGCCGTTTTGAAGATTTTCTGGACGTGTAGACATTTTAAAAAAAAAAATTCTGGAGGTTTTTTTCGAAATCTTGTTGCTATTCTAGCCTTCCATTTGGGCTATAATAACCCCCTAAAATCTGGTGTAGGTTCTTTGCTTCCTTACGAAAATACGGGAATTTCAAATCTCACCAGCCGTCACTGAGTATTCATTGTGTTAAAAGAAAACTTGGAGAACAACTTAAAACACAAAAAGGCGTATAGAGACTTATGATGAGTACGCCTCTGTGGTGAGTTTTTACCAACTTTATTATGTACACAACATAGTAAATACAAATTTCCATGACGGCAGATCTGATAATTACATTGGCTATTCATACAGATTTTTTAAAAAAGACGTGATGCAATTGTTTTTATTAAAGAACCACATGACCACGGCCATTAATAGACATATTAAATTTGTTTGTTTTAATACTTTTTTATCTGAGCGGCGAAGATTAGATAAAAATGTTCACTATTAATTGTCGGTAATATGAAATCAACACATTTATTATTATTCCGAACGATCCTATCGTTCCACAGGACGTGAATACCGATTATAGTGAAATATTCAGTTTTAATTTTAATTGTTGCTTATACGGTTTTAAAAACCAGTCGACTTTGCTGTACTCGAATCGTACCCGAGCAATAATTCCATTTCGAACGTCTAGTCACGTCACCATTTCGACGAATACCTGGCTAACTATTATTTATTGCCAACTTATCTATCCGCCGATATTAATTGCCGCGTGCTTACGCCTGTAAAGGTACGCCTGTATTTACCACGTATGCATTGCGAAATTATCTATCCATTAGCAGTTTTTTGAACGACGACCAAATGTACGCACGCCGACTTGCAAGCGCTCTAAACGAGATTTGTGTTTTGTACACAGGAATGTAACTAATCAGTGCGCGTATAAATTATGTGGTCGAAACAAGCGGAAACGCGCGCCGGCAACAAAAACATGACATCATTCAAAAACAAGATAACGCACCGGAAGCGGAAAAACTCAAAGTCAAGAAATCCGACGGGCGACAGCGTTGACAGTGCGGAGACGGATTCGACAACGTCAGAATTGGAGAAGAAGAGGCAACCGAAGTCGAGCAAAAATCGCGGCCGCAATCGCGGCAAAAAAGACACTAGCAGCGCTGCGGATAAAGCGGACGAGGCCAGAAACCGAAAGGACTCCAACCCGTGTGGAAGTAGCGGTGATGTCACCATCGTAATTGACAAGGACCTTGAAACCGCAGATGTCGTGCTGAGAAATCCCAATAGCGATATTAGCAAGAAGAACGTTAATAATTCTTTAAAGAGGTACAGTGACAGTTTCGTGATAGAAAATAACGGTCAGATCGAGAACGGTCAGCTGAAATTGAAAGAGGAAAACGAACTGGTGCCCCCGGTTCTGACCAGGGCGGTTAGTGGGTTTTTCGTTATCGACCACGCGCGAAAAGCCAGGAGGTTCAGCGACCTTTTTAGGCCTTCCAGTACGATGAAGCTGTCGAACAGCACCGAGAATCTTAAAATTAATAACGCAAAAAACAGCGTAAAACTAGAGAAAAACACCCTCACAGCGAGCGAGAATAAAAAAAATGCCAAGCAGGCAATTAAAGATAATAATAACTCCAAAATTAAGCAAAAAAATAAAAATGATAATACCCAGGTCAGAATTCAGTCCCCCAAAGTTACAACAAAAAAGGAATCTGTAATTAGTACGGAACCTAACTCGTATCTGAAGAGGGTGAAGTCGAAAATATACAAATCCAAGAGCGATGGTGCTCCTCCACCATCCGGCTTCGACGAGGTCGACGCATCCTCAAAGTCGAAAAAAACTAAAGCCAAGAAAACTTTAGAAATCAACGGTAGGATACCGGAAGACGAGGTGGCCGTGCTCACGCCGAACGGCCTGCGAAAATCGTTGACCCACTTCGACTTCCGGTTGACGAGACAAACTTCCAATTTGGAAAGGATTAGACCGAAGACGTTTGGCGTGAAGAAGACGACGGATTCGGTTGACGGGACCAACGCCAGCGAGAAACCGGTGCTGGCGAAGGCCAAATCAAGCAGCGCTATCAACCTGAACTTGCTGAGGACGCGACGCAACAAGATCCTCGAACAGGTGGCGTCCAAGTACGCGACGCACTGCAAGGATGTGCACAACGAGTTCGATTTCATTTCGTTCGGAAGTGTCAACAATGTGTCTGGACTGTCTCAGAACAGCGGCTTGTTCGGATCGCAGACTAGTCTGCATAAGCAGCCCAGTTGGTTGCATATACACAAAGAGGAGAAGTCCGAAAGAAGCTCCGAAAAAGGTACATAGATTGTTTGGTATTATTATAGGCTTTTTTTGCAGAGCCGGTTTATTGATAGTTTCCAACCGTTAGAAGTAGGTGTCTATCTGAGTTTTGTAGTACTTAAATGGAATGGGTTAAAAAAGTCCAATATTTCTGTTGGTTGAAAATCATAAATGCTTCTACGAACTATCAGAAATGTTTCTATGAACAGACATATAATCTTAGTTCGGTACTATGAAACATATTCTAATTATTACATTCAAGCAATAAGTTCAATAAGCAAAAACTTAATTTTGTGGATTTTGTTTAAACTAAGATTATACTGGATATAGTATATATACATAAATTTTATTAGCTGCTAAGAAGTAATTAAGTTTAAAAATTCGTCCAGTATAACCGGTTTCTACCTTGATGTAATAGTTTTCATCATAGTTTTATTTCTCTTTTGTTTTTTATTATTTAACCTCAATAAACGAATGTTGGTTGACCACTTTACGACCACTTCTATTTTATGAAGACGGACGTACGATACAAACATCAAATGCAAAAAAAGTTTGTTTCAAAACTTTTTGAGCAATAAATTATACAAGTAGTAGTTTGTGCTTATACGGTTTTCCGATTTTTGGTTTAGAAGACAATGCGATTTTTTGATCTGATCACAGGTAAAAAAAACAAATCCATTATTACACACATATAGCATTTATTTTTCTTAATGCGTTTTTAGTAATCGACCCTTAGGGAAAAAAATGTCACAGATTAACTCATTTTTGGCGCCAATCCCTTAAACTGAAATAACTAATATATTATAATTTTGAATTATTTATGGGTATGTCACCCTTCCAAATAGTCAAATTTGCCCTTAAGGGGTTAAAGTTCTTATATAGATTACATATATCTAAGTACGCACGATTTTTGCGATTGATAAATAATTAGATTTGCAATAAACAGTTTAAGGCCTATTTTTTAAGAAGAAAATGTAAAAAAAGTAATGTAGAAATTGTAATATTTTAAATTACAATAGAATAAAAAAAAACTAGAATTTCTAAAGAAAAACTAATGGAGATTAAGAATTTTTTCTTTTTGTTTCTAAGTGGTATACGAAGTATATTACAGTGTACGCTGATTTCCTCCTTCAGAAAAAAATCGTTTTAGGGATCCACGACACAATTTTCATCATGGCTTCATTTGAATCAAGTGTCAAAATTTCATTTTGTTCCATTACATAGGTATCGAAAAAAATTGTCACGAAATGAAGAATTACTACCTGGAAGTGTAACAACTATCTTGTCAAATGCTCTAAAGTATTATTAAGAGCAAGATTTACCAAGACAAATATTACTGGTTTAGGGGCAAAAACTGGCAGTAATTTTTTATTCAAAGAACTGAATTACCTTCTAAACAAAAAACGCATGGGAGAGCTGATGTACGCCAATCCCTATACAAGCACAAACTTCTTACTTATAGTTTGTGCATAGCTTATTTTCAAAAAAAAGAAAGTAATGAAGTTTTTTATAGTCTGCATGGATTTCAGTGAAATAAATAGGCCTCTTAACAGCACGTTGTATTTCAAATAAGACGTTAAATGAAAATTCGATTTTGAATAACACATTTTACGGCTAAAATTCTCAATTTAATTAGAGTGAACCGAATGTTATATATGTTACCGGAGTATTGTTGTTTTAATAATATTTTGTTTATGGGAGTTGATAGAAAAGTGAGTTTTTTTTAATCAACATAACAATAAAACCAAATATGATTGAGGTCACACTTAGTCACAAAAATCTCCATACGAGACTATAAAACTGTGAAAAATAAAAAAGACAAATTATACTCTGTTGTTTATTATTATTAAATGCAAAGAACAATAAATGAAAATAGTTAGTACCAAAAAGGATAACAAAAATGCATATTGTCTATGAAATATTATAATTTATACTCAAAAGCTTGTTTAATACCTTCAACAAAAGTCTACATACGACTATTTAACAGCACCCATTAATAACTTGTAGGCCCTCCATTTGCTTCTATAACTGCTTGGAGGCGTGCTGGCATCGACGAAACTAACTTTTCTGTTAAGGTTGCTGGAATATTGTCCCATTCATCTAAGAGAATTTTTTTAACTTGTTTCGATTGGAAGCATGTCGCTTTCTAATTCTTCTCTTTAACTCGTCCCATAAATGTTCGATAACGTTTAGGTCTGGACTTTGTGGCGGTGAATGGAGTTGTTTCTTGACATGATATAGTAACCATTGTTTTACTATACCCGAATTATGCCTCGGATCGTTATCCTGTCGGAAAACATAGTCATTTGCCAACCCTAACTTCTCAATACTTGACACAAAACTTTTTTTTGTATATCCGGATATACGTATTTTGTCATAATTTGGTCAATAAAATGTAGTTTTCCAATTCCATCCGCCGCCATAGACCCCCAAGCCATAACTGAGCCGGCTCCATATTTAACAGTTGGCATTATTTTTTTTAATTTTAGCGCTTCCTTTAGTGCTTAGTTTTTCTCCAACTTTTTGGCTGTAGAAACACGTTGTTTCTACGCCGAAGGAACCAGTACCCACTCCAGGATAAAGATGGCCGACAAAAAGTTTGGAGAAAAACTAAGCACTAAAGGAAGCACTAAAATTAAAAAAAATTAATGCCAACTGTTAAATATGGAGCCGGCTCAGTTATGGCTTGGGGGTCTATGGCGGCGGATGGAATTGGAAAACTACATTTTATTGACCAAATTATGACAAAATACGTCTATCCGGATATATAAAAAAACAAGTTTTGTGTCAAGTATTGAGAAGTTAGGGTTGGCAAATGACTATGTTTTCCGACAGGATAACGATCCGAGGCATAATTCGGGTATAGTAAAACAATGGTTACTATATCATGTCAAGAAACAACTCCATTCACCGCCACAAAGTCCAGACCTAAACGTTATCGAACATTTATGGGACGAGTTAAAGAGAGGAATTAGAAAGCGACATGCTTCCAATCGAAACAAGTTAAAAAAAATTCTCTTAGATGAATGGGACAATATTCCAGCAACCTTAACAGAAAAGTTAGTTTCGTCGATGCCAGCACGCCTCCAAGCAGTTATAGAAGCAAATGGAGGGCCTACACGTTATTAATGGGTGCTGTTAAATAGTCGTATGTAGACTTTTGTTGAAGGTATTAATCAAGCTTTTGAGTATACATTATAATATTTCATAGACAATATGCATTTTTGTTATCCTTTTGGTACTAACTATTTTCATTTATTGTTCTTTGCATTTAATAATAATAAACAACAGAGTATAATTTGTCTTTTTTATTTTTCACAGTTTTATAGTCTCTTATGTAGACTTTTGTGACTAAGTGTATGTACCTGTTAAAGTATTTAATAGTAAATAATTATAATAGTAGTTATTTAATGTTACTCTCCCGATTTGATAAACATTATTAATGCACTGAATGTACTGGATTTAACACTTCTTTATTATTAAAGCTGTCACCTTAGAGGAATACTCAAAATCACTATGTCTTAAATTTTCACGGTTTTTAAATTTTGAAAACCACTTTTTCGTAGTATCTTTGAGTAAATCATTAATTAAATCTACCTATAAAAAAAACTAAATGACAAATAAAGGCGTTTAACGGTAGACTGTAAATGTGTGTTTCTACAATAAATATTAAGTTATTGGAAAATATGGGAATGAACAATAATTATCATTTTGTACTACAAAAAAAAAAAAACAGTTTGTCAAAAACTTGACCCTTTGTGTACAGAGCAAAACGACATACTGCGATAATAATTGGAATGTTGTATGCATGCTGATATGCCGACTTTGTGGTACTTACCTACGAGACATACAATATACATGCATATGTATCTATAAATTAGTTCAAGGTAGCAACTTGTGGTAGAAATTTGAACTGATACGTACGACGTGTATAAAAATGAAATGGGCTTTAACTTTATATTGACCATAATACAGAAACCGCTCACCGTAAAATAATAACGTTTTTTTTACACACAAAAAATTATGACTCATAAATAAAAGATCTATTACTGAGACGCTATTACATAAAGTATTATAAAACCTGTTCTTTGCTCATATATAACACTTTGTCTGGTAATCGGTTCTTCAAGGAGAAGCGTACGCATGGTTGGCTCTGCAGACCCAATCTTGAGGATACTTTCACTCTTTAATTTAACGAATGTGGTTGTCTTAAAAATGAAATGTATCCGTTTTTTTTTGTTTTCATCACATGATTATGTTCTCTATGTTTGAAAGCTGTTTGGGCATATGGAAAACTTTTCACTTTCTTTCGTATTTCTGTATCAGATTGTAGAAAATGTACGGTGTTTGTAAAGAGGCTTTTTAAATTCCTTTACAAAATACAAATAACAAGATGTTGACAGTGTAAACTGTGTTTTATGACCTGAATGTATTGATATGATAAAACATGTCTGTATAAAATTTTTCCAACAAGGATGGATGGAAAGTCACCAATAGTCAATAATAAATTTCACACAGTTTTAAGGTAGCTGTCAGGTAGTCATATTGACACTAATGGCAACTTATGTAATTTAGGGAGCTTATATTACGTAGACTGTAGACACCAACTAAATCTTCATTTTTCTCTTTTTTGGGAAGTGAGATAGTCTTTTAAAAGACTTGCAAAATAGCTCTGATAATATTGGAGGTAAATGGAACCTAGAAAGTGACAGACTGTCACAAAAAATAAGAACACGCTTTTTAAAAAATAAATTTGAAATTCTCCTATTTTCTTAAGGAAGCATGGGACCCACAACTTTGTAGGGGGTTATTACCAAACCTACATGGAAGGCTATAACAAAAAAAAAAGATCAAACGAGACTTTGTGAATTTGTTTTCACAAAATGCCTGCCCCCTAAGTCCTAAGTCATCATAAAAAAATACAGAGTCCATCCAATGTCTTTTTTCGAAATTTCGAGATTAAACTTTAAAATTTTGCAAAAACCATAAGTAAACAAAAACTCTTTATATCCACATGGTAATTATATACAGGATGTGTACGGCTGACATTGGCCGGTTTTGAAAAACGACAAATTCTATACTTCTCGTTCTAACGACTAACGTAGTGCGGTGAGAGGGCCGGTCTTGTTCCTTCACTACCTTTGATGCGTATGCGGTTGCTTCTTATCTGTCGTCTTACTTCTGTTTGTCCTTTTTCATAACTGGCCGGTGTCGGTATATACAGGGTGATTCAGCT
Source organism: Aromia moschata (assembly GCA_029963805.1). NCBI lineage: Eukaryota > Metazoa > Arthropoda > Insecta > Coleoptera > Cerambycidae > Aromia > Aromia moschata. The sequence continues at coordinate 969,579 of JAPWTK010000141.1, read as the reverse complement.
AACCCGTTCAGTAAATTTGGAATCAGGGGTTAGCGGGGACGGTCTATTCTACTTAAGTACTTGTGTTTTTCTGACACTTCCGGTTATACCGGAAGTAGCTATCAACTTCGTTATTTTAAATGGAACCCCCAGTATATTAATACATTTTTGAATTCTCCTCTTAATTTGAGGTTGACTTTGTTAATAATTCCCTATACCTATCTTCAGCAGTTATTGAGATATTTTAATTTTTTTGAAAAAATTAGGTTTTGTGGTATCCTATTGAAATGCTCGTCACCGATTCAAAACAAAAGTTATAGTAGCAAACTTTGGGCTACCCTTGGGGCATTCTGTATTAGGATTCCCTATACCTATCTGCTACCGTTTTCATGCTATCGAGGTATTTTTTCTTCGATACCATAGTTTTCCATTTTATTAAATTACTTATGACTAGCGGACCATGAAAATAAAAACCATGAAAATAAAAACAATGTATAATTTATTTTAATTTTTTATCATAAACAATGTTACAAAATTATTGAAAAAAAATCAAGTTCATTTAAAGTGGTATACACTCTAAATAAAATTACCTTAAAATGAATAAAAGCATATTTTAAACGGTTTGGAACTTACCATAGCCTAACAATAAAACATATTAAAAATAATAACTAAATATTAACAATTAGGTCTAATATTTAATTATTATTGTTATATTTAGTTGTTTAGGTATTGTTGTCAACTATTGTAAAATATCAAAGGGGAAATGTTGGGATGAAATAAAAATTCGAATTACCATAATTGTATAGATCTCGAAATTTCGAGAAAATCACAAGTATAAAAATACTTTGTATGATTTTACTCGGTGATTATGAAAACATTTCGCAAATATTTTGCAAACTGTTTCCAAGATCTACTGAGGAGGCAGCCATTTTTGGAAAAAAAAATCACAAGTTTCACTTGACGATTTTTTGCCATTATAGCCTTCTACTTCTAAGTCTAGTAACCACCCCTCTAAAATATGCTATGGACCTCATGCGTCCTTACGAAAATACGAGCATGTCAAATTCCACCAGCCACCAGTTGTAAGCATACCAAATTTCAAATTTCGATAAGGGCAATCAGAAGTGGGTGAAAATTGAGTTGATTGAGTTGAGCACGATTTGTTATGTACTTCTACTTACATACGTAACACAGTATACAGGTCAAGCTGATGTAAGCGGGTTAAAAATAAACAGTAGGTATTATAAGTGTTACAAGTTTACTGTTACTGCAGAGGTTACGGCGTTATTTTACTTTCAGATCCTACGATACAGTGTTATAAATATTATGGACCTTCCATAATGTTTATAACTCTATTTTCTCTCTCTCTCTATTAACAATTACAATAATTGATGATGTAACTGTGTAAAGTGAACACACATAACTCCATATCGATTCATCAAATGAATAGTCTTATAACCCGTACCGTGTTTTTACTGCTACAAGTTTCGAAACTGATATACAGTGAGCAACAAAAATATTCGGACACCATTATTATATTACGTTTTTGTAAGTAAAATGTTAACAAAACAAAAAATAACAACCAGTAATAAATACGTTATAGTCTTCTAGCTGTTTTATATAAAAATGAAGGGGGGTTACCTCATCATACTGTTAAGAAAGTCACAAAATTATTAACTAAACCGAAAAGTAACGCAACAAAAATATTCGGACAATCATAACAAAGGAGACGTGAAGCGCTGCGCCGGAACAATACGTATGTGACGCCAACTTAAAAGCTATGGCATAATGACTACCTCGGTAGTTCCCACGAAACTGCAGCGAAATAGCGCCACTGTAAAGGTGAATTATTGCGAAAATGGGCCGTAAAATTAAAAATACAAGCTTCGAGATAAGACAATTAGTAATTTATCATTATGAAAAAGGGGAATACGATCCGCAACATTAGTAATATATTGAATTTGAAGAAAAGTACACTTGGAGATATTATTAAACGTTATAAAGACGAAGACAGAATTGTTTCAAAGGTGCAGAGTGGTCGCCCAAGAAAGCTAATCGGAATAGAAGAGAGAATTATTATAAACAAAGTACGTGAAGATCCAAAAATTACTGGCCTAAAACTCAAGCAGGAACTGTTTGACTTGTATGGAAACAAGTATCTTCACAAACAATACGTACGAGTAGATACCTGCACTTCTGTTGATATTGAGGCTGAATTGCAAGAAAAAGCCGTTTGTATGTGAACAAAATAGGAAAAAAAAGATTAGAGTTTGCACATAAATACATTTTTTGCATTCATGTGAAGATTAGTTTGCACATAAATACATTTTTTGCATTCATGTGCAAACTCCAATCTTTTTTTCCTATTTTGTTTACTTACAAACGGCTTTTTTCTTGCAATTCGGCCTCGATATCCACAGGAGTGAAGGGATCAACGTATTGTTTGTGAAGATACTTGTTTCCATACAAATCAAACAGTTCCTGCTTGAGTTTTGGGCCACTAATTTTTGGATCTTCACGTCCTTTGTTTACAATAAATATCTTCTATTCTGATTAGCTTTCTTGGGCGACCACTCTGCACCTTTGAAACAATTCTGTCTTCGTCTTTATAACGTTTAATAATATCTCCAACTGTACTTTTCTTCAAATTTAATATATTACTAATGTTGCGGATCGTTTTCCCCTTTTCATAATGATAAATTACTAATTGTCTTATCTCGAAGCTTGTATTTTTATTTTTACGGCCCATTTTCGCAATTATTCGCCTTTACAGTGGCGCTATTTCGCTGCAGTTTCGTGGGAACTACCGAAGTAGTCATAGGCCATAGCTTTTAAGTTGGCGTCACATACGTATTGTCCCGGCGCAGCGCTTCGCGTCTCCTTTATTATGATTGTCCGAATATTTTTGTTGCGTTGCTTTTCGGTTTAGTTAATAATTTTGTGGCTTTCTTAACAGTATGATGAGGTAACCCCCTTCATTTTTATATAAAATAGCTAGAAGACTATAAAGTATTTATTACTGTTTGTTATTTTTTTGTTTTGTTAACATTTTCCTTACAAAAACACATGAAAACGTAATATAATAAGGGTGTCCGAATATTTTTGTTGTCCACTGTATGTATGTAGTTCCATCGTCAGACTAGACCACAATTATTACAGATGATATTACAAATATCTAATTTGTTCAAGGAGTATTTGCTGTATATAATTTTAATGATTTATTTGCTAATAGGTTATAATTTATGCGATGCGAAAACCGGATTAAAATTAAATTGCTGTGTATACTAAACGTTTTATTATTTTTCGTTGCAGGAGAGGTTAGACAGGGCCAGCCGGTGTCGCGGAGTGGGTCCGACAGGAGGCCGGACGCCGTCCGCGAGGAGGCCGTGAAACACCAGGAGTCGGCTTCGACGTTGGACTCGTCGCACGATGCCAGCAGCGACAAAACCGAGGCTGCTACGCCGGACAGGTAACATTCATTTGTGTTTATTTATTTTTTTTTTAATAGAAATTGCTTATCAAAATGTAATATGTCGAAGTCCATGGCTTTTTAAAACGAGGTTAGTGTTGGCACCATTCTGGAGAACCTAGAACAGTCAGAAATTGTCATTATTTTGGAAAATGTCAGAAAGTAATTAATAATTACAGTGGAGATCCGACCGCATGATTTCTGTGCTCATGAAGAAATATAATGCAATGTGTCGAGAATTAAAAGTCATGGTATATGTTTAACCAAAAAGCCAGGGTTGCCCCATTTATTCCGGGCTCAAGTACCAACAAGAGATGAAATATATTTTTCATTATTATTATATAAAAAAATGGGTTGCCAGTCCGCTGCTTCCTTGGCAGTCACCCCATTTATTTAGCCAACCAAAAAAAAAAAAACGTCATCAAAGTTAGCCGAGTAAAAAAAGACGGTATTTCTATTCTATCTTAAATGTATAACCGTATTTAATTGTCAAAACTGTCACCTTACCTGACAGCCATCATTTATTTTACAATTGTGACAGTCACTTGTCAAAAGTTTGACATGTGAAACAAACCGGTTTGACAAACCGAAAAGCTTCGACATGACCACTATTTCTATCTCTTTCGTTCATAGCCAGATTTAATGATTTTTTTTATGTCTACAAAATTCATACAGCAGGACTTCACACTTGTCATTCGATATCAAAAAACCGGGACGCCCAACTCGAAATTCCTTCTAGTATTTTCGAAATAATTTCGACAATTTCAAGTTGAAATTCGGTGGGGCGTCAAAATGTCGAGAAAAAAAAATCAGCAGTCGGATCGGAACTATTAGTAGTCTATCGGTAGAGGGCGAAATGGCGTTTTGGTTACCTATTCTTAGAAAACCCCAAGGAGATTTTTGATATGTTGATTATGGAATTTCACCGAGGGACACTTTCCATAAGAATTGTGCGGGGTCCTTTGGATTGTGTGATTTCATAGATTGATGGAAACTCTGGAAACAGCCAGTTATTTTTCGAAATAACAAAATGGCGGTCACATCAAAACTATTTTTTTTTGTACTTTAGAAATTAAGTATTTCCAAAAAAAAAATCAAAATTTCACTACGATAGGATATATAAGTAATACAATCCAGATTTCCTCTGACAATATAATAATTGTTGCATTTTTTCCATAGCTGTTGACAGTGCAAACGAATTTCCAGTTGGATTTTGCAAAAAAAAAAATTGTTACAGATACAAACAATTGAGGTTTTTTTTCATTTTTTTTTTTCAAAATATTCATTACGGACGATCTAATTAACCAATATTTACGATATAAACGTAATTGTAATTGCCACATATTACTTTTCGATCGTGTATTTTTTTTCAGTCAAAAATATTTAATTTAAGTCAATATGTTATACAATTGTATATAACAAATTGAGAAAAAAATGTTTTCTTCACCTCCTTTTCACTCCAAAAAAAAACCACCACATGCACCATTTTATATTTATAAATATTCCGTTGAGAAAAAAAATGGCCCGCAATCGCTCAACGCTTGGATGATGTATATTTGTAATGAATATTTGTTATTGTTGTTAGTAATGATAATTAGATCGTCCGTAATGAATATTTTGAAAAAAAAAATGACAAAAAAACCTCAATAATTTATATCTGTAACGAGTTTTTTTTAATTTGTTTTGCAAAATCCAACTGGATTTTCGTTTGCACTGTCAACAGCTATAGAAAAAATTCAAAGACGATCAAATTTGAATTTTCACGTAATTCAGGTGATACGTTTGAGAAATTCTGACCCTATACCTAATCGTAAACAAGTGCAGTTTTAGAGATATAATGACGATATCTAGTTGTATATACATACATGTATGTATATGTAGAGTATGTAGAAGTATCTTCATCTCTTCTATTTCATGTAGTCTAGAGATTCTGGTATTAACAGATTAAGTAAAGCCTAAAGTTGCATAAAGTATTACTATACAATGTTTAACAAGTAAGCGATTTGTTTGAAGTTCTATTTTAGTGGTTGGTCATAGAAAAATTCCATAAGAGTTGTAATCTCAAGCTACTTAAGTATTAGAGTCACTAGTGATTAGTGAAAGTAATCTATTCAATTGTATCGAATACTAGTTGTAAATGGAATCAATAGAAAAAAATGTACTTTAATTCATTCTACATACAGCTCTGAAATTGAATCATCAATTTAAAAATGTAGGTGAAAAAAAATCGAATCACGTCTAATGTACAAGATTTGTATCTTGTGATTGTTAAATAAACATATAAAGTAAACATAAACATAGACGTAGAATAAATAAACGTAAACGTTATGCGAAAATGACATCTCAGTCTGTATCTCTATATACATACATACATACATATAATGCAAATATCCTTCTAACTAATGCTGTGACGAAACAAAAATATCCCATTCCTACTATTCTGATACCAATTTTTAATCGATGCGGTAGGTACATACCTAGTTTCTGACTTTTTCTGACATGTTGGTATAGCTGATAAAAGTGTATTACATAGTTGGCATGTTTTCGATTGTCATATGTCAAGTAGAATTGTGTCTACAAGTACGTGATAAGTACAGTGTGAAATAAAATTTTGAAATTTAATTTTAAAACGCCCCACTTTAGTTAGGAAATGTGGATACATATATGTGTATTAAATTCAATCAAATCCATGTAGTACAAATTGCTATTCAGGAAGCTGTCCGTTTTAATCCAGTCAGCAGATTAGGCGAATATTGCAGCCATGTACGTATATGTATTTTTAATTACACTGCGCTTTTGATTTGAATTTAAAACTAATATCAGCAATGGGGTGTTGTATTTTGTGTCCCTTTATTTTGATGTAACCGCTATTTTTTGAAAGAGAAATTAAAACTGAATTTAAAAAAACGTCTAAAAACCTTTGATCTGATGTGTCAAGATTTATCGACCATTTCTGTTATATGATTTTAGGGTCTTCTGAAATTTAATTTAGTCACACAGGTTTTCTATGGGGTTAAGTATTGGCGACTGAGCTGGCCATTTTAAACACTTTAATTTTTATTTTTAACGAACCATGCCTCAGCTGCTTTCGAGGTGTGTTTTGGGTCGTTATCCTATTGGAGTACAATAATGTTATGTTTTCCTCACAGTAGGGTGACATGTCATTCTCCTGAATGTCAACATAAAGTTGTTGAGTTAAAGTTTTTCGTATCCATTGTCCATCCCTGGACCATGCCACGAGAATCATACCCACACCATAATATTTCCGCCCCCTGCTTGATTGTGTTTAAAGTGTATCGAGGTGATTATTTAGACTTTTCGGGACACATTACATGTCGAGAAGTTCCATCAGGCTCTTATTAATTCTTGATTCATCGCTCCAGACGAAATTCCTCCATTTTTGTGATGGACATGCAATATGATCTTTGGCAAATTCTAGTGGTTGGCAAATTTGCCTTATTTTTTATAATGACACTCTTCTAGGCGATCTCGCAGGCATCTTACATTCTAGTAGTCTTCGTCATACATATAAGAGAACTGTCTGCATTTAGCTGTAGCGCCTGTAGCTCTTTTTTAATTGTTGATGTGACAAATGGACTTCGTTTCTCAGATCGAACTAATCGTTTGTCTGTATTCAGTGAAGTCTTGCGAGGTCTACCCCGGTTTTCTGAGTGGTGAGCGCGATTCCAAAGCATTTGTGACAATATTTCCTCCATGCATCTATAAGTTTTTCCCTCTCCTCTGAGTTTTCTATTTTACTGTCTCTCTACATTAGAAAATGCTTTGCCCATTCCATGTTCTAGTTTTAAGTCATGTTTTATAATTTTAAATATTATTTAACACAAGTTATAAACTTACCCGCAGTGAAATTAATGTAATATATTTGCAGATATATATATATATAATATATATATATTTTTATATATATATATATATACACCAATTATTTAGTTTATTTTTCCACTTATTATATTGGGCAGTTCAAAATTACCAGTGCAAAACATATGACTCCCATATTTGTGTCGATAATGTAGGGTTGAATTGAGTTTGAAATAACGCTACCTTGAAATAAGTGCTTCTGCTACTTATCAATATAATAATTTTGCTAGACATCGAATGATAATCGATATATTGGTTAAAATATCACTTACACTTTCTTTACATTTAGCACACCACCGTATGTACAGTGGCGCCATCCAAATGTAAGGTTTTTGGTAGTCATGAAAATAATGCCTGGAATTTTATCTAGTAAATCGGACTTTTCAAAGCTAACAAAAGGCAGATAATTTAGATATACAGGCAGACAATTACTTTGTTTATATTAGAATAAAGTAGAGAATTAACATAAATAATATTATAATAACTATATCATAACAATAAAAAATAAAGGACCAAAACAAAATTTAAAAAAAACAAGGAAAAAAAAATCCAAAACTTAACAAAATAAAAAGTACAAAAACTAAAGTATAGACAAACTGCATGGAGTGGGATAAACTTTCTCATAACATATTATCCACCAGCTCTTCCCAACATTTCCACCGCCACCCCCTATTTACTAAGAAACCCTACACGTGTTCAATGGGGTTAAAATCGACATTTTGCCGGCCATGGAAAACAGTGTGGTTATTTACCATCCTCTACCATAAATGGAGAATTTCCTTAACGAAAGTGTAGTTATTACATTATATACAAGTATACCTTCTAAGTAAAATCTCCATCTAAAACAAATTTTTAAAAACTTCCTCACTGATGTACATCATTTCCCAAAAATTTATAGGGTTAATCCCTCAACAACCACCTATCCCCAAAAAACCACAAACTCAAGGGTACCTCCTTATTCCTAAAAACTTTTGGAAGAGGAACGTCTTTCAGAAAACACGACAGTGTTCCAAAATTCATTTCCTTGTAAAAATCACCATTTATGCTCTTAAATTTACACACCTTAGACTAAATCTAAGTTTAAGGAATACGAAAAACAACACCCTTTTATAGTTTTTTAATGGAAAAACAACTTTACTAAATTTAATTACACAACCCATACACTTTCTAATTGGTTATGTTTTAAGATTTGAATAAGAGAAAAAGATAGAATAAATAAATAGGGGATATTTAATTACAAAAAATACTGTTTTTAGTTGAACATTAAAAAAAACACAGGACAATTATTTTCCGTTTTTTTTTTCACAATTATGCCCTTATTTAAATATCACGTAAACACCACATTGTCCTGTATCGTAATACGAGCTACTTTTTTTTGTTTATCATTAAAATGTAATTGTTTTTTATCACGACGAAAGACGTTATAAACGGTGTATCATTCATATTAATAAGTAAAAGTTTCTGTATTGCATTATAATGAGATGCAAAAGTAATATTAATATTAAATAACTTCTTGTGGCAGTTTGAGAGTAATTTCTCTTCGTCCGTTATTATGTCACAGCCTTGGCACATTTCGTCAAGTATTTTTCTAAAGCTGACTCGGTTATTAACGGCAGTTCTTTAAACAAACAAAAAAAATGTGTACATATGCTAGGGCTGTTGCGAAAACGCCATGCAGCTGTAGCATTTTTTGTTAGGCAAATGTTTCGTCATTCGGTTTGGGAGCTTTTTATGGAAGACACTTCCTTCTTTTTTTATGAATTAACAATATTGAATTTTGAAATCTTAAATTAAGAAAATTTAGGGATATAAGAAAGGGATATAAAGAAATTAAGGAAGAAAATTAAGGGATATAAAAAAAATTACAAATTTTTAAGTGACTTCAAAGAGCTTTAACTAGGGGACAAATGATCGTAGGGAAAAAGAAAAAAAAGAAAATTGAAGCTCTACGTTTTGAGTTTTTGGATCTTGTGTTTAAATTTTTTTGGATCGGCAGTTTTTGAATAATTGTAAGAAAACTATTTAAAAAAATCACCAATTTTGCTTGTCTTTTAAAAGATTTTTTTCGATAATTTCACCATAAAGGTCTTTTAGGTAATTTAATTCACTTTAATTTGACCTATGTTCGAGCCCTGCATGATGATTTTTCGACGAGTTATCGCCGTTCAAAGCAAAAGAGTCATTGTTGACTTTGATAACACAGCCACACACATAAAAAAAGTTTCTGACCTGGAGGTCTCACTATGTGTACTATATGTTTTTGGGGTCGCTGAATCCGAATCCGGGGTCAGTTTCATCCAAGAACGTCTGGGTTCGGCCATAACCTCAAAAACAACCTTCAAGTTTGCTATATCCGTTAAAACCACAAACACTATGGCTCCGAAACCTCATAATCCTATAATACAATAACCTAATGGTTGTACATTACATTGGATTACGGCATGTACATGTACATATACAGTCGGAGTTCTGGCATCCCAGATTCATTCATTTATTTACAGATTTATTTATTTATAGATTTTTTTATGGTGTATATTTGCTTGAGAACTGTAAAATCAGTTTCATTGTAAGAGATTGCGTTACATGATTACAGCATCGAGTTATAGGGTTATGTAATTATGTAGCTATGTGGTTATGTGGCTGTGGGGTTATTGGGTTATTGTATTATAGTATCATGAGGATTAAGAGCCATAGGGTTTGTGGTTTTACGGATATGGTGAATTTCAGAGTGTTTTTTGAGGTATGGCCGAACTCTAACGTGCTGGGATAAAACTTACCCCGGATGCAGATTCCGCGACCTCAAAAACATACAGTACACATAGTGAAACCCCCACGTCAGAAACTTTTTTTTACCCGGTTTTAGGGTTATGGGGTTATGTGGTTATGTGGCTATGGGGTTATGGAGTTATTAGGTTGTGGGGTCAGTTGGTTATTGTATTATAGGGTTTGTGGTTTTAACGGATATAGCAAATTTGTCGTTTGCGCTAAAAATCAATGTAAGGATCGATTTTTCACTTTTTGTTCATTTCTTTAGGTTAAAAATGTTTTTTTTTTTTTTAGCAAGAATCCATATTTACATTATCAAAAAACGTTAATAAAATAAAATAAACTTGGAGGTTCAGTTCCCTTTTTTTCTCTACGACCATTTTTCCTCAAGTTACGGCTCTTTGATAATCACCTAAAAATTTGGGATTTTTTTTATATTCCTTAATTTCTGCACCTAGGGTATTTTAAACACTATGTCTGTATCGAGTCGGCAACATTAACTGGTATTTAGGCGTGAATATTAGGCTTGAATTTGTCAATTTTCTCATTTTCAAAAACTACAAACAGCAAAAAATATGTTAGAGGTGTGGGAGGGGCTTGACCTGGTTTAATGTTTCGGTAATAATTCATAGATGTGTAACTAATTTCTGTTATTAATTTCTATTTATATTATTAATATTTAGTACCAATCAACCATGGTATTTAATCCGATTTAATCTAATTTTATTTTTACTTGGAACAATTAGAGATTAGGCATCAACAGGAGTATTTTGTATATAATTAAGTTAGTGTGATTTGCACTTCCTCTTTTAAAACTAGATAGAAGGTATAGGTATATAAAATGTTGAACAGAAAATACCTATACATTGATAAATAATTTGAAAGAGAGAGTAAAATATGTAGAACAAAAAACTTATATATTTCCTAAACCCTAAATGATTCTTGGCAGACTTTGTCTTAAATTCATTTCTAGTTTCAATAGTTCTCTTCATCTTTCATTTCCTATGAAAATATCACATTTGACACACGTAAAAAATCATTTTGCCAAGGTTTTTCTGCTTTAAAATTTTCTTTTCGACTACATTTAAATAATTTCCTAATTTCTGTTTTATTTTACAAATATAGAAATTTTACTTTAATTAGAACTTTTAATGCACTTTTAAGTATCTGGGCAAGTTAGAACGCTAATTGTACCGGATGTTACTCGTGACCTTGACTGTTAACGGAAGATAAAAAATATTAGATTTTTTTCATTATCCTACATTCTTCACACATATTTTTTTTTAGTTTGAAGGCTTTTGGTATTCCACATTTGCTGTATACAATGTACTACATAAAATAAAAGTAAGACAGTTGTTAGTGTTTATTACAGACATTAGTGGATATTTGTGTCTTCATACTTTGCTCCAGATTATTAATTGTCCTGACTTTAAATGTTATTTCATATTGTATACGGTGTCAATTTGAAAACTTAAATCGCCCTTCCACTAAATAATATTGAAAAACGGAAAGACACGTCCATTTAACTTTCAAGGGGACTTTAAACGAATGTTTGCAGCCTTAGTGGTTCAACTCCTGGGAGGGGTAGATACCTACTAAATTATGTTTGTAATTTTTGGAAGGCGATTTTTTAGAAACTACTACTCAACATTATGTGAAAGAGAATTAAAGGAGCTTTAAAATGATGTGCACTTGACCCTCCTTTCCGTTTAAGATTTTAAGGGTAACATCTAAGGGTCCGTCCCAGGGGGTCGAACCACGAAGGGTGCAAATATTCGTTTAAAGTGTTCCCCTTGAAAATAAAATTAAAGTCATACCCAATTTCAATATTATTTAGTGGAAGGGCGATATTATGTGTGAGAAGATTTCAAATTGACACCGTGTACACGTAAGTACGTATAAAGCCTTAACTTCTTTAATTGTATGTATAATCACAAACTTATTATTTATTCTCGTTATTAGAAATCATAAAAAAAGTGATGTTTTGATCAATTGTCCTCATTTTGCAGTACTGGTAAAACATAATTATTTATCTGATTGTTAATTGGTATTAATCAACGTACCATCGCCCTTCCTTACCTCATGTCACTTAACATTGAACTTATATGTAATTGTAAGACTATTCAGAATGACTTAACACTGTTTTTTCAACTTTATAAAGTTACCAGTAACTCAGGTTATATGTTATTGCTTCCACAAAACAGTTTGGTTACCAATGAAAGCTTAGGTAGGTACTCTTAAACGAAAGTCTGAATGAATGTTGCACTGTTTAGCATATACATTTTTTGACGATTTTATACCTACAAACATGTTTCGTCTGATGGAAGGTGTAGCAATAACAATAACAATTTTCTTTGAATATTTATTGAGAAATCCTCTCAATATTCATCAAAGCTTATACATGTGGTTCTCGAAAGGTATGTACCTACTATGATATACATACCTACATACCGGGTGGTACAAAAGTATCAAATAATGGCTTTAACATTGTTATTTGCAAAGTTAAAAAAAGTTCAATACAAAAGTTATTTTGTACATTACCATGTATGTTTTAAGTTTTTTAGTTTGTTGATATCTTCTTTTGTTTTGTTCCTATGACAACCAACTTTTGTTTTAAATGGCACCCATACTTTTTTTTTCGTTATGAAAAAAGCATATTTTTCTCTATTCAGTCACAAAATTTTGCAATTTTTGAAAAAAAAATAAGCGAGAAAAAAATTATTTATTACTATTCACTCACAATTAATTAATTTCACAAAACTAAAATTTAGATCAAATTAAATTTAAAGAGTAACAAAGGTAGACTAAGTATTAAAAAAAACAGCAATACTAAATCAGATGTTCAAACTGAGCTCCGTTGACGGCCAAGCAATGACCTAAACGGTATTTAAATTCTACTGTAGTAACTCTGTGTAACACCTCTGCAGGTATTCTGCGCATTTCAGCAGTTATTCGCACATTTAAGTCCTTCAAATTACGAGGTCTTTGTTTGAACACACTATTTTTAACATGACCCCCACAGGAAAAAATCTAAGGGCGTCAAATCCGGAGATCTGGCAGGCCACTCAATAGATCCTCTTCTGCCGATCCACCTGTTTCGAAAAACATGATTTAAGAACTCTCTAATATGTACCACAAAATGTGGAGGAGCTCCATCTTGTTGGAAGAAAATTCTATTGTGAATACCTCCATTTTCACCCGGGAATAAGGCTGTGATCGCAGGTATGACCTGAGTTTGTAGCAGTTGAAGATATCGATCAGCGGTAAGGGTTTCATCAATAAAAAATGGGCCTATGATATGTCCTCTTATAATGCCTGCCCACACATTTACTTTTTGCGGATATTGTGTGTGTGCTTCTTGCACCCAGTCTGGGTTCGCTCTTGCCCAATACCGACAATTATATCGATTTAATGTGCCGTTTAGCATAAAGGTCGCTTCATCTGAGAATACAATATTTGAAGTAAAATTTTCATCTGCATTACATCGTTCCATCGTGTACTCACAGAAATCCATCCGTCTATCAAAATTATCTTCATTCAATTCATGTATTAATTGAGGCTTATAAGGATGAATTTTGTCTTTTTTTAAAATTCTAAGCACATAAACATGGCTAATTTCTAAATTGTCTGCGACTTCCCTCGTTGACACTTGTGGCGTTTCTTTAATTGTCAACAGGATATTTATAGCTTTTTCTTCACTTGTTGCCGATTTTGGTCTGCTAGTTCTTTTCACGTCTTTAACGTTACCAGTTTCTTGAAATTTTTTAATTAGTTGACAGACTGTTCCTTGAGATACAGGAGTATCTGGGTAAATTCTGTTGAATGCAGTACACACTTCGCTTTGAGTCCTCTTCCTATTTCCGTACCCATAAGTCATTAATATTTCAATACGTTGTCTCTCACTCGAATGTGCCATGTCTTCAAATTTAATAATTTGCAAGAATGTCAAAACTTTGCTTTAAACCGACAATTAATATTTATTCTTTGTTTGTATTAATCAAGAAGACTAGAAGACTTCTTGGTATTAATTTTAATGTCAAATTTACATGGCATTCTTTAGCAAAAGTAATGTTTCTGTTTTAAAACTGCATCAATTTTTCCCTTATTAGAGGTGACGAGTGAATCGTAATAAATAATTTTTCTCTCGCTTTTTTTTTTTCAAAAATTGCAAAATTTTGTGACAATAGAGAAAAATATGCTTTTTCCATAACGAAAAAAAGAGTTTGGGTGCCATTAAAAAAATGGTTGCTATAGGAACAAAACAAAAGAAGATATCAACAAACTAAAAAACTTAAAACATACATAGTAATGAACAAAATAACTTTCAAATTGAACTTTTTTTTAACTTTGCAAATAACAAAGTTAAAGCCATTATTTGATGCGCGTACCTACAACATGTATGTAGGTACGCACTAAGAGGAACTTTTTTAAAATTTGACCTCTCAGTGAACATAGAAATACATTTTATGTACCTATTTCCTTAATTTTTTTAGTCACCATACTCCATTTGGATTTTAACTGCAGTTGTATTTCCAGTTTTTTTGCACTCTATTTTCACTTCAATCCTTCTGTACATTTTTAAATTTGTATAAAACATTTTGACTTTTTTTCATTTCAACCTACATTTTACTCAACTGGTAAGTAAAAACACTGTTTTATGAGGTCTGTCAGGTTTTGCCAAAGCTGTACATTTGGATTTTATGAAACTGTAAAGAAGTTGCAAGCAATAGCTTGTCGATAAACTCAACTGATGGACTTGTCTCTTTACACGTTTTTGTCACTTACCTGGCAAAAGCCATTAAAGCGCCGGTTAAACGAAAACAACCGAATGACTTCATGTACCTAATTATGATGCTTACGTTTTATTGGAATAAGCGATAAAGAAAATTACAAACAGAATTAGAATTTGAGTGGATCGTTGATTATCGAACAGATTAGATTATTGACATGAAAACTATCGTGGTGGCAGTCGGAGTTCGTGTCTCCCCAAATCCGTATACAAAAAAAAATTGCAGTATAACCGTCATGTGCCTCTTTGCGAACTAAATGGTTAATAATAAGTGTTCTGCGCTGATCGGATTTGCGATGTGGTCTCAGGATATCTTCCCGCGCTCCAACGGGATTCTCAGAAAGGCTAGGTGTGTATTTTTCGCTCTAATAACGGATCCAAAGTTCTAGGTGGATTACAAAATACCTATTTGTAATATCACTTTACTGTTGCTCTGACGATTGCCCATAATTTGTATCCACTAAAAAACTCAAATTATAATTTTAGTTTTAGGTATATCGATTTTTGTCACATTATTACACATATAAGTACAAGGTTTAGATAATTATTAGGTCGATAAAAAATGTGTTTTTATTAGCTACACCAGCCTGAGTAATAATAATGGGGTATTGTTAGGTATACAAATAAAATACGCAGATAAAATGTTCGCATAATCTATCTAGTTTCATGGAAAATATTTTGTTAGGAACTTTTCCAATAGAGCAGGTAGATTTCAACCCAACAGTGTTTGGGTTGTCTTTCTATACTTTACCAAAATTGTGGTCAATCACATCGTTGCTTAGACCATTAGATAGTGTTGAGACCAAACTACTTGTTTTTGATGACAATAAAGACTAATGAAAATTAAACTTAGAAAGAGTATACTTAAAGGTACTTGCAGTGTGTCTCCATGTGCTTCATCAATCAACATTTATGGTTAATCTAAAATATTTTAGCAGTTGAGTAAATATGTATATATATGAACTTTGTCGCCATTACCTATCAAATAAAAAATTATTCCATTTTATCAACATTGATTTTCATTTAAGGAGAAAGGAAAGTAAGCTCATAAGGATCATTTTTTACAGAGCAATAATATATAGATACGATATATCGTGGAAAATAATATATTTACTTGTTATAGATTCAAAATAGATGTACACTTTGTGAGTACCACAGTTTTCTTTTAAATAGTTTATTTACTGGCTAATAGATAAGATAATGATAATCCTGAGGCTGAATCAACGTTGAGTGATTTGCAAAGTACACTCGAACCCCTCTTAATTCACCTTCGCTTAATTCACATCCTCTCTTATTTCACCACGTTTCCCCCTATTATGTCGCGAAACCGTCCCGGTTAAGTCGCCGCCTGTAAAAGTTTTAGAACTACGTTTGGAATTTGGATTCTCGCATGAATACAATTTTTATTGAAAAAAAATAATTGTGTAATACATTAAATATGGACACCTAACCTTTAAAATAGGTTAGGTGTCTTTTAAAAATATTTAACCTTTAAAATATTCATTCAACTGGAAAATTGAACTTTGTCACACACGGCTGGGTATACTTCCGTTTATTTTTTTGTTCAGTTGGCTCATTTTTCGTTATAACAAGTGCTGTGGTATATCTCTAAATATTTCTTTTTGCGGCTAAAACACGAAAAAGTTGACGTTATGATCGCGACTTAAGTGAGACTAAATTTCGCTACTTAAGCGAGGTGATGATGCACGGATTTGGTGAATTAAGAGGGGTTCGAGTGTAGATTTTTAAGGAATACCCTTGAACAACAAACTTCTTATCGATAGTGGATATTTCGAGTGATAATATGGGTATTGATATTTTTACGTGCGGATTCTTTACTAAAAATAAATGAAATCCTAAATTGATGTTCACAATTTACTGTTCTAATGTTCTCTTATAACGAGCGTTTAAACAAATTTGACCTCATGTTGGCTGTGGAAACAGAAACCGTAGGTCTTGGTAGCCAATTGGTAGCCAATGTTTTTCTAATGTGGCTGAGAGGTAAACAAATATTTAACAGCTCAAGCTGTAGGAAATGTGGTGTAATGATTGAGTTTGTGCCTTTGAATCTTGTGGCCTGGGTTTAAATCCCAGAAAGTTCATTCTTTTATTTTGTATTCTTTGCCTTTGATATGGGTTAATTGAAAGTCGAAATTATTATACAAATAATCATTTTAATTGAAAACCGATTTCAAAACACAGGTTATTATAAAAATTGTTTCAAATAGTCTCTTTTGTTCTAAACGTTTTTGACGCATTTTTCGAATAGAATCGAAAACATTTTCGGAGATTTAGTCAATCAGTAAAGTTTTTAATAGGACCTTGGAAAGTTGTGTTCTTTAAGTGCGTCCACAAAAAAGAAATCACATGGTGTTATATCATAGGATCTTTGAAGAAATTCATGTTCGAAATTCAGACTGACCAAATAATTATGGAAAATATTCTTACCATTCTTCATTCAAAAATTCAAAAAACATTACCATTCTTTACACCGCAGCGAACATTCTAGTACCATTTTGATGGAAGTAGCAATTTCGTATTCAACTGATTTACGAAAGGTAATAATTTCTTCACTATATCATTCGAGAGTCAGAAAGAAAATTGGGCCCACTTAGACGGCTTCGTCTGAGAGCATACCAAATACCAACTTTTTGCGCATGAAGAGCGGCTTCTACAAAAAAAAGTATGGTTTCTTAGAACTTAGAACATTCTCATATTCTGCGAATTCATTTAACCAGTGAGATAAAACCAAGCTTCATCAAAGAAAAAAATTGTCCAGGTTGTTCTCATCAAGATTATTTAAAAACCACAAACGCCAAATCGTAAAACGACAATTTTAGGCCTGACACGATCAAAAACTTGCGCTTGAATTGGCAAAGCATATTTTGAGGTCAAATTTTGTTAAACGTACGTTATGTATAAAATTTGCCATAACTATGCATCTGTCTTCTTATGTCAAATTACTTTTTAGTAAATACATGTTTTACATATTCTTCTACATTTTTTTTACATATTAATCTGTAAAGGAACATGTTAAAGTAAAAATTCGTTTCATCTTTGGACCGTTAATAAATTTAAAAAGAAAGTCAAATATATTTAGCAGTCAGCTTAATTTTCAAGACGAAGAAAATGAAGCTGACACCAACATCGCCGATTGAAACCGTCGGCGTCGTTCTAAAATGTAATGCGGCACAAATACATTTGAAACAATCGGTGAGAGGTGTCACTTTTCATGAGAATAGATAGTGCCACCACGCTCCATTTTAGTGACAAGTTCTTATCACTATTCGTGACGTCATAATGTTCCTTTGTCGGTTCAGTCTCGCTTCATTAAATTCAAACGCTGCCTGCTTAAAATACAAGTTGGGAAGTTTGATATCCTAATAAAGGATCCATTTTCCTAACGTCAACGTGTACTGAAAATGTGTATATTTCACCAGTATTCTCCGTTTATCAGTTTACTAATTCAATTCGAATAACCAATAATAAATCACGATAGAAGGCAGATTTTTTCCATTAGTATGTTTAGAGTTTGACCCATTATTTTCATCTCAACTTTGCATTAGTTTTTTTTTATTTCGGTTTAATTAAAAATTAGATAGTACCTAGTTGTTGGATATTTGATCGCAGTGAGTGCCTTGAAATTTCAAAATCAAAGCGGACATATAGGAATCAGTAAATTTGATTAGGTTCTGTTGCCTCTCCTTGTGGTTCGTGTTATGTCCTTTAGTTTCCATTTTTTTTTAACTATTCTATTTAAGATGAACTGTATTGATAAGGGACAATACCCCAAAACACGTAGTCTGCAGTTGTTTCGTTGTTCCCTGTCCTGGGTCCCAACTCACCAGGTTTTTTTTCCTTAGTGTCGTTTTATAAGCACTGATGATCAGACCTAATGAGGCTGTAATTGCTGTTATTTCCTTATCTCTCAAGGGAGTCCATTCCTTTGCGTATGAATTCCGCATGAGTATCATCAGGACTAGTCAGGGCCATTAGTTAAAGCTGGTCTTTCATAATAGACGTTACGTCAGTTGCGTTTTTGCTTGCGTTGTTGCAAAGTGTTGGTTTTGGAAGAATGGTGAAGAACGATACTCATGGTCGTGTTGATACATATTAATTGCGTCGATAGAAGAACTAAGCTTTTTAGAAGATGTAACCGCAGTAGTTAATCTGAATCTGGTACTAATGACGAACTAAGATCGCAACTGATTAAACGACGTCTTGTGAAAACACCGTTTCATCAAGATTGATCGTCAGAACTTATCAGTCGCTTAAGAAACGCCATTTAGTATGCTTACTGTAGTATGACTACAACGCGTAGTAGAACTAAAACCTGGTTTTGAGGATAGTTATATTTTAGATAGATAATTTTTAGCACTGAACTTCTTTAAGTATAATAAAAATAATAAAAGTACAGGTCTGTTTCCTGTCCTAAAATAATTTTAACTTCAAAGGGGTTAACGACCGTATTGCAGTTAGAAGTTTTTAATAGAACATTTTTGTCATTTGTATTATATACGGCACATTGGATTCGGTGTGTAGGTGTATCAGTTGAGCAGGTAATAGTTTGATATTAAAAATAAAGCACCTATTAGCGAATGATGTAAGCATTCAGAAAATGTTATTTAACGGAAATTATTTATCGTTAGAAATTGAAGCGGTTCAGTTACCATTTCGCGGTTTGAATTTAACTGACATCATCGTGACTCATCGTGATGTATACAGACACGGACACACCTTGCTGAGTGACCGCAATTTGGATTTTAGATTTGCGACAATATACGAGGTGTGTAAATTAAGTAATGAGACTGGCAACATAGCGCCCGATCTAGCAACACTGTAGAGACAGGACTTGGAAGGGCGGTAGGTTAACATGTAATGCACCTTCAGTACAAGTTTGAATTTGTTAGTTATTTGTTTGTTCTTTATGACTGTTTTCGTAAACCGTTTTTTTCTAGTGCGTTATAAAAATGGGTGACATTAATTTTGATAACGGTGTGGTATCAGGATATGCTTCAGATTTGGACAGCGCAACGGATACTTTTGCAAAACATCAACACGCCTATGGAGAAAGTGCTTTTTCAAGAGTCTTGGTTTTTCGGTGGTTTAAGGCATTCTTATAAGGAAGAGAGTCGATTGAAGATGAACCACGCAGCGGAGGGCCTTCATCTTCAAGAACCGATGAAAATGTCGATAGAATACGGGATCTTGTACGTTCAGATCGCCGGTTGACGACAATAATGATCGGGGAAGAGTTAAATTTGAATCATACCGCTGTTTATCAGATTTGAACTAACGAATTGGGGATGAGAAAAATCTACGCAAAAATGGTTTCAAAAAACCTTTCACAGGAACAAAAGGACATTAGGAGAGAACGGTGTCTTGACTTTTTGGAATCGATTGAAAATTATCCCCATTTTATGGAACGTTTCATTACTGATGATGAGACTTGGAGTACGACCCGGAAACCAAGCGCCAAAGCATGGAATGGCACACTTCAAGCTCTCCAAGAACCAAAAAAAGCAAGAATGAGTAAGTCGAATTGTCCACAAAGAGTTTGTGCCTCCAGGCCAAATAGTAAATCAACACTTTTACAGAGAGGTGCTTGAAAAACTTCGAAAAAGAGTCATGCATGTGAGACCAAACATCAAGAACAACTGGGTGTTGCATCACGACAATGCGCCTTGTCACACAGCCATTTCAGTAAACGAGGTTTTAGCCAGTAAAAACATTCATGTGGCTCTTCTGCTTCCTTATTCGCCTGACTTGAGTCCTCGTGACTTTTTCTTTTTCCCGAGATTGAAAAATCACCTCAAGGGACGTCATTTTGGGACCATGGAAAATATTGAAACTTCTGTAACCGACCAGCTGAAGGCTATTCCAATATATGAGTTCCAGCACTGGTATGAGGAATGAAACAACCGTCTTCAGCGCTGTGTGGCTTCCCAAGGAAGTTATTTTCAAGGAGACAATACTGAATTGTAATTCTAGTTGATAAAAAAATTACTTAATTTACACACATCGTAAAGGTGTAAAGTAATACTTGTTGTAAAAGAGCAGAGACGAGAGACAAACAATAAAAATACAAATTTAACGGATACGACTGTATGCACTAAATTTAGAATGCCTTCCGGCTTCTGTTAACAAGGATTCGAATAATTTAAAATTCTTGGATCCCAGACGAGCCTTTGAATGGACTGAATATAGAACGATTTTTATTCTAGCTCCTATAAAAATAAATATAATATTGAGTAAAACTAAACGGATGATATATTTTTTTCCTTATTAAGAATGCAGTTATTCACATTAAAAATACGACAAAATGTTGCAGTTTTAGGGTGCTCAAATAATGTACTAAAGTATTTTCCGTAGAATAAGCTCCACATAATGCAATAAAAAGTTCAGAGTACACTTTGCCTATCCCTTTTATGGAGTCAATTCTGACGGAGTTAATGGAATTGAGTAAAAAAAGCATTCAATTTCATCAGGTAAATGTTAAAAATGGATTTTATAGTTTTAATGACGAGTAGAATTATTAATAACCCATCTCAGTTCCATAAAAAGGACCTTATACCTACTACGACTGTAAGGTACCTAATATGGGCTTTTCCACCAAAATCGGATATATAATATTGATTCTATATTGTCGTCGCAACAATTAATGCATCCTTGAGAAAGCTTTACATATATTTTCAATTTCACGTGGTATACGATAAACTTCACTGAAGTCTGTGATGGTAATGTAAACATACTTGTAGACTTTAGTTCCACTCTACTGCCACTTGTTTAAGTCGATGGAGCACTTTATGCTGTACCTAGAGAGGTTCTTTTCTTACTACCGTAAATCCATTTTTTTCACATTTACATACATATTTGTTGTTCATTAGCCAGCTAATAATTTTCCTCTTTTACAGCACCACAAGCCTTCCAGCCACAGGAAGCAAAAGGCGGATAAACAGTAATATTAATCGTTCAGAAAGCGTAAAAGAGCAATCAGAAAAGGTAGGAAATCGAGCAAATACTATTTGATAGTAAACTTTTTTTAACAAAAGTTGCCATCTATATGGCTTTATTTTGACAAGTCTAAATCTAAAAATCTACTTATAATTTAATTTTCTTAAAACTCTTAATGGAACAATCATTAGTTTTTTCGTCCATTCAATATATGATTCATATTTTATTTTGAATCATAGTAAGTTTTATTTTTTTATTTCAGAGAAAACAAAGGCGAAACTTTAGTGATCCTTCGCATAAGAATACAAGGTAAGAATTTTTCATTAGGTACCTATTTTGATATTTCTTGGTAACTTCAGAATAAGTTTTCTAAAAAGATTATGAATAGGAGGAATGTTAAAAGATGCTCATGTGTCAGTCTTCAAATACTTTTTGTAGTTCAAGCTATATTTCTGAGGCTTCTCTTAAAACTATATGGGTACCTATTTTTTTAGTAAGTGATTATATGAATACAGACACGTATGCATTTATTTACATATCATTGAGCTATTAATGGGTTATCTTGAGATATAAAATGCGTCAGACATACGTCCGCTTTATTGTTAGACGACAGATTTTTTTATTACAGCCATTACAGTTTATTGAATACGAGTTGCAATAATAGTTGCACATTAATTATTACTCCCAAATTACATAATGTATGTATCCGTTAATTACACATATCTGTATATATTCATTTAGTGTTAGATATCTGTATTAACCTCAAATAATATTGTGGGTAAATTATCCAAAATTCATGTTCCTAAATGCAATTACGTATTGAATTTCAGTAGATATAAAGGTCGCTTTACAGTTCGCAATTTTTCGTGCAGCAAATTTTTATTGCGCTAGAAATTTTGGTTTGCACACTTTATAGTGTGCAATTTTTATTGCCAATCTTAGTTGACAGCCACACCAAAATATACTGATAAACTCAAGAACATTTATTTGATACAAGAAGATTTATTTTAAACAAACAAAATAGACATGATGACAAGGAAAATTCAGAAAACCACAAAATACAGAAATTTTAGATATCACAAAACACAATCGACGCCACCGCACGTTGAACGTTGAGGCAACGTCAAATAGTTGGCAACATGTAAAAAAATGTCAAATGTCACTACAAAAAATTAAAATTTGCAGATAGCCGCAATAATTATAGCTCCGGGCTTGAAATTTTTTGTCTGCAAGAAATTGCACGAACAAACATAAATACGCATAGGAGCAATTTTTCTTGCTGGCAAGAAAAATTGCGAACTGTAGAGCGGCCTTAAGAATAGCTACGTTATGTATGTATTAGAGTTTGGTATCAACAAATTAGAGTGCATATCTCAAGACTGTAATTTTATCAACGACATATTTAGCAGCAACCAGAGTTAACCTTCATTAAATAATAATCCCTCAGATTAAGCACGCCGACTTTCGGTATTTTTCAAAAAAAATGAAAAAAGATATGCCACGTATGTAATATCAGTGGCACGTCTAACACACTATGTAACAGATTGGCATAGAAAAAGATTAAAAAGGTTCATATTCAGGTTATAATTATGTTGCACTTTTCATTTTTTGAATACAGTTGCTAAGTACTCTGCCTTGTTCCCATCGGAATGATGGTTCGAAGGAAAAATAAGAAAAACCGAAGCTCCTCGTGAAAGTAGTTCTAGTGGTAAACAGAATGTTCCACTCACATATTATATTAGGTTAACCTTTCGGATTCTCATTCTATATGGTATAAACAATTCGTGAATACATAAAGAAAATGCAAAAATAATGTTTAAATTCAGAAAATCTAATTTGACTAGACTTCTAACATGCATGTCTTTCATTTATTCTTATCATCATTCTTAAGTTCATTTAGATCAGTGTTACCAAGATCACTTCAATTTCAGCTGTACTCGCATAACGTCTATCGATTTCTAATTAAATTATTATCTTTGAATATCCTTGGAGTTTTGTTCGAAGTTTAACTAACATTTCCTTCAAAAAAAAAAGGTCCAACTCGCGGAAATCGCAGTATCTATCGATATTCGCTAAATTAATTAAAACAGGCATTTCAGTTGCGCACTGCAGTTCCAATTGCAAAAACTGATTACAGTTATTTCACTGCGGGTCAACGCTTTCGGTTTTATTATTTCGCCATTTGACCGTTGCATTCGTCCAAATCACGCGCTACCCTATTTTCCCTCGCCGTTTTCATAATCGAAATCCTTTCACCGTAAAACATCGACTTGGAATTTATCGCGTGTATTTCGAACGTTTGGGTCGATTCATCCCCCAATTTAGACCGTGTCGTGGTGGATCCCTGCAGTTCACCGGGGGCGCATGCGATGCATCAAGCAAACTTTGCCTATGGATCGCCGCCTCTTCGTCTAGCCGCTCCGTCCCCATACACCGTTGCCAGATATATTTCAGTTAAAGAATTGAGAATCCGATTCTTCTAAATAACGAACGTCCAAATAAATTTAACGTCAAAGTATCAAATCAAACGTATGTCGTTGATAGGTTCAGGCCTACACTTGTTTTGCGATCTGGGGTTTGCTTTAAAACTGTTAAGGGTGTTCTAAACCAAAACGGATTCTATGAAAAACTCGTCAAAACGTTTATGGTAAAGTCCTACTTCAGAAACGTATTGGAAGTTCTGGGACGTGATTTTCTTGAAGACTGTTGCTTGGAGTTTCAAGAACAGTTTCTGGATGTGGTTTTGAATATCGACTACAAGTGTAACGCTGTTGTCCTGTTGAAATCGTATTTTTTTTTTTTTTGTTACACTTACATAGAGTAACTGAGCACCTATCACTAATTCTTAACTTAATTATAACTAATTAATTCTTTAATCGTTATTTTAATTTCTTGCGCTTTTTCGTTCCTTTTTCTAAAAATCTTATCTGTTGGCACTGTTTTTAAAAAAGGCAAAATCATTTTCATACCGTTTAACTATCAGGAACTTCTCGCAAAAATGAAATGAAAATTGTGTAATCTGTTCGTTACTGATAAAATAATAAGATATCTCGGAATAATTTCAAAACAAACGGTACCCAACAGACGAAGTAAGAAAATGCCCATTTCAACTGAATTCTCCCCTATCTGCAACTTTGCACTACTTTAGTTTACAAATAAGCAAAATGTTCAATATAAAAATACCTACTAGTCTAATTTTCGTTAAAAAAAGTTGGTTATCTTTATTGTTATCTTATATACTGTATTTGTTAAACATATTTTTATGATTAGGCATTTGTTTTCCCACTTCTTTAACGTGTTCGTTTTATGGCTCAAAGTTAAACTTTCATTGCTTTTTCACTATCTTTTCGTGCCTTTTCAAGTCTGTTAGTCTGTACACTAATCCTCTGACAGTAGCTCAGTAGATGCATCAGGTTGTCAATCTCTTCTACCACCCACTAGAGGTCATAATTGGACGTATTGCACGTATTTAACAGCGGATCTTGATAACCTATTCAAGTACACTCGAACCCCTCTTAAGTCACCTTCGCTTATTTCACATTCCCTCTTATTTCACCACGTTTTCCCCTATTATGTAACGAAACCGTCATTCTTAAGTCGCCGTCTGTAGAAGTTTTAGAACTACGTTTGGAAATTGGATTCTCGCATGAATACAATTTTTATTGAAAAAAAATGATTGTGTAATATATTAAATATGGACACCTAACCTTTAAAATAGGTTAGGTGTCTTAAAAATATTTAACCTTTAAAATATTCGTTCCAGTGGAAAATTGAGTCACGCACGACTGGGGATACTTACGTTGATTTTTTCGTTCAGTTCGCTTATTTTTCGTTATAACAAGTGCTGTGGTATATATCTAAATATTTCTTTTTTGCAGCTAAAACACGAAAAAGTTGAGGTTATGATCGCGACTTAAGAGAGACTTAACGCAGATTTCGCAACTTAAGCGAAACGATAATGCACGGACTTAAGAGGGGTTCGAATGTACTAATCGAGTAATCACAGATCATGTTATTAAGTCGCAACTACCATATCACACTCACTTCATATTTCCATGTTTTAAGATGAACAGATAAAACATCTTTTTAATATGTATTACCAATTATTTGTTATTGATTACTATTTATAATGATTACGAGTTTATATTAAAATAGAAACTGATCATCTCTCTTAGTACAGTAGCAATAGTAATAATTAAATTTATTTTTAATTTATTATTATAATGGTAACACATATTTAAAGTGTGTTTTAAATACATACGTTATTGTTGAGTTACTGAACTGATTTAGTATTCAAAATATTATTACAAAAGACCTCAATTTGGAAATAGCAAGCAGCCTCCACAGAGGCAGTATTTTATCCCAACAATGTTATCTAAACACTCACGTAACATATATATAATTAACATCACAGATAACTGCATATTTATTAAGGAGATTATACAGTAATAATATAAATACGTGCATATTTTAAACATACATATATTTAATTTAGGGTTAATTAAATCAGTGCTGTATTGTCTTAAAATTGATATTTTAGAATTATGGAGGTAAAAAGTAATACGAGTATTTTAGAAACAACTCGTAATTGTCAAATTGAAAATAAAAAGTAAATATGCACGTGAACAGCTTCGCATTGAAAGTGTAAATAACTTCTTAAATATTATTTTTTGTCGTGCTTGCGTCAACTGCAATAATTTTGGTATTACAAGGTTACAGATTTTAAAAAAGATTATACGTATTTTATCATGTCGTTTTTTAATATTCTCAATACACTTAGAAAATAACAAACACATTCACGTGGAACTTGCGTATATTTTTACACATTGCTCTCGTGTAAATTTCAACAAATTCTGCACGTGTAACTGTTTATTATTTAGTTTACAAATTAAGTAAACTCTACCGCACAACCTCGCCTTGCCCTTTCACCAAAATATACTCGGAACATATTATCTTGACTTGTGGTCGTTTTACGGCAGTATGACAACATCGGATCCTCTCTCCGATATGATAGATACACCTTTTCGTGATTCCCAATTTCCAATTCTCTCTGTATTAGTCGTTCTCCTGTGCAGTCGTTGAATAACTAATGATGTGTTTGTAATGCATATTTTCCACACCTTAGTGATTTGCGTCTAAAGCTAATAATAGTGACTCAAATTTACCATCTGATTGCTTCATTCAATTTGAATATCCCCTGAAGTGAATTTGGTGCATCGGCTTTGGACTTTTCAATCGATTTGAACTGAAATGGAAATTTCGCGTGTTTCACGATGGAGTTTTTAAATGACGCCATCTATAACGCAGAAGTACAAGAGTCAGTAACAAAGATACTAACTAATTCGTTAGCAACTTAGCTAATTTTTCGCACTGAATCTGAATCTCAGAATTGCTTTATCACGTCAGAATTTCAAGATATCCTAACCTAAAAGTATTGGACACTCTTTTCGATCTAACGCCGTGAGGATTTTTTCACGCAAAACTACCTATGTAATGTGGAAATACTGTATTTCCCCATCAAGCCAATTCCCACGAACCAATTTCCACAAATCCATTTTGAGTTATTAAAAAATATTAATCACACTACAGAACACTCAATACCCAAAAACCTCGCGTAATCATCACAAGCCCTTTGATTTACATACGTATTCAGAAACAAAAATTTTGTGAAAGGTGATTCTGAATTTTAGTTTTGATAAAAATGGTTAATTAAATTAATATACTAGTGAATGCCATCGATACCTTTCATTGAAATGCCAGAACCCTTTTACTAATCGTCGAATAGGTTACCTGACTTTTCAAAGCCCAATAAAATTTCGCACATAGCGTCTAAAATTGGTATGTTTATTTATGTGACAATAAAAAGGTAGTTTTAAAAGAATTAACGGCCATAAAAATTTAAATGGTCGTGTACATAATAAAAGTCCAGAAAAATTAATGTCAAGTAATGGGTACCTACTGTAAAGAGAATAACGACTTCGGTGTTGGCTTCGGTTAAAAACGAGAAATGCATAGGCGTGAGAAATTTGGTAGTTTCATTCAAAGAAGAAATCCAGTACTTTCAATCATACAAATAATCGGAAATAATAACACCTTTAAATTATTTATTTAATTTACCGAAATAGTTACCAAGTTTAGATAGATACTGTCTTACAAGGTGTCATCCACTTTTTTACTTAGTAAATCTGTTTGAAAACATAAAAATGTAAATTTGAAACGAGTAAAGTATCTTGTGAGAAAAAAGCTGTAAAATCCGTTTAAATCAACAAGCAGATAACTTTGATGCGAATATCTTTCTTTGATATTTGAATAAGGATATTTCTTAATGCAATTTTGCATTCATGTTATTTAATTTTAGAAATACATTTCATCCCTTTCATATAATTAATTTATAGTTTTATTAATGGTTGGAAAAGACGTCAGCCATTTCTATTATTCAATTAATATATTCAAAACAAATTTAACACACGAACAACGTTTCCACACTGATTTATTTTGGCGTTGTCAGCGTAGCATTCATTCTCTTTATGCTGGATAAGTTTAAAATGTTCAATGACATGCTAGTACTCGTACTATAAAAGAATCGGTTTTCATATGTGGTTCCATTTTGTTTTCTGTAAATATGTATGTATATTTATATTCGGGAAACATTTGAGGGTCATTGGAGTTTGAATCATAAACATGATTTTTGTAGAATAAGTATGTACATAACGAATTAAAACTTTTTGTTAATGCATAATTAAACGAAAAATGCTATACTGCAAGTGGCTGAGCCTAGTTAGCTATACATACGTATATTAAAATTACATAAATGAATGCATAATTTATAGGAGCAATTTGGTATTGAATACGTACACATACATACTCATATGTAAATAATGTTGATGAATCAATTGTAATTGAAAATATCTACCAAGTTAATGTTAATATTAAATGCACTTAAATAATGTAGTGTTTATAATCCCTCCAACGTGCATTGTAGCACGTGTCAGCTTTATAGTGAAAAATATCTGTATGATTGAATTAAGTATTCTCAAACAAACCGCCATACTGAATCAGTCACTTTGATGGGAGATGGGGGTGCTTTTAATTTGAGCTATAATTTTCATGATCCATTTGCATTCATTAGGAGATAATAATTTTATTTTGCATTTTCTTCAAGCAAGTGTTATGTTAAGTATAACTGTTAAATAAATAAGTAAGATAAAATCATGGTAGTAATATGCTGTTCAGGGCTGTAGCCAAAGTGTTTTTTCAGGGGGCGTTTAGTGTAGAATATTACTGTTTCAATATAATTGGCAGCTTATGTTTGAAAGCGGTGTCCAATCTAATTTTTGCTTCTCATTTCGGACGGGTGTTTAAACCCTCTGGCTTCGCCCCGGTTGCTGTGTACTTTTTTATTTTTGGACTGGCTTTTTATTTCAATACATGAAAAAATCCTCTTTTTTGGGAAATGATGAAAACAAAATTAAATTTTATTGTGAAGTAATATTTTTATTATTTTTGCAGTGGTGATGTAGAGTTGGACCGACAGCCAGGCTTGTCTAATACTGATTCTGGAAGTTCTTCCAATTCCAGTATATCCTGCAAGTAAGTACTCAATCATTACTTTTGCCCTTAGAGTAAGTTTTTCAAAATATTTGCACATCTAAATCGGAAAGGTCTTTTTTTTTCAGTGTAACACAATAGTGAATGAATAAATAAATAAAATAAATAAACAAAACAAAGTAAATGTTTTGATAGGAAATTATGAAGGCATTGAAAATAAGTAATAGTCCTAGTACTTAAATTAATCTATAAAATTATTTAAAAAACCCATACTGAAAACAATGAATATTGTGTATTTTTTATATTTGCAGTTTTTAATCTTAGGTAACATTTTCAATTGATGGAAAACGTCCAGTTATTTTTTTTTTTTTTAAAAGCTAAACATATAATAATTTGGAAAAATTTGTAATTGTTGTTGCAATAAGTTTTGTATTTCTGTACCAAATACCAGCTTTATTTGAAGTAATTATTTTTATATTACTTTATAATTAATGAACATAATGTGGTAACTGGAAATATCATATAAAAAATTATTAACAGGTGACAAAAAATAAATAAACAAATAAATAAAAATAAAACCTTACAAAAACATATGGTGGTATCCCAAAACATTGATTTTAGGTGAAGCCATCTTCCAGTGGTATTTTTCTTTCATATTCCTCATCTGAAGTATTCATATCTTACTGTATCAAAGGCCTCGTATGATACATCTCTACAAGACTAATAGTATCATTTGATTACTGCATTTATATTTCATTTCATAAACACAGCTGTAAAACCACTCCAAGAGTATGCGTCAGTCTAAACACAACCCCATTTGGTCACCTCTGACCCATATTAAGAAATTGGATTTATTAATAGAAAAACAAAATATTTTTTTTATTTATCACAATTTAGGAGCGTTTCTAAAAAGAAACTCGAAAACGAAATTCAATTTCAAAGATATTAAGTTATTTGTAATGTTCGGGTCAGCAGAGACCTGGTTTAGGGTCGACGAAGGTTAATATAATGATGTTGCAATCAATTCAATGTTAATAGGTTATTGAATTAATATAGTGCCTTGCAGTACTACCAAAATTTCTATCAGTGTTCTCCAGTTCTTACTAAACTAAGCAAATTAACAGTTTTCAATTTTGATGATTTGTTCTAACTCTTAATGTCTTAATTTACTTTCAAAGTGGCCGTCTATCGGAAAGTCCAAGCAATAGCGTGGATGTTGTGGGCCAGACAACAGCCCCACGGAGCAATCTCGAATCGGACAGCGACATGGACGTCGATACAGACCCTTGGCAGAGCCTAGTTCCACCTGAGGAGTTCAAAAACCTACCACCCCACGAGAAAAAGAGACAGGACGTTATTAATGGTAACTTGATTTACTGGCTCTAGTAAATTACTCCATTTCCAAATATTATTAAGTGAAGTTGATTGAAGTCCACTGAATATGGGAAGTTCCTCTTTTTTCCAAACTGAAAAAGATTTTCACAGAAAATTAAATATAATGACAAATAATATTGTTATTAAAGTATTTATTCCATGTGGCATATTGGATATAGATAACTTTCATGACTAAAATAATTTCATAGTTGACTTAAACTTTGCTTCATGTATTTATTATTGCGATCTGAAGTATTGACCAAAAGATTCAAAATTTGTTTTTTTTTTTGAGAATTTTGAAGTAAAATGTCTCAAAATCCCATTGATATAACTTTTAACCACAATGTAATAATTGGTGCAAGTTGAACATTATTAAATATAATGTATTACTTAACACCTAAAAAATTTTGTAATATAACAAATTGAACATTAACTAAATTTTGTGGCAGAATAGGAAATATAAAAATTTCATTCAAAATATGCATTTCTTTCTACCAAATTAATAATTACACAATATATTATAATGGCGTACTACTGCGCTAACGCGGGTCCTGGCACGTTGTCGGGCAGGGTCAATGCCGTACGTAGCACGGGCAAGAAATACACGCGTATATAATTAACAAGGCGCTTAAAAAATACAATTTATAAAATACTTTCATTATATAGAGTGTTATAGCACCTACCAGATGTTGAAATGATTTTGTTTGTGAATATTTTGAAAAATCTGATTAAGAAAAGTTCAAAATTCAGTAGTTTGTCCATTTTTCACAATTTAGTGTTTTACATTTTTAAATTATTGGATCACTTTATTTTTTCCGCTTATTGGAAACTGTGTCCGCTTATGGAAGATTTAAATAAGACATTTATGTTTATGAAAATGTTCACTTATCTGCATGTATTTTCTATGGAAAAGTTTAGGAAAAAATTTGTATCCAATACATTTGTCTGCATAAGAGCGGTGTCTGTAAGGAGAGCTTTCACTGCATAAATTCTTACCGCTGCATATCGATCCTAATCTTACCATTCCATTTTAGAACTCTTCCACACCGAGAACTCTCACGTGCGGAACCTGAAAGTACTGTACAAGATCTTCTACAAGAAGCTCCATGAGAGCCAGATCCTGAAGCCGGAGGAGCTGAGCCTGATCTTTCCCAATATCAAGGAGGTACTGGAAATTCACACGGGCATAAACAAGGAGATGCGGCGGCGGCGGAAGGAGGACCCCATCGTGAAGGAGATCGGGGACATGTTGATGAACATGTTTGACGATCATCAGGGCGAGTCATTGACGAAGGCGGCGGCCGCGTTCTGCGAGAGGCAGCAGCTAGCCCTCGAGTTTATCAAGAAGAGGCGGGAGCGCGACTCGAAGTTCGACGCCTTACTGACGGAGTGCGAGAAGAAGCGGCAGTGCAGGTGAGTTCAGCAGTTGTTTTAGTCACTCAGTGTTTTGATCTATCACAATTTTTCTATAACAGTTTTTTTTATTATACATGTTGCAGTCGTAATTTGCGTAATAGGCACACTGTAGAAATAAAAAAAACTGTGTTTCACAAACTGTTGCTTTTGGTATATAAGTACTAAATTTTTTCATCAAAATATAACTTAATATTTCAAGGTTCTTGGAAGTCTAAGTTAATAAAGGGAAATAGTTTTTTTTCTTTCAAATTTATGTGTTAAAAAAAATAGTTATCGCATAAAAAGAGATTTTAGTTGTAGAAGACAGTAAACATTTTATTGTGAATTTTATTTTAACGTGTGGTACCACATGTGGCATGATATGTGGACGAGGTAAGAAGGTAGGAAAATAACTTATCTGTAAGCAAGTCAGTTATAACACACCCGTGTCCTTACAAAGTTGCCAAGTCTATTAGATGCGATTCAAATCCGCTGATAGAAGCTAAATTAGTAGCTCTACCTCGGCTACCGTCCACTAGATGTCACTATCTGACATTTCTTGATTTGAATTGTTTAACTCAAAATATCTGTAACTGTCAGTAATTTTCAGCTCTTTAGAATCATACATAATAATTAGGGTTTGGAATGTTGGCCTTCTCGCATGTTAAACTGCATTGGACTATCCTGCCCTCCCGCACTGGGCTGGCATACTACTGCGCATACGCGGGTCCTGGTGCCTTGGCAGGATCGGTCAGTGGCATACGTATTCAGGGACAAGAAATACAAGCGTATATAATTTACAAGGCACTTAAAAAATACAGTTTATACTTTCATTATCATAGAGTTTTTTATACAGCAAATTTTAATGATCAAATTTATTGTATTCTAAGAATTTTAAGAACAAATACGAGTACTTAATGATTTGATGAGTATCAAGCCTCAGGTTATTTTTTAGAGTACTGAAAAAAAAATGGTATAACAGTGAGTGGCATTCCTTTCTAGAATTTCTTGAAAATTGTGGTTTGTTTCTCAAAATGAAAACTATTCCCACACACAAAATACTCTATTTTCTCTTTCTTTTAATTGTTATTGAAAGTGGCATAACTCCTCCAATGTTCATAAAATTTTAGGAGGTTTAGAGGTGTAGAGGTCTTAAAATTATTAAAGCAACCTTTTTTTTTAGTTGCAATCTTATCTAGTCTTAACCTAATTTTAATCTATCAAACTCCTATTAGTTTTATTAGTAATACTAATCTACTAAAAAAAAGTATCAACAACCATCCTTTTTTTTTACAGACGACTGCAGTTGCAAGGCATCCTTCCCACTGAAATGCAGAGGTTGTCCAAGTACCCGCTCCTCCTGGAAAGGCTGATCAACAGCATAGAGTCGAACAAGGAACAGGAACAGTTGCAGCAGGAGGAGCTGGCGAACTTGAAGAGGGCCCACAACATGTCCAAAGAGATCTTGAACTATGTCAACGAGGCTGCAAAGGTAGCACTGAACAGGCACAGGCTGGAGGAAATCCAAAGACACCTGGACACGAGCAACTTTGAGAGATCTGACCTTCCCATCGCGCAGGACTTCAAGGCGCTGGATTTGACGAAGTACAGGTTGATCATAGAGGGCGGCATGCAACTCCGGAGGCCTAACAAAGCAATAGTGCCAGTGCACGTAGTTGCTGCTAGAGGAGGCCGTAATCATCCTCCACAGGGAAGGCGATAGGTTCCTCCTCAAGTTTTTCCAGTCCGG
Organism: Aromia moschata; assembly: GCA_029963805.1. Taxonomy (NCBI): domain Eukaryota; kingdom Metazoa; phylum Arthropoda; class Insecta; order Coleoptera; family Cerambycidae; genus Aromia; species Aromia moschata. The sequence goes on along the minus strand of JAPWTK010000141.1, from coordinate 935,676 downwards.
GAATCCCGCCCAGCCTACCCCCCTTTCTCCAATCATTAAAACGAATACGTTACTAGTCAGGACCAATGCAGTCTGTAAGTAGTTGATAATTTTGTTTTTAATTTTTGTTTTTCAATATGTTTTGCATTTTCAGGTAAGAATGCTCTCTTTCTGGTCAACACTTCCACAAATAACAGCCAAATGTTCGATTTAGCGGCAGAGGATGAGGCCAGACGGGAAGTGTGAGTATTTTATAATAACCTTCTTTTTTTATGATTGAAGCAGTGTTATGTATTATTGACATGAATGCGCCTAAACTTATTTTTTATTTGGCTTACGATAAATTTAGGACATGGGTTCCATTCTAATTTTAGTTCCATAAGAAAAGCATGCGTTGAGATATTTGTTGTTATCATTGAGCCTGCAACAGTCGCGCCTGGTCTCACAGACCGCGCCTCCTCAAAAACGGCTGAAACTTAAAAACCGTTGAATTTATGTCAGTTAAATCTGCTTAATGTTTTATTGTCAGCTATATTGATTTAGCTACCGATATTTACGGGGTGGGGGGCCTCTCAGATTAGACTCGACCACTCATGCGGTTAGTTTTCATTTGTTTGGAACACTGTTTTTATAAGTTCAAAAACTGTAAATAGCAAAGAAAAATCGATCAAAACGCGTTTTTAAATTCTATGGCATATGCCATCCAAAAAAACATCAAAGTTGGCCGAGTAAAAAAAAAAAGTATTTCTAGTCTATCTAAAATTTATAACCATATTATTTAATTGTCAAAGCTGTCAATTTATATGATAACCATTATTTATTTTACAATTGTGACAGTCATTTGTCAAAAGTTTGACATAACCGAAAAGCTTCAACATGACCGCTATTTCTATCTCTCTCGTTCATAGTGATATTTTATGCCGTTTTTTTTGGATGTTTCTTTATTATACACTTCATTTTGTTTTTCTCAATTTTATATGTTTAAGAAACATATATAATGGTAGGTGTGATAGATTAGGCCTGACTGCTTGTGTTACTCAGAATAATGCGACCACTGCAGGGTTAAGTAATACAGTCATTTAAAATAGATGATAGAGAAAAAATGGAATTATTGTATTTTTTTCTGTCTGGTAATTTTAAAAATAGTGACCATTTTAAGGTGAACCCAGTTGCTAAGGAAAATTGTGGGAGGGATACCTTTTTACGTGATTGGTTGTAGTCTAGCCGTCAATTTATCTAACCTCGTACTTTTACAATCTGTGATTGGTATGGTTTTTAAAATGTAAAAACATGTTTAATCAAGGATATATACATTTTTAGAACACAGAAACCAATTCTTGTAAAGATTAGAAACATATTCCGAGAACTTACTCCTGTTTTGACCAAATATAATACAAATTAAATATGTGTTTACCATCTTAGTGATCAATATTTTCGGGCACGTACTTTTAAGGCTATTTTTACAGTATATTTTAATATGTTTGTATGGGTTCTTTCTCAGTTCTTTCATGAAACCAAATAACAACTGAACAAGTTTCTATTCCTTCTGCTCCAATATCTTTAAATGCCCAAAATCATTACTAGAAATTGTTAAGATTTGCTGTTATCAGAACATGGAATATTCAATTTAAAGTTTGTGTACAAATTTGTCTGACATTTGCAGGTTTAGGTTTGGAAGTCTATTTATATTTTGGGGGCAGAAGCGATGTTTCGAATTTGGTAGTCTATTTTGTCTTGTAAACTAGGACATTCTCTAGAAATAACGGAAAATATTTTTTAGGGTTTTTGATTGATCTATTTTTAATTTTTCAATTTATTTTTCTAAAATGAAGTACTCTCAATATTTGACGCCATTATAGAATTTCTGCTTTTTTAGTACACAGTATATTTGAGACAATTATAAAATCTAAAATGAAAAAATGTGTTCAGAATTAACTCGTGGATGTTGAATTTTTTTCAGCTTTAATATTACATTTATCAATCAATAGCATTTGTTAAAAGCGTAAAATAAGTGAGATGAAGCTAAAAAAATAGTAGGATGCAAATAGTCTGGTGTCATGAGTATCACTTCATTGGCCTTGAACATTTAGTGTTGGATAGTCTTTTTTAAAAATTGCAGAATGCAGTCCTTAGTTTTACTTACTTTACTTGCAGATCTAACTCATGATTAACACACTATTAAAAAACAATTAAAACTTATGAGGAATAGATTTCTATCTATTTATATATATTTTTTTCATCAATATTAAATGAATTTACTACTGTTATTTATAAAAAGAATAATATTGTTAATTCATAAAAAATTTGGTATTCCCAACTTGTTTAATAGTAAAGTCTAAACTATGCTTAAATAGAATGACCACATTGTGTTTTAAGTGTAGAAATTGCAAGATATATTAATAGGTCAGTTTCATAGCAACTATGACCTCAATAGTTTCATAAACAATATATTATTATGAGAACATATCACTTGGAGTTACAAGGCTAAAAGCACAAATTTAAAGGAAGTAAATTGTGATAGGAGTATGACAAATACTATGGTTTTAATCAGTTGATAATTAAACAAAATGCACTCAGAACTATATTGATGTAACTAATTTTATTTAATGGTAATTGAACCTTTTTCAATAGTGCTAAAATTAATATACTTAGCCGTCAGTTTATTCATTAAACAATATCCTCCGTTCTAATAATGTCACACAGTAGCTATGTCTAGTAAATGTATTATTTTACCTTGTATACTAGCTCCATTTATGTGCAACACATTCTTTTTAAGTGTTATTACTTTAAACTGTTGATTAATGAATACAATGTTCAGTCGTTACTTTTTATTTTGTTATTGACATTGACATCATCACCAAGGCTTACATAGTGAGTGGTAAAACCTCCCATCGCAGCACAAAAGGCAATGGGACTTTTCCACATTTTCTAATACAAAATAAGATTAAGGTTCTTATATTTTCTATAGTGACATTTTTTATTTTTATTTGGCAGAACTAAACATATCTTAAATTAATGATGCTGTTTTAAACATACTATAAAAACCTGCAGCTGATATGGGGTTCAAATTTCAATTATTTCACATTTCACTATCTTAATTTTGTTTGGTACAAGAATTGTACAATATCTTTCATTTTATTATCTGCTCATATTTATAGCATATTTAAAAATATTTTAACTTAAACTGATAATCCATCTATAAAAAAGTTATATTATGCCAATAATTCATAATTAACATTTTGATTGTCCAGTGATCATATTTGCGGCATTTGATGCAGCATAATAATTTCTTTTTCCCAGTGTTGACAGTAACCACATTTTAAGTTGAGCAAATCCTTAATTGTTTAGCAGAATGATTGCGTCGCAATTAAAAACAGTTCTGATTCAATAGGGATAGTAGCTCTTCACAAAATAACTCTTGCTAACAAAAAAACGTATTTAAATTAATTAAAAAAATGTCCTAAGGGTTTAAAATCTAAAAAAGAACACATAAGTGTTTCATATTTAATATTTTAATGAGACTCCAGGTGTCTAGAGTTTGTCAGAGTTTAAAAAATGGTAACACAAATTCCAAGCAAACTACAATAGGTTGCGCTGAAATTGTTTTCAAATCAAATACCTCCACTTTGCTTTTGGATGTTACGGAAAATGTTCCTAATCTGGTAATATCTCACAGAGACATAAATAGTCTATTCAGGCCGTGGTAAAACATCTACTTTTTTGACAATTGGTATCCAAATAGTTATCAGAACAATACGTTCTACTCAATACATTCCTTTTTTATTTACTTATCTTCTTCAGTTGAGAGCCATTTTAGATTTGAGAAAAATTAATGTGTCAAGGTGTTTTTTGCAAGGATGTAAGATTTTCCGGGAATTTTCCTGGATATTTCAAAATTTAATGTCAAAAATATATTTTTGTTCAAACAACCAATTGTTTTTTTTTTTGTGTTTAGAATTCCAGCAATATCAAATAAGTGTATCAAAAACACATTCTTTTGTTATTAGATAGGAGTTTGATCTAAAAGTAATTTTACATACCATAAAACCTTTAATTTGTTCTAGAGACGAAGAATACATATATAGTTTACTACAACTAACACATATGGATATATTGTCACACTACTTCACTATTATTAAAGAATAAAGTATGCATTTAATTTTCATGTGCTTTATTTTTTAAGAAGAAAAAATAGAAAGCTTTGTGGTTATACAGTAAAAAAGAGTAGATGCAGGGTAGTTCTGAACTCTAGACATAAACTTTATGCAAATATTGAAGAAAATAAAATATTCCAAATAAGCTTTTACAAACATAATGTGAAAAAAATAACATGTAATTTGGAGGCGCCCAAATTAGTTCATTATTCATTCTTTGTTTTATTATATAAAACTGGATGAGGCTGAATAATTGTAATCATTAATATTATTGGTTTCATCATATTAGTATTTTTACAATTTTTATTATTGTAATACTAGATATGTTAGGTTTTTTAGCAGCAAATATACTGTAAAAGTGGGCGGCAAATTAGAATTTCTGAAATTTTCGATAAAATTCCAAAAATCTTCCATTTACAAATTTTCCGGATTTACATCTCTGTTTTTTGTGACTATCAGATATTTTTGTTATCAAATCAAATTGGATTTTACTATGTGTTAAACATGTCTGTAACTTGGAGCTTGTGCGTTGAAAGATCGTAGGATTTTCCAGAAAAACCGGAAGCGTAATGAATGGTTTGGTTTACAGAAAATGTTGTTTTTTAATTTCAGCGGGAATCGCTTCGTCGATAGCGTTGATATAAATATTTCAACATGTTGCGAATGTTTATAATCCCCTTTTTACTCCTCTCGTTAATTTAGCTAAAGTTAAAATAACTGCACTAAAGATGTGTAAAATATTACCAACTTTATTGAATTATTGAGCTTGTTCTTTGGTAGTTCCCAGATTTTCTCATTTAAATTCAACTCTAAACATTATGTAGACGGTGCAGAATGGTAAATATTCTAGAAAGTAACAAGTGGAATTCAAAATTAACCAAAAATCAGACACTTTCTAATAATACTTTCGTTTTTTTTTATTGGGCTTTTGAAATTCTCTTATGATTAGAATAATAAATTAAGATATCAGAGGACATAAAAAAATAATTCGATTTTTTTCTTTTGTTTGAGATTTCAGGGTGTAAAAATAAAATTCAAATGCACATAAAAAAAAACCTCATATTGGTGAGAGGTTAAGTCGAGGGCAATATATTTTAGATAAATTGTAATGTTTTAGGGGATGAGAATGTTGCAAAAGCTAATATCAGTAATGTTGGTTTTCTATTTCCACAGTGGTATTTTAAATCAAAAACTCAAAACGTATTTTTACAACAATTAATTCATATTTAGCAGTTCATAGCGCAAAAAATACAAATTCAGTAAATTCACTTCCCTCTACCTGTAATATAAACCTATTTCTAATATTCCTTAATTATTGCCCCTAATATTCCATATTATTGAACCTTAATTATTATTATCGAGAATATTATATACATATGTATATATTAGTTATATATGCATATACCAAAATATTGTGAGAGGTGTATTTTAAACAGTACAAAATGTACACTCGATTCCCTCTTAGGTCACCAAATCCGTGCATCATCTTCTCGCAAGTCGCAAAATTTATTCTCTCAAGTCGCAATCATAACCTCAATTCTTTCGTGATTTTGGTTGCAAAAAGAAATATTTAGAGATATACCACAGCACTTGTTGTAATAAAAAATCAACATGAGCCAGCTGAACGAAAAAATCAACATAAGTATACCCAGTCGTGCGTGACCAAAGTTCAATTTTCCACTTGAATGAATATTTAAAAAAAACGGCGTTTTCCACGAAACACCAAACTACTACACTCGTCCAGTTTTTTGTTTCTACGCCCAAGGTTCCAGTACCCACTCCAGGAATTTTTTAAAGGTTAAATATTTTTAAAAGACACCTAACCTATTTTATAGGTTAGGTGTCTATATTTAATGTATTACACAATCATTTTTTTCAATAAAAATTGTACATATTCATGCGAGAATCCAATTTCCAAACGTAGTTATAAAACTATTACAGGCGGCGACTTAAGAGGGACAGTTTCGTGACATAATAGGGAAAAACGTGGTGAAATAAGAGGAAATGTGAATTACGCGAAAGTGACTTAAGAGGGAATCGAGTGTACTTTGATTTCAGTTGTGCCTATTTGTAGGTCAAATTTTATTTAGCTGAATCATTGAACAAGAAACTAGGTGTTGACTGGTCTCGAACATGATATACTGACTTAATGATTACACAGGTTGTAAAACCGTTTATATAAGTTTCATTCACTTTATTGCTAAATTAGTTTTTTTTAACAGCCAACCCAACATTTTTAGTACTGAGACAATCTACACAGATAAATTTCATATTGTGTATTTAGGTATTATTATTTTTCAATGAAGGAACTTATGATGACAAATACGGCGAAGCAACGATAGCAAATCGTGTAGCATGTGATGGAGGTTGCCTAAATTTACCGACGACGAGAAGCCAGTTGTGCGATTGATTTGACTGTAGTAGTCCCGCGTCAGCTGGCGCTGTTATACAACCTCCGCTGTATGCGATACTCTGTCCCATTTCTGTCAGGATTATTCATGACGCAGAAAATTTAATTTATATATATATATAGTATATCACAAGTGAAAAGTAAAACATATAGCCCTGTGTTAAAAAACACTGTAAACAACAGAAAGTTTATAAGCAGGATCCGGAAAGTTTGCCATAACGCAGGGTAAACTGCTTTCAACTATCCAGAGCTCCCGCATGGGACCGGTGTACTATGGCGTGTTACCAGTGGCGGCTCGTGACTTTTTTTTTTGGGGAGGCAACAAATTTTATAAAAATATTTGTTACCTAAATTTTTGTAATGGTAAACATTGTTAGTAATACCGTATAGCTAGGAGAAGGACCTCTACTTGGTCAATAAAATATATTAAGTAACACGGTGTTACCTCCAAAAATTAATATGTAATATTTTCCACATGTTTTTAAATACAATTGACAATTTTGGAGACCCCATTCCCAAGTTGTCAATTACTTTAGGCTTGAAAGCAGCGTTCATAGGTTTCAGCCCATGGTTGTGATTTTAATAATTTATTTAACCTAAAATTAATAATTTATTAACAAAAGGAGTTAGTTGTGTTCTAAACCTGACCTGAAGAACATACATTGTAGAATAATAAAAAGCACTGTTGTACTTGAGCAATGACCACCTTGTTTCTAAAGTAGTATTTTTATATTTTATGGTCGCACCATGTACGCACCAATTCCATGGCAATAAATTTTTATACTAGTTACTTATTTAAACCATTATTAATCTATCCGCTGTTTACTAGGGAACTGATAAAAAAATATTACCGCTACACGAGAGCGTTTGTAACCATAAAAATCGTTCTAAATTACCATCATTTATTTATTTCTTTAGAGAAATACGTAATTTTTTTAATATTTATAAACACGCGGACCATGCATCTTCTATGATTCCGTGTATATTTGTTAAAGAAACTAAACTACTATATTTGTTTACTTTAAGGTAAAACACGTAATTATGCTATAAGCAGCAGGACCTTGATAATATCCTGACAGGCCAAGCAAGTTGGCTTCTTTTTGATGCAGTCTGATCGTCGCGTTCGTCAAACGCTGACTTTTTCCTCTCGATTCCCGATTGAGCAAATCTACAGGCTTTTACCTATCGCCCCTATCCGCATCGCGAACATTAGTGAAATATGACATTTTTGTTGACGTTGTGTTGGTGCGTTGTTTGTTGAGTTTGAAAAAAATTGTCGCATGCGCGGTGTCGTCCGGAATCTATGTCGTTCAGATTGAGAAGGAAGTCGTTGGAGAAGATCCACGGCGCTGGTGATGGCAACCCGGTGGTGCGTGTCGAACGCAGGGGTAGCTTGACGTTGGCCGCTTCGGTTGTTCTTGAAAAGCGAAGGGGTAGTCTTATATCTAGGTATTTAATTTCGTCGAATAAATATAAATTTAACTATCCAGCATTAAGCGTCTAGCACATAGCTGATAGCAACAAATGCATTAAGTTTAGAATAAAAAAAATACGTGGCCATCACTGTCGTTAATATCCTTAAAAAGTTCGCGTTTAATGTCGTCGCATTTACAGAATAACAAAACGCTATCTCTGCAGCAGAGGCTCTGTTATCAAAATATAGTCTTAATTCAAAGGTGAATAAAACGTGTTTGGCATAAATATATAAGAAATTTGTATTTTCTCGAAGGATAATAAGACAACTATGATTAAGAGTATAAGTTGAGAGAAGATTTTTGTTAAAAAGTTTTTTTTAAAAGACAGTTTGCTGATTAAATTCCTTCTTTCGCTCCACTCTTCTCACGATATAATTCTGTAAAATGTATTTAAATTAATTAAAATAATTTTCTTAAAGGGTTTAAAATCTAAAAAAGGAAACATAAGCGTTCCATATTTAATATTTTAATGAGTCTCCAGGTGTCTAGAGTTTGTCAGAGTTTAAAAAATGGTAACAAAAGTTCCAAGAGAACTACAATAGATGGTGCTGAAATTGTTTTCAAATCAAATCCCTCCACGTTGTTTTTCGATGTTACGGGAAATGTTCCTAATATGGTAACAACTCACAGAGACCTAAATAGTCTATTCAGGTCGTGGTATAACATCTACTTTTTTTGACAATTGACATCCAAATAGTTATCAGAACAATACATTCTACCAATACATTCCTTTTTTATTTACTTGTTTTCTTCAGTTGGGGGCCATTTTATATTTTACACAAATTGATGTATTAAGGTGTTTTTTGCAAGGATGTAAGATTTTCTGGAAGATTTCCTGGAAATTTTCAAAAATTTAGTGTAAGAATGCATTAAGTTTTGAATAAAAAAAACGTGGCTATCACTGTCGTTAATATCCTTAAAAAGTTCGTGTTCAATGTCGTCGCATTTACAGAATAACAAAACGCTATCTCACTGCTGCAGAGGCTCTGTCATCAAAATATACTCTTAATTCAAATGTGAATAAACCATGTTTGACATAAATATATAAGAACTTTGTATTTTCTTGAAGGATAATAAGATAACTATGATTTAAGAGTATAAGTTAAGAGTAGATTTTTGTTAAAAAGTAGACAGTTTGCTGGTTAAATTCCTTCTTTTGCTCCATTCTTCTCACGATATAATTCTGGCGATTTTTTTTATCACAGACTCCAATATCAAAAATCATGGTCTGTTTGACTTTTCGAATACAAAAATATGTCCAAAAACAAATCTGCTCAAGCAGGGCTGATTTCCAACAGGAGTTTAAACTCCAACTTCAATTTTCAGCAGTCTTTTACAGCTGTCGATAATTCCATCTGCGGGACTATATACATATCGATGGTCTTATGCAATACTGGCACAACTCAAAAAATTGCATTTTTTGGGATTTCTGGTGCATCCTGTATGAGATTTATTCAGCTTAATATGTAAGAACGGCACTGCTGCTTTAATATGCAATATTTTTATATAATTCAGTAAAAAAACAAACAATATCTAAATCCCGTTATGAACACAGCGAATAATGTAAAACAAAAAATTTCAAACCTCGTTCCTGAAAAATATGGATTTTTGAGTTGTGCCAGTATTGCATAAGACCATCGATATGTATGTACATACATTATGTATATGTATACAGTGTCTGCGAAAAAGTCAGCTCAATATTTGCCATGGCACTTGTCATGTTTTTGCGAACTTTTACATTTTATTTGAGTGCATTGATAGATATTTTTTTACAATATAAAATAATTCCTCATTTTTAGAATAAAGAAGCATTAAAAGTCATTTGCAAGGAAAATCTGTACGACAATCTCTGACTACTCATTTTTAAATTTCCGAATTTTTACGCTGAAATATCTAACGGCCATTTGGTGAAAACTAAACAGTTGTGTCAAAATGTATACAGGTCTTGTTCAATGTATTAAAGTCCATAAAAAAATGTTTTAAAAGCGGCGTACTTATGATGTTTTAGTTTATTCTCAGAAGACCTAAATTTGAAAAATATTTTCAGCTGTTTTTTCATGTATCTTGCTATCTCTAAGTTACAAAATGTAAGTATTTTCTTATAATGTACCCCAATATTCCTCGAATATACCATAGCAAAATGGAAAATCAAAAATTATTATTAAATATTAAGAATGTTCCAAATTATTTTATTGATTAAAATGCAGTTTTTTTTTCTACTAATAAAGCAGTGTTTTATATTAATAATCCAACAATATACTCATATTTTATGAACTCAATTGAATATACCATAGCAAAAATGGGCAAAAAAAATGTCAAGTTTCAAAAAGAAAAAACAAACAAGTCATAATATTTACACGTAACTGCATATTTAACATATTAACGCCAACACAAATAATTTTTCTTTATATTTTTCACGATATCTCATTTGAAACTAAATGATATCTCATTTGAAATTTTGGTGTTGTTGACAATCAACATAGTAGTCTCCTATAAATCGTAAATAGTACCATTTTTATTTTGTAATCATATGAAACTAAAGAAAATACATAATATCATATAAAAATCTATTTTAAAATTTCCTACAAAAGTTTCTACAAACGTCCCTTTTTGCGAGATGTCTGTTTAACAGACATCGTCATGTTTTTAATCCTTGTTAACGATGCAGATCAAACTATTTTAATTGCATTTTATTAAGTAAGCTCAACCATATTTTCAATAGCCCATAAAAATTCCACGTTTACTTTTTACGAAGTAATAATAACAATCAACCAACGAATGCATTCCAATTTTTCATTGCAAATTATATACACGTATCTTTGTATCTTGAACCACTGAAATCTACAGATTTCACGCCGTAATTATATACTTTGTGTCGTTTTGCATTTTGAAAGATCGACACTCGCTTTTAATTATACTTTATATCTAGTTGTGTTTCGAGCTTTTGTTGAAATTTTTTAGGAGAAATATTTTCAACATTTTCCACAAAATAACGTGGTAAGGTGGAAAGGTGGTAAGAAAAAAAACTGATCGTTTTCCACGAAACACCGAACTATAGGAGGATCTTTTAGCCACATTTTGTTTTCCCATAATGCACCGCGAGGAGGCGATCCACTTAGCATTCCATATATTTTTTTAAACTATATTTAACAAGAATAATTACTAATAATATAATAAAGCAAACATATTGAAAACATAAAAAAATGGAATGCTAAGTGGATCGCCTCTTTGCGGTGATCTGGGAAACAGTAAAAGTATCTTATTAGCGAAACTCTATTTTTTACTACAGAGCTTTTCCTTTTTATCTATATTTGATAATAAAATCTGGGAATATATATATTTTTTAATATTTTCGTCATCACAAGATTGAAAAATATTGCTTCAACCTTTTTTTCCTAAAAACTCATTCCCAAATATAATAGATATTTTTTTACAATATAAAATAATTCCTCATTTTTAGAATAAAGAAGCATTAAAAGTATTAGGAAAATTGTACGACAACCTCTTATTCCGAATTTTACGCTTATCTAACGGCCATTTGGTGAAAACTAAACAGTTGTGTCAAAATGTATACAGGTCTTGTTCATGTATTGTCCTAATTCGGGTACTATGATGTTTTGGTTTATTCTCGGAAGACCTAAATTTGAAAAATATCTTCGCTGTTTTTTCATGTTCTTGCTTTCATGTATTTATTAGTTCGAAACTTTTGTTAAAAAAGGTTCCAAGGTTTATTTCCTATGAGCATCTTAGGGTGACTCACAGCTCTTTTGAGTTGATTGTAGAGGTGTCCCCGGTATTCTGCATATTTTGGGGTATTTAATTAGAGTAAACAAATAATTTCCTATAATTTTTTCAACCCTAAACCCGTTTGGCTGATAGGCATAAAATAGCCTATTTTTAACATTGTCCTTTGGATCGCCAAGCACTAATAAAATTCGTGGTGCTAGATGGGAAAGAAGGAATAAATTGAGTGGCAAGTTCTGATGACGTAGAACGCTTAGGTGGAACTGGGGGGGGGGCTCTTAGAGCGCTTTGGAGCGCTCTGAAACGTTTTAGTTGTAGAGCTAGAAAGCGCTTCTGTATTATGTCTACGGTAAATGTGATAGAGGTAAATATTATGGTGGCTGCATATTTAGATTTCAAGCTACGCAATTTCCAAATTAGGTACGCAAGGCCCAGAAGCAAAAAAAATACCTCAGAAACAGCTAATTTTTGGAATAAGGTCGTAATAACATATTTGTACCAGCAAAGTAAATATAATTCAAAACTCAAAAAATCCAATAAAAATATGTATATTATGTTTCCATATAAAACAACAAAGTTAGTGCCAACTTCCGGTGTACCTGGAAGCGCCTCGTGTTTCTCTATATTTTATTTCAAATTATGTGGAGTTCTTACCCCTTATATCAAGTTTTAAAAATTAAATTGTAATGAAGTCCATAAACATAATGAACGGATTGTACATATCACAATAACTTTCTAAAACAATTATAATGGGACAATAATTATATTATCATTACGGTACCTAATGGATTTTTGGCCGCCTCTATGCTTATAGTAATAATTATAAAGTACCCGGTAGCAAGTATCTAAACATAACGATATTTTACATTTCTTATAAAAAAACAGTTGATGTTCCTCACTGAAAAGTTCATCCGTAGTGCAGCTTCTTTTTTGTGAATACTAAAAATAGTAGTTCTATTGAAACGGTTCAAAAATAGTCGCAACTTCCCGTCGGAAAATATTTAAAAACAGAGATATGGGAAGGAGGGACCACTGTTGATTTTCCCAAGCTTCGAACACGTGTTCATATGTAGGTATTTAAAATTGCCTGGCGATAAAAACCATAGAGAGAACGCAGAACTTGGCCTATTGCCCACTTTTGCCTCATCGTGAAACGGATATATTGTGTTTACAAGAGATAGGCAGTGGCGACTCGTAGTAGAAGAACATAGAGGTTGTAAATTTTTGTTAGCTTGAGGGTGAGTCTAATTATACATACATATGTAATCATTTCTATTTTATACGTTTTGCTTTGAGTACTTATCTGTAAGAGGAACATAACTGAAACTTAATCAACGATCTCGAAATTAATATATTTGGGTTGGCGAAGTAATATACACTCGTACCCCTCTGAAGTCACCAAATCCGTGCATCATCGTCTCGATTAAGTCGCGAAATTTAGTCTCTCTTAAGTCGCGATGATAACCTCAACTTTTTCGTGTTTTAGCTGCAACAAGAAATATTTAGAGATATACCACAAGCACTTGTTATAACGAAAAAATGAGCTAACTGAACGAAAAAATCAATGTAAATATACCCAGTCGTGCGTGACAAAGTTGAATTTTCCACTTGAATGAATATTTTAAAGGTTAAATATTTTTAAAAGACACCTAACCTATTTTAAAGGTTAGGTGTCTATATTTAATGTATTACACAATCATTTTTTTCAATAAAAATTGTACATATTCATGCGAGAATCCAATTTCTAAACTTGTAAAAAACTTTTACAGGCGGCGACTTAAGAGGGACGGTTTCGTGACATAATAGGGGGAAAACGTGGTGAAATAAGAGGGGATGTGAATTAAACGAAGGTGACTTAAGAGGGAATCGAGTGTAGTAATAAAAATGAGTGCTAATTATCTGGTTGCTGTTTAGGGTGTTTCAGATTGTAACGAGTCTTCCTATAAGTAAGAAATATACCATAGACCTAACATGAATGAGGTGGCAATCACTTTTGTGAATTATTTAACAAATATCATATTAAACATTTTTTAGTGCCCTGTAGAGCAAAATAGACACTTTTATATACATACGTAAACAACTAAAACCAGCAATATGTTAGTGGGGAAAACCTTTGTTATAACATTCCAGAATAAATAATTTACTAATTTTCCCGTTTTATGTCGTGCTAACAGGCACGACACTGTCTAATGTTTTTGTTTCTATTGGCGAATCGAGTAAAACTAGCGTCTCCTCTTGCGATAATAATTCCCTCATGTCGTCATTCACCATCAGGAACATCCGGATTTTGACTTAATTAGGTCTCAACAGTGCGCTATATCCGACTGTCTCAACTATTGCAGACGTTACGAATGTTGCAGTGTATTAGCTTCGAGGTCGGTGCTTATGACAGTAATAATATTAGGAGATTCAAGGATATATCCTGGACACACCCAGGAGTTTTACATTTTTGACATTCTATGTCTTCATTATGAGATTGCCACTGGAAAATATTGCGATCTGCGTCATGGTTTTGCGTCACGTCACGCTTGGTAAAGATGATTTGCCTAACCTGAAGGGGCAAAATCTGGGGTAGGGAAAAACTCTATCGAGCATCATGTATGTGACGCATGACGTCATGGGTCTTGATGGTTTGCCTAACCTGAAGGGGCAAAATCTGGGGTAGGGAAAAACTCTATCGAGCATCATGTATGTGACGCATGACGTCATGGGTCTTGATGGTTTGCCTAACCTGAAGGGACAAAATCTGGGGTAGGGAAAAACTCTATCGAGCATCATGTATGTGGCGCATGACGTCATGGGTCCAAAGACATAGAATGTTCCATGGCCTCACGTGCGTAGCTTCGTGAGTTTCTTTAATTTTTTTAACTTCTCTCTTGTGAAATACATTTGTTGGGCATGATTGCTACACAATCAGATTATCAGTCCGATTGATTGTCTAGTGGATTAAAGCCAGTCACATTTTCCAACTTTGTCCTTGACTTTCGCGTGACGCCACTGCCTGCGCCTCCCGAAATTGACGCCTAGACGCCGACTAGATGGGCTCTTACGCGATTCACCGCTAACGATGAAGTATTCCGATCAAAATCGTCGAGCGCATAATATCAGGTCGCGTTTTCCAGGTGGTTCAAGCACTTCTCCGACGCCACCGAGCCCTACAACAAGCGAGAGGGCGTATCCAAGAGGCAGGAGACCGCCACAGACTCCGACGATTCGGAGAGCGTCCAGGACCTGCCCCCGTCGGGAGAGGCGACTGAAAGGGCCGAGGCCGTCGGTGGGGATGACAGCAGTTCCACGCTAGACGGAATTAATGAAAACGAGGACGGCGACGCCAAGGAGGACTACGAGGAAGACATCGAACGCGAGGCAGAGAGAGAATCCGCTGCGTCACCAGGTAGAGTATCGTTCACGAGTTGAAAATATCGCATTTATCAGCTTACAGCATATCTCTGGGTGCCGATATTAATTATTATGGTTTTTGGCCGTTGAGGAAAATTTTATAAGCTTAGTATCTCTGGCTTCCAACTATTAGAAATGTGTGCTTCTCATAGATAGCACGGAGATTAACATTTTTTCCAGCATTTTCTGTGTCATGTATATTGTTTATTCCTGTTACTCCCACATTCTCTATTTTCCATACATCCATCTTAATTCGAGAGACTGTAGATTTTCAAAAGAAAAATAAGTGTAAATCTGTTAAGAAACTATGAATAAGGTAAACAAATACTTCCAAAAGCAAAAGCCTTTTTCCTTGTAATGAATTTTTGTAATGGTCAGCATCAATTCGTGTAATTGCTTTGTGGATGAAGATATTATGACCTTTTTGAATTAGTGAATTTTTGAACAACCTTTAATAAATAGCTTTTATATTAGTTCTGCTCGCAAAGCTAGTTTATGATTTTGGATGGTTTGTTACCATCCGAAGTAGTTGACCTTCTGAGTTCTGTAGTAAATGGAACAAATTAAAAAGGCAAACGCAGCTGGTCCAATATTTCTGATGGTTGGATGTGATTAGAAATAGTTCTACAGACATAATTATCATAAAATCATCTTTAATGTTAGAATAAGAGAGAAGAAGATGAGAAGGAACTACTCTGAAGTTTTCATCTTTGACATATTATCCTTGTTTTATAGATTTTGTAAATTTGGTTTAATTATATAATAATTCAAATGTTAACTTCATATGCTTGATTAAATGGTGTCTTTGAGGTATTTGACAAGTTGGTCAAATGAAAAAACTGCAGTGACAACATTAGTTTTGTAGTTAAATATTTAGAATGCCAATTAACAAATTCTAGTTTAGCAAGTTGCTTATTAACTCCCCACGTTTTTTAATATGTCATATGTGTACATCAGACATGGGCCAGTTATGAAAAAGGACAAATAGAAGTGAGACGACAGATAAGAGGCAACTGTGAGCAACAAAGATGTGTGCTGTACACATACGTTATTGCATATATATAGTTTTTTTTTTTCAGAAAAATTAACATAGTTTGTTACTGCTTTTGAAATTCATAAAAAAGTGGTATATAAAAGAAAATGTATATACGTTATAATTTATGCAACATTTTTTAATTGATTGTAGTCTTATTAATTAAATTACCTAACTAATTTTTGCACAAATTTTGAACTTCAAATTCACGTAACAGAGGTAACATGTGGTAATGGTTTTTAGCAATGGTTGATGGTGGTGGTGTTGAATCGTCAAAGGTGAGCGGGAAGAATGGCCCTTAATTCAGCCATCGCAGGTCAACGTCGCGGTGCCCCCCGTTCACACTACAGAGTCCATGCTCACGCCGCTAGGTATGCACAAATACACTGCACTTTATAGCTTCTTAATCACTAATTTTGTAGAAGTAAACAGGTATAATGGATTTAAGATAACAAAGTAGAAACTAATAGAAAACAATACGATGGTAGACTTTTTAGGCATATTAACATTGCCCATACTGTCTGACGTACATCGAGTGTTTTCTCTTTTTTGAGATCAATATGGAACTATATCATTTTAAAATTTTAAGAAGACATTTCATATTTGGGATTTTTTTTTCAGTGACAACTAATATAATACAAGTAAATGATCCTTATGCCTTTTTAAACAGGAACATTAAAATTTTACTTAATGTAAAATGTGTCATATTTCTTGAAGTTGTTATTTTGGATCCATTATAATCATTTAGCTTTGTAGTTGTTGCACAAATAATTTATATCATTTATTATATATGTATTTTCAATAAGAAGTTAAGGTTTTTCAACACCAAGATCTTTAGAGATAAGATAATAAGAGACAGGGAAGAAAAATGTATATTATCAAGGCATATTAAAGAATAATTATGTGCATAAAAATTGTGGAGTAAATTTCATTTTTTTTTAACCATATTCATGTGTTACTGTCACTTTTTAGCCACTGTTTCAAAACTTTTTGTTTAAAATGGTGTAGCTAAAACAATATTTGATAAATAAATTTTAAATTAACTAAAAACATCAGTTTTCATAATATCCCCATTATAACTTGTATATTTGTGGTTCTTCTTAAGTATTTCTCGTGAATTTGACTGAAAACAATTTTGAAATAATTCAGTACGTGCCAATAACATGAAATAAATTTATTTTCGGTTATTTTTTATAGAAATTTAAAAATAAAAGATTCTAGTGAATTTCCAAATTATACATCCTCCACTATTATAAAATACACTTTATTATGTGACTGTATATTTTCCTTAGCTTGGTATATCCTAACATTGAAGATGAATATCTGATGAGTCATTCTTGATAAAATAAATTGTTCATTGTGAGAAGAACCACAATCTACTAGGCATTCACTATAACAGAACTTTATCTTTATACTGCATTAGAAATTTTACAAAAACAAATATTTATAAACAAATGGAAGTTACTATAACTACTTTTATGCATATTTTAAGTCAAACTTAACAAACCAGGAATTTAATTTGAATAAAATATTCTCATTTATAGGATATTCTCATACGTAGACCTTTTATTATATGGCTTATTTCTTAACAGAACAAATAAGGAGGAAAGATGCCTTAGTAAAGCAAGCCCTAGAAGATAAGGGAGGGATTAGTTGCCGATATGATGAGTATTCCCCGTGAGCACTTCCAACACATCGCCGATATGGCCTCCGTAGACACTTCCGCCACCCGCGATCCTTCGGAACGCATACTGGCCTCCATCTTCCAAGTCGATCAATTACAGAAAGCAGTGAATCAAGCATTGAACTTATCGGAGCTGGAAGTAGTTACCGCGAAAGGTGGTAAACACGCATCATGCTCTAGTCAACATCTTACGGAGGTTAGCTCCGCACCGCTGACCATAAGAGTAAACTTAGTTAGAGACATAGCAGCCTCTCTTAGTACACAACTCACGACCCTATTGGTAAGTTTGATTTTTTAAATTATTGTAAACACATTGTTACCTCTCATTTCATCATAACTTTCTTCTGGAACTAATGTGTAATATTTTAAGTGTTTTCCTAATGTTTCAAGGAGTTCTATATGGCTAATGTAAAACACTAATGAATGATATACATATGCATATTAGTTCCAATTTTAGTTTAAAGTAAAAAAAAAAAATAAGAGTGCGGCATTTCTTTTGAAAACATAGCTTCACCGACCTTGAACGCGTGCTATCCACAGGCGCGCGTTTTTTTTGTTTTCCATGTTATTTATTTTCAAACAAATACATGGCTTGCAATATTTAGAAATGGTCTATGAATTGATGTAATTGATGTAATATAAGTATGCGTAAGTAAGCGATTGATGTAATGTAAATTTGCAAATTTTGAGTCATGCCTACCGATTTTTTTTGTTTCAATCCACACAAATCAAATAGCCAGGGCATTTCTGCAATTTAGTTGAACTCATTTCTAAAGTAGAGACTTTTATTTTCTTGATAAAAATAACAAACATTGTCGTTTTAACTATATATATTAACTATTACTTTTTGTTTTCTTTTAACAGTGATCTATAACAACCAACTTAGTAATAACTAAGGTTCGGAATGTTTACCTTCGTGCATGTTAAACTATGTTAGACTGTTCTGTCCTCACGCACCGGGATGGCATACTACTGCGCATACGCGGGTCCCGGTGCGTTGTCGGGCAGGGTCAATGCCGTATGTAGCACTGGCACGCAATACACACGTGTATATTTCACAATACACTTAAATTATTAATTATGCAGGCATTGTCTATAATGCGTCTTTCAGAGAAACAACAACGGACATCTGTGGTAGAAATATTGAATTTATAATAATGCAAACTGAAACTGGAAATAATCTCGATTCTCGTCGATTCCAACTATACCAATCCATTTTTAGTTTATGAAGTATCATGGCCAATTTTTATTTTTTCACACTGGAAAAGTGTGTTGGTAATATCATTATCATCTGCATTATAGAGTGAAGTCAAAAAAGTAGAAGAAGAGAGGGATATGCTTAGGAAAGAGGTGCACAAAATGAGGGAACAGATTCACGTGCAACATAACCTCCACAGCCCTATACCTGCTGATGATAGTGAGGATCTTGCATCAACGACAGATTGTGCCTCAGAACAACACGATCCTAATGATCACAGTACCCAGGTAAAATAAGTTATTTATGTTTTCAGTTAATTTGTACATACAGTGGACACCACTTATAACGCTCACGGATATAAAGTCGCCTATAAGACTCAAAATTGCCAGAAACAGTCCGGACGTATCCGAATACATTGAAAAAAAACTCGGTTATGAGACTCACCACTTTGGATAAAAGACTCAGTTTATGAAAAATACATAATTGAAATGATGGAAAGTAACAACAAACAAACAAAAATAAAAAAATTCTTTAAACCATCTTAATCTTTGAACTGATTATGTATGTTTGTATGTATGTAGTTGAAGAGTTTTTTTTTTATAAGTAAATACACGCTATTGTGTTGTATTATCTCTATTCACAGGTAAAATAAAGTTTGTGTATTGCATACATTCTAAAATCTTGTTTTTCCCCCTTCCCTTATAAGGTTCATCCGCTTATAAGACTCACTTTTTGCTGGTCCCAAAGTGAGTCTTATAACTGTATGTATGTACTAAATTGTAAAACAATTATAAATATAATAATATGGTCCTACTTGAAATACCTATTTATTAGCAATTTTAAAAATGTGCTGGTTAATTTTCTTAGGAAATACTTTCTTTTACCACACCAATAGCTAAAAAAAAAGTTGAAGCAACGAAGGAAGTGTTTGATTACTTTTGTCTCTAAATCAAAGATATTCAATTGTACATATTACTACATTGTTATAAGTGATTTAATAATATTTTTCCGGAAATGGACACTTTTTGCCAACATAGAAACTATATTACACTCAACGTGAGCATTTCTCCAACTATGTTGGCATGATTGAAACTAAGTGGCAGGAGTTGATTGAAACTAAAGTTAAATTTGAGTTCTACCCCATTAATATGAAATTTATATTTGAAACCGTTTGCAGTTTATGAACTCTAATTTTTTGTCTTCTTTAGTTACAATGAATCCTTTGATTTACCCAATATATTTAAAATAAAGCTTGGATTTCTTATTGTTTGTTTTATCTTATTTTATTTATTTTTTTTTTTTTTGTTTGGGCTTGGGTTATAAGTGTTTGAGGCACCAGAGTGATCCCAAAAATGCCTCCAAAGCTCTACAGCCACAGGGATTTTTTTGGCAGCAGTTGGAACTATCCTGTATTCAGCCGTCTTTTCTTGTTCAAATGGTTGCCAAGTGTGCTATGTCGAACTGTCTTGGCTTGGCACCCACTTTCAATGCAGCTGGTAACCGCTACTCCTTCCAAGTGTGGACTTGACATGAGGTCATTAAAAATCTGTGGCTGTAGCACTTTGGAGACTTTATTTTTGGGGTCACCCTCGTAAATTGATTAAGAATCATACACTTAAAAATATTCTTTACATTTCTCAATCTTTTTACATTGATACTCTAAATTTAGAAAGACCCAGCACACTTTACATTGAAATGTGGCCTCTGTCGAAATTGGAATAAATAGTTGGAAATGATCTGAAATGTTGAAACAAGAAACCATTGCCAGAACCTCCTTAAAAAAATGGACAGTTTTTTTGGTAGTGATTGTTGAATGTAGCGATTATATAGTTTTCCATGGTATTGAAATATAGACTGAATAAGAATAAATCTATAAAAAAGACAAAAGACAAAATAAAAACTAAAAAGTAAAAAAAATAAATAAATGAAAAAAACAAAGTCCCTATAAAATCCCAATACCATGGTTTAAGAACAACAAAATGATCATTTCCAACTATTTGTTCCAATTTCGGGTATCGTGATTTTATAGGAAATTTTAGTTTTTTGTTTCTTTTTTTTTTTGTTATTTTTTAGTTTTTTGTTTTCATGATATTGGCTTTTTTCTGGTTTTTATTCTTATTTAGTTTATATTTCAATACCATGGAAAACTACAGGGTGTGGCTGTTAAATAACTGAACTGCTCTCATAATACTTTTTATTCGTTACCAATTACAGTAGCAACTTTTTCGATTTCAATGTACTCCCCTTGGCGATCTCTACACCACTCCATACGACTTTTCCATTGTTGAAAGCAGTGCTAAAAGTTCGCTTCTGTCAGTTGGTTCAGAACCTCCGTCCGCTTTTGCTTTAACCGCTTCCACACTTTCGAATCTTGTCATCACAAATAATCACTGTGTTTAACAAGCCTGGATCAGTGGCAGTGTTGTTTAGAATGTAAACGTAAATGTTCATTCTTGGTTCCTTTTGCTTGGGAGTGAGGAGTTTTCACACCATTTGTGCGCAAACTTTGCGCATATTGAACATGCAAAATCTAACGAACACATTCTTTGCCAATTCCTGTTATTTCAGCAAGCCCTCGGATGCTTAGACGACGATCTTCGTGGGTTACTTTACCAATTTTTTCAATGTTTTCGTCCGTATTTGACGTTGAAGGCCGTCCGTCGGCGCGGATTGTCTTAGGTAGCTTCACGTCCCTCTATAAATGCTTTAAACCATTCAAAAACTTGTGTGCGGGATAAACATTCATTCCCATATACTTCTTTTAACATTGCATAAGCTTCTGTAAAAGTTTTCCCTAGTTTAACAATAAACTTGAGATTAACCCGTTGCTCCATCTGAACACTTAATATTTTTTCGACGCATCAGTGATGTGTAGACTAATTTAAACAACTACTACAGCTAAACTGAGCGATCCATTGGCTTGTCCAGCGAGCTCAGGGTGGGGAAAGTACAACCAGAGACAGTTCTGTTCACACTTGTCGTGACACACTCGCAGCACGCTGGTAGCAGCATCAGTTCGATTATTTAATAGCCACACCTCGTATACATCCGCGACATTCAGGAGCCACTAGCGAAAAAACCGTCCATTTTTTGAAGGTCTTGGCTGTGGTTTCTGGCTTCAGAATAACAAAATATCGTTTCCAACTATTTATTCCTATTTCGACGGAGGCCGAATTTCAATGTTTCCTTATTCACATATAAATTATATAAAATATACAAAGATATTAACAAATCAACAAGTTTCTCAGGCATCTCAAAAAAAGAGATTACAAAAAATCTGGTCAATGTCAAAAATTAAACGATCACCAATGAGAAGTCGAGACTTCCACTCCACTATGTAAATAGGGTAGATCTGAACTTTAACTTCTTTAACTCAGACTGTACATTGTAATTATTTGCAGAATCCAACGAAAAGTGATTGCGAAGAAGAACCGCAGTGAAAATGGCAGGCCATCTGGACAGTTTGTGTAAAAAAAAGTTTGTTATATACTAAAATTTATTATCGTATACATAGGTAATTTAAAGTGTAAATTAATATATAATGAGCCTAGAATGATAGTATATATAATGGTATTCTTATATTATTTTTATAACGAACAAAGGAAATGTGATTTTATACACACATTGTAGTTTCCTGTTCTTTGACCCCGGACGAGAATCAAGGTCAGTTCCGTCTGGAGTCGGTGCAATAATGCTTGCGTAGTTGTTCATTACTATAAGTCGCTAGTGAGCTTCCCACAGGGACGGCACCATGTATTTATGTGTACATAATGTAGAATAGGTTTATTGTTATGTTATTACCACTATATTCTTATTTATAACAATGTCCCTTCTACCTGATAATAGTATTCTATTTATTCGTTATTCAATTTTAATGTTTTTTTTTTTTACATATATATATATTAAATTGGTGTATTTTAAGGAATCGTGGGCACGTCAATTGTGTCCTTTTCTATTGACTGGATCGTCGGAGTGTGTATATCTCTAAAAAATACCAGTGTTATTGTTTTATCCAATCTGCAAGTGCCTTTTTAAGCACCCATTGTTGTTCATACCGCTTTAGTATGATGCTTTATGACATGTGCATTTTTTTTGTTGGAAATGAATGAGAAATTTACTTGGCATTTATGTAGATGTAAATTATTATTTTATTTACTTTTTTAACTTCAATTTCTTTTTTTTTTTCATCAGCGAATTATATTAATGAATGACACAGCATACAATTTGTTATATGTATTTATACAAACAAGAAATAACAGTACTATTAAATAAAATTCTTAAAAACCACATTTTGTTTTCTTACTTTGTGTTCTGAGTTACTGGTTTGGTTTCCAGTACAGCTGGTCAAGTTTAATTGCCCCTAATACTGCTGCCTCTTGGCTTATTGTGTAATAGGTGCGTTTATGTTTCTATTCACTAAGTTTCTTAGTGAATAGAAACATAAACTAACTTGGGAAAGCCTGTGTGGTTTATGGTTCCCATGGTCAGTGGCAGATTTACAATTTGCCGCCAGTAGGCTATTCAATTTTTGCCGCCCCTACTGACCTCGGAAGTTCGATACCCTAGTTCGCAATTATATTAATTACATTTATTTGTTAATTATTATAATTGATTGAATTGTGTGAGTGGACCTTGTAACATTTAGGTACATGGAGAAAAAAATTATAGTAATGATTCATAAAAAAAATTAGTAAATAGTATTAAATTTAAATTGTAATATTGAAACGCTGGAATATTTAAAAAATTCATGATCACAATAGTATATTTCACAGAGCGTTTAGTAATTTTTCATATACAGACGTTAGAGTGTTCAGTATACTGCACAGTACTAAAATATTGAAATTTTTATTAAATTTTCGAGACTCGTTTTCTCTGTATATAATAATGTTTTTTTTATTTCTGTAATACAACAATTTTTGGGCCAAATTTGCCACCCCTAAAATCTGCCACCCTAGGCTCCAGCCTACTCAGCCTGCTGGTAAATCCGCCACTGCATGAGGTTGTATCTCCAGGTACTAATACTTCATAGTCGAAAGTAATTGAGCATTTATTGCCACATGACTATTGGAGTGGATAAGATTCTTTTGCTTTTATATCTCCTTACAATGTTTTCACACAGGCAACGATTGCATGATTTTCCGTTTGGAATACAGTGGTAAATTTCCCCAGTGGTACACCCAGTATAGCTTTGCCCGCCATTTGCGCACAATAAACGTAGTACGAGGTAGTACGAGACCATACCCGAGAGATATAAAAGATATTCACAAACTATAACGGGCTGTATTTTTGTAGAAGTGTTCACGACTGCAGCTACGATAGAGCACAATTACAGGTTTTGTTTACTGTGGCCAAGGGCAAAGCTACTGTTGGTGCATAATACTCCAGCTCATCTTTCGTTGTCAGTCTTAGACCCGTCACACGTTGGTTCCAACGACCAATTTTGTTGGCAAAACAAGAATTAATAAATGTTCTTAAATGGCAATATCGATGTTATATTTTGAATGCTGAATGTCCAGGGCGTTTAAATTCGTCTATGTCAGAACCTTTACATGACTTTATACCTTAATAATTAATGACGGAACAAATTTACCTCAATGTTTGAAGATGTGGGCAAATTTATGCCCTGGTACAACAACTTCACCTTGTAACAGGTGGGTTCCAGGGGCGCGCGGAATTACCCGCGACCCCGCGGATTCCTTTTTACTACTTTTCAGATTTACTGAGCGGCCTTATTTAAATCTGCACACTTATGATATGTGGATTCGTTGAATAATTCGTCCAAGAAAGCATTAGCTTACCTGATAAAGCCTCTCAGCCGATGGAATACTTCAGTTAGTCGACCGAACGGTACCCAGCCTCCTTAATATTCCGGATCGAAATAAAACACATAGGTGCAAACAAAAGGGGGTTTAATTTAGAGAAAACAATACAAATGCAAATGCCGTGAACCAACCCCCGGTCACACGTCTCATTCCCGAAGATAACTAACTAATTCTTGAAGACGCTGCAATCATACCACATAGAAAATATTATTTTGAACAAATACACAATATCTAACAGCAAACTTCAAGAATGAATCAGAGCCAACACGAAGCGTAAGTATTCATTCGAAGCGGAGGAAAAGAACTGCCTTTTTCGGGTCTGCCACCCTGTTTTATGGACTCGGTATCTTCTAAACCTCTACGTCTCCACACAGTGGCGTAGGAGACGTTAAACCCGTCAACAGTCCCGAGCATTAACAACTTTTGACATCCCGCGATAGACGGTGTGACCAAGGATTTACATAATTTTATGTATTTAGAAACCTGACCTCCCATGTATAATTTACATACATTTTCACTGAATCATTTCTCTCTCTATAACTCATTTCAACGACCGTATCCGCCCGCGAGTTTCATACCGGTCCGCCTCTGCCATAGGCTTCGTACACTCGCCTAGGCCCTTTCTGTTGCCAGATGTGGTAGCACTTGGACTATTTTCCCCAAGGAGACTACAAAAAGTTCTCTAGCACCCCAATTCGATACGGCTGAACAACTTATTCAGTAAACGCTCTTAATTATCTTAAAAATTGACACGATAACGAAATTTACGAGCTATCCTGTGCGGTCTCTATCGCTTTCTCCGAAATAAAGAATATTCTAAAACTGAAACTAGAAATAGCTTTTTGCCTGCCCATTTTGTCGTTTTGTTACAACCTTGTTAACCAGCAGATATTGGTGTCTTCAGGAGGTAGCAATACGGAATATCTAGTTAAAACACATTTTAGGCATATTGCAAAAGAGAAAGCAGATGAAAAAAACGACCGCACACAAAATTCCTTTTCGTCAAACCGTCATAAATTTAGTTCATCCGGTTGTCTCAAATGTATAAAAATCAGTTGGGTGTAGTTGAATTATTTCAGCTACATTGTGTGTCGCCAATGTCGCACTTGCAACATGTGTTGCGTTATAAATCGCCATTTTGCGTGTTTTTTTTTTTTTGTTTGGAAAAGCTGAAATAGACCAAAAAGCCAATTACAGCTCTTCCATGGAAATAATCTTGGCAAATTTACCAGAACATAAGAAATTGACAAAAAAGGGAATTTATTCATGCATACTTACCTTCTTTTAATGATTTTGTTTTTTACATTCTGTATGACATTTTTTTTCTTTCATGCCAAATATCTAAAGGGGGAGGAGAGGGGGATGTAAACTACATATTTCTTTATGCTCACCTATTGTAGCTAATTCCTAGCTCTTCGCATTCCATTGCCAATATCATTTCATAAAGCGGTATAACTGCATACTAAGAATCCATCTGAGATGGATTCTTCACGTAGTCTGCTTCACAAAAAGAGAAAAATAGACGTAGACTAACACAGACACATATTAACACTGATAGAATACTGATTAGATAGAAAGAATAGATTGAGTCATATACTGCTGAAGACTGCATAAGATAGACTGACTGGGCAGTAATACATACAAACGGCCCTTATCACGGCCAACGATGTGCAAAGCCCGGTCGCGCAACTTCCTCGTGGTGCACATTGGATAACGCTAATGCCGACGGTGATGATTTTCTAACGAATTGACTGCATGATTTGTGTCAACTGATCTCGGGTTCAAAATCAACTACCCGAAAAATTCATATAACAAGTGACTGGAAATGGTTCCTTGGTATGTTCTCACTTTTACTTTCAAATGACCTTGAAATTACTTTAATACAGACAAACTGACCTTGGATTCGGAATCAGCGGCCCACAAAACCTATATTTCAGGAAATTGGACATCGTATCTCTGTTTTTTTTTTCATTTTGACCTTGGAACGACCTTGAAATGACCTTAATATAGACAAACTGACCTCGGATCCGGAATCAGCGATCCAAAAAACCTATAAATATATATTAAATCAAAGTCGCAGAATAAGTCTACTCATTCCGAAAAGGCGAGTTTATTTCATGGCTTTTTTTATTATTTGACCTTGAAATGACCCTAAGAGGGGGGAGGGGGTTGGTTCCGTTTGTGGTCGAGTCGACTCTAAATTGACCCTAGACGGTTAAAAAACATTTTTTTTTGCCAAAGTTGAAGGGGGCCGAAAACCGGCCTTATTGACCCTCCTCTCTTTAATAATTTCTTTCTTACGTTCATTCTCCTATTCGTGAAATGTAATAATAATAATTATGCAGAATTATATGAATTAATGGCCAGCTACTGCAAATATAAATTGTAGTATGCTGTCCAAGGGTAGTAGCCGGGGGAGCGATCGCCCCCTCCAAAGGGTCAAGTAAAAACCAAAATACTCGGGGGAAATGCAGTTGCCGTTGCCTGTAGTGACCTTTTTTTTTGGCTTTTTATTTGTTTAATCTGCAACGATCGCCCCCCCCAAAGGGTCAAGTAAAAATCTAAATACTCGGGGAATTCGGTTGCCCTTGGCTGTAGTGACCTTTTTTTTTTTTTTTGGCTTTTTTGTTTTATTTGCAGCGAATCGCTTAAGGCTTTTGGTTGCCGTTGCCTTACTGACCTTTTTTTTTTGGCTTTTTTGTTTCATTTGTTTCAAGCCGCCATATTAGTATCACTTTGTTTATATCATTTTTTACACAGGGCAAATGGGATGCATTTCCTATAGTCTATTCTAAATCCACCAAGCCACCAAGGCCAAGGCTATTTCTATATCTCTCGTTCATAGCCAGGTTTGATGACTTTTTTTATTGGCTCATTAAAAATGGACAGTGTACCCTTGGTTATGGAAAGCATTTCTATTAGTTTCTCTAGGAATTCGTCTACAACCAGGTGACACAGTAGTGGCCTTAAAACAAGGCTCGCTAGGTGCTGCTCGCTGAACTCACATTCGGGTCGACCTCACTCCTCACATCTCGATAATTTTGTATTTTCAAAAAAAGGGAGAGATTGCTGCTAGAGCTTTGCTTCATGGATCAGATGAAGAAAAAACTTACAATTTGTGTTATTTTCAAAAGAGGGCAGCCAATTAAAAGGAAGGAAAATAAGAATATGTTGGGTTTTAGTACATTTATTAAACATACGTTAGGGAAGGCAACATCTGTATATAACATTTAACATATTTCCTTTCTATGGTACTGGTCTGGTACTACACTTAAACATTAACACGTAAACGGTATTTAAACCTTTTTAGAAACATCTTAAAAAGGTTTAAATTTTTTAGGGAAATAAACATTTAAATGTCTAAATGTTTTAAATTCCCAGGTTCAATTTTGTTAAGCACTTTCAAGTTAGGGCTCGGTTTATTGAAAGTACTTGACAATATTCTTTGCACATACAAAAGTACAAATAAAACGGGTAGTTGAACACATGATATTTACATTTTCTGGATAGTGCATCTTAGATAATAACATATATTATACATTCATAGCATTTTTATGTACAAATAATTGATTAAGGTCAATATACAAATACAAATAAATAAAAATATACATCATACAAAAAATCTTTCAAGTCCATATTTAAGCGTCATATTTTTCATTTGAGTTGTGATATAGTCGATAATTATAAGACTGTTTCGTTCGTACACGTTCTGGGGCCATTTACAATGGAGTATCTAGACGACCCGTTTCGTGCGCTTCCTGCACCTTTTATAAAAAGGTCCTTAAACGTCTCTCTGAATTGTCTAGACATGCCACAGTAAATGGCAAAGTTTATGGGGTAACTTAAAATTATGAAGAAGTTAGTAAATAATATTAATGTATTGGCTACATCGTAGTTAAGAAATTCGATGAATGTGCTCGACACTATATGTAAGATAGTCACAACTACTAGAGGTAACTCTACGATTAAAAACACTGTGACTACGACAATTAACATCAGCGTCGTGCAATTCGAGTCTCTCAACTTTTTGCATTCTGTCTTTTGGTTCTTTTTAGTCGAGAGCAAGATGTCTCTTCGTTTCTGAGCCTGTTTCAGAGCTCTGAACAACAATAAGTTTAATATAACTAAAGCTACACACGGTATTAGATGTACAAATAATACCCTGAAAATATAGTATGTTATATAATAAATGTTTACTGTGATGAACTCTTTGATCCAGTAGGCTGTGTCCCTGGTGCATACGTGGATAGTTTTGTTGTGCCACGTGGTGTCTGCCTGCAACCAAAAACAAACTGTTAATGCAAATACATAGTAGGTCTATAAGTCAATATTTTTGTACAGTACAATCGTTTTTAAATATGGCTTTATTTTACAGCTTTGTTTTTAAATGTATATATGTACATACAGTGTGTCCCACTTAAGGTATATTCATCTTTCTAAAATCTTTATTTGTAGCCCGATTTTCATGAACTTTTTTTTATTAGACACGTCTCATAAAAAAAGCATTGAATGCGTGATGCGTTACTTCACGCATCTTGTGGAGTAGTCATGGTCAACTAGTTCTTTTTTTCATATAAAAAATCAAGAAGTACTATAGGTGTTGGAGAAAATTGGAATTTAAAACAAAATCAATTTTTTTAATCCGTCATCAAAATGGCATTAAACCGTGCAATTTTAATGCCATGTTAAATTGTAAATATCATTAAAAACAGCAAACTTATTGTTTGAAAAGTTACCATTTTCAGTTGTTACCACCCGTCCCTCTTTTTCTTAAAAATTAATCGTCAAATAAACCAGAAAATTGTGAAAAAGAGTTGCTCATAATTTCCGAATCGTACATACCGTCTACAAAAAAAACAATCTTGCCACTTTTAATGACATTTACCATTTAAAATGGCATTAGTTAATGTCATTTTGAAAAAAATTATATTGTCTTAAATATTAATTTTTCTCGAACATGTTTTCAAACCCAATGAAAATTGATACAATCCAGTTTACGATGGTCAGGATCAGGACAGAATAACTGATATCGGATTCTTACTCAGTAGTAAGAATCCGATGTCAATTTTATTTATTTAAAAAATCGCTAGTAGTACTTTTTGATTTTTCGCAAGAAAAAAGAACTCCTAGTTGGCCATGACTATACTCCATGGGATGCGTGGAGCACGCATTTAATGCTTTTCTACATGATCTATCTAAAATTAAAAAGAAAGTTCATGAGAATCAGACTACAAAAAAATATGGAAGAAAAGGGATATACGAGGTGTGGCTATTAAATAACCGAACTGATACTGCTACCAGGGCGCTACGAGAGTGTCGCGACAAGGTTGAACAGCACTGTGTCTGGTGATACTTTCCCCACCCTGAGCTCGCTGGACAAGCCAGTGGGTCGCTCAGTTTGACTGTCGACTGTCAGCAGTCGTTTGAATTAGTTTACGCACCAGTGAAAACATTGAAAAAATTGATAAACTAATTCGCGAAGATCATCCGAGGGCTTGCTGAAATAACAGGAATCGACAAAGAATGTGTTCGCCAGATTTTGCATGAATCGTTCAAGATGCGCAAAGTTTGCGCAAAAATGGTGGTCACTCCCGAGCAAAAGCAATAAAGAATTAACATTTGCGCTAACATTCTAAACAACATTGACACTGATCCAGGCTTGTTAGACACGGTGACGCTGAAGGGGACAAGATTCGAAAGTGTGGAAGCGGGTAAAGTAAAAGCGACGGAGGTTCTGAACCAGCAGACAGAAGCGAACTTTCAGCACTGCTCTCAATAATGGAAAAGTCGTATGGAGCGGTGTAGAGATCGCCACTGAAGGCGAAAAAGCTGCTACTAATTGATAACGAATAAAAAGTGTAATGACAGCAGTTCGGTTATTTAATAGCCACACCTCGTACCTCAAATGGAACAAACTGTATGTGTTTTACCCTTGATTATAAAAAATCCCTTGGCGTCTACTATCTGTCCATTCATGTTTTTTAAGATTCTCAAAAAAAAAGTCATATTTTTTTCTACATAGCTGTAACGAATATAAAATTATTATTTCACAACGTTCTACTTAGAGATTTCAAAAATACTTATAAAGTATTTTATAACATTAATATAAAGTGCAAACCTTTACTGCAAAATATGTATATTACAGCAACAGTAACTCTGCCTTTGGCCACACTAGACAAAACCTGAAATTGTGGTCATTTCTTTTGTATCTGTAGCAGCACAGCCTTCGACAAGCACATCCTGTTTTGTTTGTTTGTGTTTATTTCGTTTATCTCCATACTCCAGAAACCATACATAACCGTATATTCTGGCTGCACTGTATAAATAGAATCGTGTAAAACTTATTATTATTACTCCGTATTATTCACGTTACTGTACACAATCGCCCCTGAATATATGCAGCTCATGAATAGGCTGCTTGCCATCAGAATCAAGTAAGACAACAATTGATTCCAGTTGGAACAGCTAAGTGTCGGTAAGTCGGTAAGTGCTAAACTATTAACAGTTTACCATTAAGTTGTTACTGACGGTAAATTGCAGAACTTCCTAATGCCAATGGAAAGAAACACACGATGGAAATTGCACGTTGAAAGGCCTTTAATCAAGACATAGCGTTCGTACGAGTATATAAAGGCTCCGTTCCCAATTTCTAATCGATTCGACTCTAGATTTTGGTTCTTGGGTATGTTGCAAAGGCGTAGGTACTTGTGGAAGATTAATTCAACCCATATATGCAGTCCATTAGTCACTTTTAGAGTATATCTACTACGAATTTTACTGGTAAAAGTGGTAAAAAAATTTGGTTACCCAAAAAAACGGTTTCCTGTGTATTGCGTCACAAGGGCAGAAAGTAGGTATTAGCAGCCCGAGGCTGTGCAAATGAATCCAAGGATTACTAATGCTTTTAAGCCAACAACAGTTGCCTACCTTCAAATAAATCAAACAAAAATATGAAACATAACCTTTTTAAATCAAAATAATAAATTCTCTCCATCCAATTAAATTATGGTACCATAAATATACATATATTTTTTGATGACAATATTTAATACCAAAGGCATATTATGATGTTATTTGAAGTGCTAGGATGGTGATTCTTTTCTATGTATAATTTCCCTTCCATAACTCTGGCAATATGGATGAAGATTGTTCGAAATCATTTGAGGCATCACTACTGTCACTCATTTTCATTACCAGCACTTTAAGTACGCACTGGATTTGTTTATTTTCACTTCAATAAGAATATAATACGACGAATAAGAATATAACCGATTATTTGAATATTAGCAAGATTACTGTTTAATTTAACGTCAAACTGACAGTTCTCAAACCCAAAAATAAATATAAATGACAGATAAGACTTGTTATCTTACCTTTAGAGCTGATATGATACATTTTCGTTAAAGGTAGGCGAAAATATACAGATGTGGATGTATTCGAAACTCTGTGTTGATTTCTGCATAAAAACAGTAGCCATTGGCGATGTTTGAAAAACTCTTTATCGTATAATCTTGTATCGTATTTTTTCTTGATAAACTGAGACTACAGTGGGTTATTACTAGTGGGTGATTAAGTAATAATAATTCTTAATCTTAAATAAGTTTTTAATCTTAGTAATCTATGTGGAAGGCTGTTTTAGCAAATAAAAAACTTGCTAACAAAAAAATTTAAATGGGCACTTGATCTAGAAGAATACAAAATCTTTATTCATTAGATTTTTCCGAAAAATCAATTTACATTAAAGCTTTGGAGATACTAGCAAAATTAGTCTAATATAATAAGCTGATTCTAATTAAATCCAAATAAAACATGTTCAGTCTTTTTACCAAGGATTTATATCAGTTGTTTGAGTTTTAGCAGCTATTTGAGAACTGCTTCTACCTTTGTTAATAGAAGTTTTGCACAACACAAATTTTTCACAACTCTCCAATATTTTTAAATAGAAATGGGTAAAATGATACATTTAATAAAAAATGTTTTGAGAAACTGCATATACATGAGTAAAGCCGTCAAGAAAACTTGGTATTCTTGACGGCTTGGGAAATTTTATTTATTATTGATAAAAAAAAGTAATTTAAAACTTCATTTCTGTATTTGAGTAGGTTGAAGTTCTTCATCAAAACTTTTCCAGGAAGTTGGACTGCTGTCATTGTAGGGTAATGCGGACATTTATTTTCTTATCAAAAAGATTCGAGCATCACAACTTTTGCTTGCGTCAATATAGAACTCATTTAAGACTTATGACATGAGTCGGAGGATTCCACCATAAGAGCCTATTGAACTCAAATTTAAATTCTATATTTGTAGTCCCCTATTGCCGTAATTCTCGATAAACATTTTGCAAACAAAATTGGTAATGAAGATTTAAGCAAATATTTAAAATACCGGGTGATTCAATACCGCGGCCCTATGTATTTTTTATTTGTAAGAAAAACTGCAACACATCTTATATATTTGAAAACTGTTTGAAAATCTCTGTCGAATGGTAATTTTAAATATCGTGACCCCACGCCAAAAAATTACGATAATCAACTTTTTTTTTCAAATGAGGTGGTGTTTTTCACTACAACCAAGTAATAATAATAATAGTAACAGTAACTAACTATTTTTTTAATAATCGGAAACAGTACTCAGAAAACTCTTATGGTATCAATTTTGGGTGGCTTTATAAACATGTTGTTTCTGTGTCACGTAAGTACTTAAAATTAATTCTACTACAGTGTTCGTGGCAAACTGCCCTCAATACATAAAATAATTTCTGAATTTGATTTTATATATCGTTCATTCGGAAGAAAACTGTTGTAGGAGCAGCGATTAATATTTTTTTTATTAAACAATTGCTTATTATTTAATTATAAATCAACGCAAATTCATAATTATAATTTACTAGCTGACCCGGCAAACGTTGTTCTGCCGTATTGAAAATTTGGGTTTATAGGTATTTTTTTGATGCCAAATAAAAAAACAAATACAAAAAAAAATTGTCAAAAAAATAGAAAAAAATTATTCCGGATAGGGACACCCTAATCACCTAGCGGTATGAAATATACTTTATGACCTATTCTCATACCTACCAAATATACATAAAAAATTTCATAAAAATCGGTCGAGTAGTTTCGAAGGAGTGCGACCACAAACACCGTGACACGAGATTTTTATATACAGTGAGGTCCATAAGTAACGGATAAATTCATTATCTACGTAATTTACAATTTATGAGTAAAATCCTGAAACACGTCAATTTTTAATTCTAGAATGGCATTTTTTGAGCATAATTTTATACCTCTCCCTCCAACCCCCTTGGAGTGAGAGCTACCCCTTTAACATTTTTAAATGGAATGAGGGTTCGTGTGATAGCTCATTTGAAAGGCTTCTTAATTATCTATTCAGCAATATAAGGTTTTTTGAATTTTGTATATTTTTCATCAAGAAAATTAAATTTGATAATTTCAAAATTATTATTATTATGAAATGTATAAAATCAAGTGCCTATGTACTAAATTTCTGTCAATGCCTAGATAATCCTTTATTAAAAAAAAAACATTATTTTTTTCTGATGAAAATTCGTCTTAAGTGGAACAGTCAACAAACAGAACTGTAGATACTGGAGTACAGAAAATCCGCATTGGATGATGGAGGCCAATACTCATTATCCTGAGAAGGTGAACGTTTGAAGCTCCGTAAGACGGCGAGCTATTCCGATAGCGACTTGCCGGCGGTGTAGACGGGTCGACCGCCGCATTGAAAACAATTTTTTGTTGCGAGTTAGTCACTGGTTAATTCTACTGTAATGTAAATAAGGTAATGTATTTACATATTACCTGATTTTGTGTGGATTTCTGCAATGATGACACAGTCGCTACCATTTGTGAATAGACTTAAAAGAAGATTGAAAATTACAAGAATTTTATAATAAACGTATACATAAATAATCACATATTTTATGTATTTACTTTTACATAAAATTAATTTTATTTTATATATTTGCAATCGTCGATATATATTTCGTCATCGCCGAGAGTGTAAAAGACATTTAGATTCGAATAATATCCATCAAAAATATATACCTGGTATTAAATTGACGTTTCGCTGATCATGCTGTCAGCTTCTTCAGAAGGTTTCTAAAGACTGAAATTCTTTAGTCTTTAGTCTTTAGAAACCTTCTTTAGTCTAACTTTAGAAAGTCTTTAGTCTAACTTCACCATTGGACAACAGCCGTGAAAGCCTGCATTCTACGTGTGTTGTCCTCAGTAGATGTAAAAAAAGAATAATGTACTGTGCGAAATTCGTGAAAATAATGTGCGTGGTGTGTCGTGCTCTGTCTATGTGAACTATTTTGCATTTGCACCTTTAACTTCAGTAGATATCGAAATATCGTTTTTTGTTCTACAACCATATACATAATACGTATATGGTTTGGTCTGTGATGGTATTTGGTGATTTGGCCTGTACATATTATGTACAGGCCAAATCCCTCACGTTTAACGAGAATAAATGCAGAAAGACTACTGGTCGTGGGTGCAGTCGAACAGTGGGTGTTTTTGACTGATACAAGCAATAGGTATGTACATACATTATCAACACAGTTTTACTCCTGTCTTTTTGATCTCTCATGTCATCTTCCGTCAATAATATGACGGATTACGAGTCCGGTCCTGCGTTACAGCACACATAGGGCCTCTAGTGATAATATGAAAGAAATTGAAAAATGATTTTTATTTTTTATATGTAACCCTTTTCATCCGAATGAACAATATACTTTGATATTAAATATTAGTAAAATATATCATCAAAATTTAAAAATATAATCACATGGCATAGTATAGAAGATTTTGACATTTTTCCATAGGAAACACTGGAAATATGAAAAAAAAACGGATATATTTAACAATTAAATATGTAAAAAAATATACCTATTATTTTTTTTTGTCTTGGTAAAACAATGGTAATAAATAATTTGTTGGTATTTAGAAAGCTATTATTGAATTTGAGAATAACAATATGCTTGTATTTAACGTGATCATTAAGAAAGGATTATTGTGGCTATAAATTTTGAACTTCAGGTATGTGACAGTGTTTATTAATTAATTAGCATTAGTTGAATGAAAGTGGAATTGCTCGGAAACCGAGTCCAAAACTTATCAACGATAGTTTTTGAGAATAATAAGCTTTCAGAACCAGAACGTCTGCGTTCATCGTAACCGTACTTTATTTCGTAACAACGAAATTTTCAACAAGATGCGCAAGAAAGGAAAGGGAGTGCGAATTGTTTATTAAGAAAGCAAAGGGATAAACTCGATTACTTCATTACGAAAGGTCGTCTGTTTCTATTGCCGCCTTATGTCAAACAAAATTTTGACAAAACGGGTTTAGCTTTTAATAGAACAGGGGAAGTTAGTCACTAAATTGATTATTTGCTATAAACTCGTGAAGTAGGGAATATAACAGTATACAATACCATTGTTATACAACTCACAGAACATGCTTTAAATGTCTTCAGTTCTGTTTTATGTGGTTAGATCGTGAACAAATTGTTTTATACATACGTGACTTGTCTTAGAAACAACGGATATAGGTAGCGACTCCACTTTTACATCCAAGCAAAGGGGTGTAGCATAATATCGGCAAAAATTATGAATTGATACTTTTAAACAGCTTTCAATTAATTCAAAGGAAATTAAGAGGAAATTAAGGTTCCAGCTTTGGGAGAAAAAAATAAATATTGTATACGTACCTACATGGTTAGTTTTATAGTATAACAAGTTTTTTTTAACGGCATACCTGTATATTTTGACCAATTTTGGTTCTCTATACCATTCTGAAATAAGTATGGATATAGATAATAAATGACTAATAAGTTCAAACTTGTTCTGAAGGTGCACTACATGTTAACCTACCGCCCTTCCAAGTCCCGTATCAGCAGTGTTGCTAGATCGGGCGCTACGTTGCCAGTTTCATTACTTAATTTACGCACCTCGTATGTTAAATATGATTTGATTTTGTTATAGTTACCCGACTTGCCCGTGATATTTTCCGCACACAAAATAAAATATAACTTGCAATGCTTATATCGTCAATAGCTAGTTGTGTTAAAATATTTTTATTTTACATATTATATTATTACAAATTTAACTATCATAAATTGAATAAAATCGAATCATTCTACATACATAGTAATATCATTACAAAACAAAATCATTACAAATACATATGTAGGTAGTAATATTTTAATTTAATCCAACTCTTGCTTTACAGTTTCAAACGCCTTAATTTAATATGCACACTTTCACAAATGATTTAATATGCAGCAGAACGCAGGACCATGGTGTTGAAACGTCAAATCACGGTCATTTGTGGACAACTGAAATTATGCCTAGAGGACTATAATACCCAAGCCAGTGATGAACAGTACATGTGGGAAGAACAATCCATCCATGTCAGACGCAGACGGAGCCGGGGGAATTTGTGGCATAAGCGAAATGGAGAATGACACAAACCCAAGAAGTTGCAGCGCCTCCGGAGATGATCTGACCGCCCTCACAAAAAATTTGACAGTTCATTTTATACCGTATTTCGCAACAACTAACATTCTCCAGCCCCCTTTATCCTGTACACCTTTATAAAATACTAAACTTGTTTAGTTTTGTTATGTTTGGGTAACGACACGCAAATTGAATCATTACGCTGGAGTTATATTGATTTGCATAATAAGGGTATGGCGTACAATTTAATTACATCTTCAATTTTCTCTTTGACGTAAATCTCCCACGTACGTACGCTTGTTTACCTGCAAGAAGCAGTGCACTCTGTGTAATTATGCTTTTAATTACTAGAACACGTTTTTTCGGTTACTACTTGGTAAACAACGTTTTGTCAGAGATCGTTTTACAGGTATTGAATTTTAACTCACAATCAAGGCGACGGAACTGCCCCTCTTTTATCTATGTTAGTGATAATTAAGGTCCGGGTATTTTTCAATTCGTAGTTTTTTACAACTTCGTTCTTTACACTTTATTTCATTTCCAATTTTTTCTTTAGTATTTTGTGATTGGTCAATCCTTTCCGATATTCCGATTTCCGATATTATAATTACCGATAACACCGAACATAAACTAGTTTATGTTCGGTGCCGATAAGAGAGTTCACACGTTCCATAAAATGGGGATCATTTTCAATGGATTCCAAAAAGTCAAGACACCTTTTCTCTCCTGATGTCCTTTTGTTCCTGCGAAAGGTTTTTTTGGAACCATTTTTGCGCAGATTTTTCTTATCCCCAATTCGTTAGTCAAAATCTGATCGTGGTGTGATTCAAATTTAACTCTTCCTCGATCATTCTTGTCGTCAACCGATGATCTGAACGCTAGATCCCGTATTCTATCGACGTTTTCATCGGTTCTTGAAGATAAAGGCCTTTCGCTGCGTGGTTCATCTTCAATCGACTCTCTTTCTTCTGAGAACTCCTTAACCACCGAAAAACCTGGGCTCTTAAAAACACCATCTCCGTAGGCGTGTTGAAATTTTGCAAAAGTATCCGTTGCGCCGTGTCCAACTCTGAAGCACACCGTTGCTCAAAATTAAAGCCACTCATTTTTAAAACGCACTAGAAAAAACTGGTTTACGAAAACTGTCACACAGAACAAACAAATGACTCTGACAAGTTCAAACTCTGACATTCCAAGTCCCGTCTCCGCAGTGTTGCTAGATCGGGCGTCTAATTACTTAATTTACACACCGCGTATATGAAATAAAAATAAAATTTAATATAAAATATTTCACCGGCGAACACGTACATACGTATATTCGAGCGGAACGGTTAGAACTACCTGCGGGCACAACAGGCAAAACTCCTTGCCCGACCCTAGGCCGAGTAGTAATTCATGATAGATGATTGGCGAGCTGGACGAAGCCACTTGAAGTGAAATGAGAATCTGATACTTTACTAACATATCACTTTTTCGTTTGTAATTTGCCTCACCCAAAGTCAATATTTTGCTAAAATACCAACCATAGTTTCTCTCTTAAATTAAAAAAAAAACAACAATGAAACTTTTTTCATTTACCACATTCCCTGATCTCGAATGCTTATAAAGTTATATTAAATATTTCTGAAGACGTATTTCGTGGTAACTGTATAATGTTACGGTGAAAATTTCAGGCCTGAATAATGCCAGAACCCAGAAGGGCAGCAGATAACGCGATGCGGTCTCAACAAACACGTCGAGCACGCTAAC
Source organism: Aromia moschata (assembly GCA_029963805.1). NCBI lineage: Eukaryota > Metazoa > Arthropoda > Insecta > Coleoptera > Cerambycidae > Aromia > Aromia moschata. The sequence continues at coordinate 896,547 of JAPWTK010000141.1, read as the reverse complement.
GCAATAATCTCGGAAAAGTTCTTTTATTTCCACGTCTTTCGTGGAAGGGAATGGATGTATAGCGATGGTGTCAAAAAATAATTAAACTATAATGATTATAACCTACTCTTAAATATTCTGTAAGTTGTATTTTGTATTAAGTTGGTAAGGCACTGTTACGGGCCAAAAATATCTATTCACGATTTTTTTTAGTACAAAATGAAGGAATTAATAACAGCCGCTAACACATATGTTATTAATTGGAGTTTGAAGTGCACTCCAAAGCAAATTTTACTAAAAAATATTGATTAACAAAAGTTATAACTTTAACAAAAGTTGTAACTTTATGTAGCGCCTGGTTGAAGGATGATATTTAAGATCCGGAAATGTATGTTGTCACTATACAACTCTACGTTAATTAAAGTATAAACCGTATTTTTTAAGCGCATATTTCTTGCCCATCGATACCCACGCCACTGTCCGCGCGTAGAATGTTATCCCGAACGAAGGCTTCGCGGGAACCCAGGACTCTGTAATACACTTTCGCCGTAAGAAAGCGAGCTATTCCGATAGCGACCTGCCGGCGCGGCGGTGTAAACGAGTCGAACGCCGCATTGAAAATAATTTTTTGTCGCGAGTTAGTCACTCGTGAATTTGTGTACTGTATTATTTATATATTACCTAATTTTGTGTGGATTTCTACAACAATGGCACAATTACCATTTGTAAATAGACTTAAAAAGATGATTGAAAATTTCAAGGATAGACGAATGACATATTTTATGTATTTCTTGCAATTTCGATATATTCGATATATCGGGAGGGTTTTTATTATCAGGGTCGTAAACATTTTCATATTGAAAATATTTTATTATTTAAGGGTTATCATAGAGATCCTTAACTGTTAAAATATTTTGATTTAGGTTTAAACAGGTAAGTTCTGACTAAATCTTAAACTAAATTGGTTGCCATAGCAACGGAACAATAGTAGAACCATAATATGAAATAAAATTCAAATCAGAATATGCAAAAGACTTATTTTGCGGTCTTGAGAAATAATAGCAAAACAGTTGTAATTATCTAAAGTGAGAAACAAAATTTATCAAAGTATATATGTACGTATGTATATACAATCAAAAGAAAATAAAAAGAGAGTTGACTACTCCAAACGTTTCAAAGTTGCAATTTTATATTTTAATATTTTCCTTGTGTTTACGTGAGACAATATTTGTTTATCAAAGAGAATAAATCTTTTTGGTCAATTTCACGAGAAAGGCAGTAGGTGCCTATAGGAACATTAATACCAAAAAAAGTTATTTCAATTGTAAAGGAATTCCAGACCCTACATTAAGTAATTGAAAACGTTTCGTCAAAGTTCAAAGTCTGGTCCCACTAAAAGTCTTGACATTCTGCGGCTGACTTTTTCTAATTTCATGCGTCAATAGCAGATTAGTTTCTGCTGCAGGGTGAGTGTTCGCTTACTAGAGCGACCACGGCCGTTGATAGTCTCTAACGTTACACAATTCGTTTAGATTGGTAGGTACACTTGACTGATCTTTTTAAATTCGATAAAAAGTCAAGCATCTTCCAGGAAAATGTTTAGTTGGTTTCAGTTCAATTACGGGGGTCCTGTCGGCGCTCCTACGGGGGAGCGTCAACGTCATGGGGTACCCGACGTGGCAATCATAAAATGAGGAAAATACATAGCTGTCGGGTGATTGTGCTACAGAGAGAAGCATACAAACTCATATGTATTTTAGTAAATTACAACCAGAATATCTTTGCCCGCGAATTGCGCACAACGGAGGTAATACAACGTGATACGACCATAACAAAAATGTGTACATACAAACAAACAATAACAGACTGTACTTCTCGAATCGTTCACGGCTGAAGCTATTGCGGTGATGTTAACAATTATTGTTGTTGCACTTGTAGGTATTTTGTACAGGTTACGAGCTATGAGTCTGGAAGCAAAAAAAATGCATAGCATCATGTAAATATCGTAATTTGAGAACGTCTTAGGACAATATATGATATTAAAATAGTTCTTGATAACGTTATTGATGATACACACTATTAGATTAAAAATACGAATATTTAATAGTGTGTTATATAACAGAACATGATAATGTGTGATTTATAGAAACGGCTAAAAAACTGGGGTTGTTTTTGAAGTACATCAAAAGATTTAACTATTATTAGTGGTAATAATAATTAAAATAGTTTTTTTTAACTTATTTAAACTATTAACTATTTATAAATTTAACTATTATTTTTTATTAGCAACAGGTTATGATTTATGATATAGTGTTACGATGTTTGCGGAAACATCGGTCTTTATCTGTGTCTATGCGGTTGGTACCTATCCCACTCCCGGACTTCTGTGAATTTGTAGAATGTAGGTAAGTAGTTCCTAATATTCCTAATAGTTCCTAATATTCAGTTCCTAATATGTTAATAGTAAAATAATTGATATTACACTTTGTGAGCTGCGCTAGCAACTCACGAGACAAATCCCCAACCTCCATTTGTTAGGTAAAGCATATAAATAAAAAAAAGTATGTAAAAATATGTATCTGAAGTTAATATAAAATATACCTACATATAAGTAAACATCGAAAAAGGTAAATAATCAAACCTAATTTTCAAAAGAATATTTTGCAGTTAAAAAAAATTGCACATATGTCAGAAACGATTGGAGGAAACAATCAAAGCAGCAACGAATTTTTGCAAACATTTGAAATTGTAGGTAGCTGATTTCATTTATCACATTTATGCTATTTTATTTATGCTATTTTTTACAACCTGCTGATGCAAAAAATATGTTATCTCTTACTTAAAATTATCATATTATCCTAGCATTTGTTATTTTTCATAGTACAGTAAATAAGCCGGAAAATACTGTAAAATCTGGAAAAGTTGATAAGCAGCTCCGATTTCAACATTTTTTATTTCTATGTGTTCTTTAGACCCTCAGGAACATTCATCACCACTAACATCTGCCTTGCTATGAAAAATGAAAAAATTAGTGTAGTTTTTCCCACCCCGTGATAAAAAAATTTAAAAACCAAAATTTAACCTCGGAAATTGTCGCTTGGGGATTTTCGGGGTCGCTGGTCAAGACTCTTAAGTTCAATTACAAAAATTTAAACGTCTAATGCAATGGAGGAATATAATTCCACTTTCAAGTTTTCGATAACTGATTCGTTTGTAAGCTGTAGGATTTTACTTTTAAGTATGAGATTTTCGCCGTGAAAAAAATCAATATTTATGTTTCATGTTTCAAATGTTATGTTTATGTTCAAAATGTTATGTTATGTTTATGTTTCAAAATTGCGAGCCACCTGCAACTACTGACATTACAGAGGATGAAGTGGTTTGCCCGGCTAAAATGATAGTAGAACAAGATATAAGTGAAGATGAAGAGGGACCCACCAATCCGCAATTATATTTGTAGATTGTAAGCTCATTTTATGTACCCAGTTTTTTTGAAATTAAAGAAAACTTGAAAAACGATATTATTACACTCGTAATTTATTTTTTCAATAATTTGACTGTATTAAAACCAAAATTCGCGCGCATATCATATTGAGAGTTTGAATTTTTTGTAATTAGATCGGATTCGTAATCAGCGACCCCGAAAACCCCCGACAGACGATCTCTGAGGTGAAATTTTAAATATTTTGATTTTTTTTATCTGTCACTTCTAGGGGTGGTTTTAATGGGGTGCAACCACCCTCACTAGATTTTTGACCGCGGATTCGTAATTAGCGACCCCGAAAAACCCCGAGAGACGATATCTGAGGTGAAATTTTGAATTTTTAAAATTTTTTATCACTTGGAGCGGGAAAACTACCTTAATTTTTTCATTTTTCATAGCAAGGCAGATGTTAGTGGTGATGAATGTTCCTTAAGGTCTAAAGCATAGGTACGTACAAACAAACATTTTTGAAATCGGAGTTGCTTATCAACTTTTCCACATTTTTCGGCTTATTAAGTTAAGGACTATTACTAGAAATTGTGGGTTGGTCAAATATTATATCACGCGGACCAAAAGCAGCAAAGGTGTTTTCTGTTTATAAATGTGTTTCTGATATTTAAGTGCAGTGTGAGTTCATGAGAATTCCCACGCCCCCCTTTTCTCTGTCATTTTTTAGTGCTTTATAGATTAAAATTCATGTTATACATGCAGTATTGTTCCTAAGGTAGGTAGAAGGTAGAATTTCTCTGTATAAATTCTTAACTTACACCCATGAATTATGGTGATATACAGTGAGGGCGTAAAAGTTTGTATAAATGCAGTATTGTCCAAAAATATATTTCGGAAAAATCCTTGAATATGAAATTTTTTTATTTTCAATTGCGTATCTTATGCTATAATTAGAAGTAGCAATGACATTACCACTTGTTTGAACATTTTTTTTTTAATAGAACACCCTCTATTTTTTCTTTTTTCGGATTCATGTCATAATCAATTCATAGCATAATTGTATATCACTTATTGTCTAAAGTGACTTGTTTCTGAGTTAGATACACTTCAAAATGTTCATATACATATTGTATATGACATGAACAATCACATGAAAATGTACAGTAAGAGATGTATATGTTTATGTACTTTTACTTTTATTATTTGTAATTTTGTACCCTATACAGAATGATCCTAGTACTATAAGTTTATTTTTAGTAGGTATTAAGGTATTAAGGAATTTTTGTTTATGTTCGTGAGCATGGACGGTAGAACACAAGAATTTATATAGATTTTTTCGTTAAAAAAAATTGTATTTAACTCGAATTACACCATGGTACATTTGCGTCTCGTTTATAGTCTGAAATTCAAACATCTCAATCATAATTCACCCGCGCACACCCACAACGAATTTACAGGGTAGAATGACAAGTTTAGTGTATTAAACTTAACAAACCAGGTGAACGACATTTCAAAAGCAATTTATATTAATCGGTTTTCCTGAATGACTAAAGAGGCACTTGTTGCTCTTCGGTCTAGATATTCACTGTATCTGCCTTAATGTAATTGGAATACATTATAATGTTTGCCGAATATAGGGCAAATAAAACGAAACAGTTTATACCTCGGTTTGTGACGCCCTTAGGGCGTGCAGACTAATTTTAGTCATATTTGAACTTTTATACCAGTTTTACGCGGCTCGTGGCCAAATGGATTGGCGGGACGAATGGAGAAAAAGAACAAAATAGTATAGCAAATTCTTTAAAAAAATCCTTAGTTTAAAAGGCGGGAATGATAAAAGAAAACAAAACAATTACCTACATTAAATTAAAATATTTTTTTTATTTCTTGACATAAAATTTCAATTTTCATTTCTTGATACCGTGGTGATAGCTTAGTATCGTCCTTTAGTGCTGTTAATGGGAACAGACATATTTTGACTGTCCGACAACGTCGGCGTCAATCAAATGTATTTCTCAAAAGCACTCTGACGGAGAAACCGCCAAGGTTAGATGAAGCGAGAAAGATTTAATATAATAATAATTATTATTTATTTACCAAGTATAACAGTACATATTCATTCATTATATTTTGTTGTTTACAAAGTGTTATGTATTGTAAATAAAGAAAAAACAAACCACTAAGTTAAACTTGTGCGTGGTGATTTTGTTTATTTAGATACACATGCAATACCTAATGAGAATTTTTAAATTGAACTCTTAGAGTACTCTAATCGTAAATTAATTTAAACACTTTTTATAATACATTGATATAATTATTTTTATATTTAAATAGTACCTACCTACTAACAATAAGTATAATTCCAAAACAAAAACAAAACAAAAAAAAAGAAAAAAACATATCTGAAACAAAATAGCAAAAATAATATATACATACAGTAAGCAACGAAAGTTATCATACACCCACTTTTTGAAGTTTGGTTTCACAATGACTCAGTTAGTCAAATAGATACACTGAAGATTTCCCTTTAATACGAGTCCAACAACTTCGAATGGGATTTACTATTTTTTTACGAAAGTTATTTACGTTTCTTTGAAAACTTTGAAATTTTACTTTTTTAGCGATATCTTTTCACACAATCGACATACCGCCTTCAACTTTGGCTTATTAGACGCAGAATATCACAAGCTATAATCCTGTCAGAAGCCAAAAAAAATCAATGCTGTAATACAATAATTATCAGAATTTAAACAAACTTCAAAAAGTGGGTGTGTGATGACTTTGGTTGCTTACTGTATATACACTCATACATACATTTAAATACATACATAGACATACATACATATGTATATGGGACATTTCATGTCAAGAAAATGTCATGTCAACAAAATTTTAGATTTGGCCCAAAATTTGTGTGGAGGTAGAGCTTTTCGAAAGAAAATACGATTCCTAAAATTTTGGACCCCTAGGGTCAAAAAGGTGAAGTTTGGTGAAGGTCCAAAGTTTGGTATGTCTCTTGAGAACTTTAACTTTGATAAGTTGTCTACTTTTTGCAAATGTTAGAAAGAAAAATTATTGATTGTATATGATAACACTTGCCGAGTAGAATACACCTGTATTTTTTTCACATTTTTTGTTTTTTTTTATACCCTATATATATATATATATATATATCATTAGGGGCAAAAAATTTTAAAATTAAAAAAATCGGTCAATACGACACTTTTGTTTTTGTTTTTATTTATCTTAAAAAAAAGTTCATTCATTTTACTACCGATCCCTTCTAGTCCGATAATGGGCCTGAAGTAAATTCAAGGAGAATTTTTTTTAAATCATGATAATTTAAAAATTCAAAGGCTTTTAAATTTTTTTAATTCAAATTCGATATAAGATTTGCGTAATTTACAATCATTGATTCGATTTAGTGACGTCAGAGTAATGATTTTAAACTTTTTTCATTTAAAAGTTTTTAATTACTTTCTTCATAAATTTATAAGTAAAAATTGTATATAATTATTTCTAATATTTTGTTTTTGTAGTATTCAGTAAAAAAAAACGATACGATTTATATACAAGCAAAAACGCATTCAGAATCCAAAACACGAAGATTATAAATTTATGAACAAAATAATTAAAATTTTTGAAATGGAAAAAGTTTAAAATTATAACTCTGACGTCACTAAATCGAACCAATCATTGTAAATTACGCAAATCTTACGTGTGAATGAACTTTTTTTAAGAAAAACAAAAACAATAAAAAAAGTGTATTGACCGATTTTTTAATTTTAAACTTTTTTGCCCCTAATGATGGGTATAAAAAAACAAAAAACGTGAAAAAGATATAGGTGTATTCTACTCGACAAGTGTGTCACATACAACCAATAATTTTTTTTTCTAACACTTGCAAAAAGTAGACAACTTATCAAAGTTAAAGTTCTCAAGAGATATACCAAACTTTGGACCTTCACCAAACTTCACCTTTTGAACCTAGGGGTCCAAAATTTTGGGAATCGTATTTTCTTTTCGAAAAGCTACCTCTACACAAATTTTGGGCAAATCTAAAATTTTGTTGTCCGACTTGACATGGAATGTCCCATATGCACATATATTCAGTTGTTTATCGAATACTTTATTCAGTTATTTATTTAATGCTGGAATAAGGTGAGTACAGAGGTTTTTTTGTCGACATAAAATCATTAAATATAGATTGCGATAATGACTGCAACTATTTTTTACATGTTTTTTATATAGATGAATCGAATTTAATCTTTTTTATATACATAGGTAATTCGTTGTATAGTTTAGGACGCAGGTAAGTATAACTCTTTTGTTTTTAGTGTTTTTCTGCTCGTGGTACAAAGATAGCCTCAGTTTTGTAACGTGTATTGTAGGCATGCTGGATCTGAGACTGCTCGTTCTTTTCATTGTATTGCATAACTAATACACTCGAACCCCTCTTAATTCACCTTCGCTTAATTCACATCCTCTCTTATTTCACCACGTAATTTCTTCATAACATAAAATACTTGTTCTTCCCATTGTAAGTAACTGTCTATGTATACTCCTAAACATTTGATTCTTATTAACTCGTTCTATACTAAATTCTATATTGTCAATTTTTATATTAAGTTCGTTAAATGAAGGAAATGTATTTCTATCAGATGAAAAAGGAAGAAAAAATGTTTTACCGAAGTTTATAGTAAGAAACTTACTAGTGAAATAAGATACAACGTACTTAAAATCCTCTTCAATGGTATCCCTCAGTGAATTCCAACTTGAATTCTGATGAAAGATGGCTGTATCATCAGCGAAACTTACTATTTCGCCTTTTAAATTTTGTTGATATAGATCGTTTAAATAGACATTAACCTTTAGACTGCTGGCATTTTTCCCTTATAAATGGATATTTTTGAGGGGCAAAGTTTATATATATAAACATCTAATACATCTAGAATAGTTGCCGACGTCACGGGTGGCTCATATATGAGCCAGGACGGCTGGCAACGGTCGGGCCATGTCGCGGGCATGTTAAAAATTTTCAGATTGTGTAAATTACTATATATTTATTATTAATCGAATGTGTTTGATATTATAATGTAATAAGCTACCAAAAACACTCTAAAATATATTTAGTCACCAATAATACCACTCAAAAACGTGAAAAAAGCGATCAGTTACACTGAAATAATATTTTTTTCTTCATCCCTAGACTTACATATTTTCAGACGTATATATTTTCATACGTATATATTTTTATACTTATATATTTATATAGTTATAGGTAGAAATTCAATGTTTTACATTCGAATTCAATCGAACACATTATATTCAAGTATCGCTAAAAAATTATTATTTATCCTAAATAGTATTTAGGATAATTTGCTAATTTGAATTACTGTATTTAGTAAATACAGTAATTCAAGTAAAAAAAATAATAATTATTCTATGTACAAAACATTTAATTTGAAATAACCGATAAAAAGTCAATAACCGTTCAATAAAGAATTTTGAAAATATCACCCCTTTCGCTAGGGGCGGTTTCGGCATCTCAATCAATTGCTGAAAATTTTAGGGTACATTTTACAGATTTTACAGCGTGCTTCCGAAAAAAATCGTGTAAAGTCAATACCCACCTTAAAACGAATTTTTGAAAATTTCACCCCCTCGCTAGGGGTAGTTTCGGCATCTCAATCAATTGCAGAACATTTTAGGATACATTTTACAGATTTTACAGGCTATTTACTAAAAGAAATCAGTAAAAAGTTCAATAACGAATACAAGTTCAATAACGAGTTTTTAAATAATTCACCACCTCGCTAGGGGTAGTTTGGGTACCTCGATCGACTAGAAAGAATTTCAGTTGTATTGTATTCACGGCCGAGTTGCCCGAAGAAAACCCTGGATTAGTAAGGTCAACAGACAAAAAAGACTCACGTTTACTCACTAGTATGGGAATGAGCCTGAAACTTTCTGGGATCAGGTTATCTTTAGCGACGAATGTAAATTTGAGATATTTGATTCGTCCAGACGACAAATTGTATGGAGAAAACCTGGTACATCGTTAAATAAGGAAAACCTAAAACCTACCGTAAAACACGGCGGTGGATAGCTCATGGTGTGGGGCTGAATGGCGGCTGAGGGAGTGGGTAACCTTCATTTTATTGAAGGAATATTGAACCAATATTATTATATTAATATACTGAAGCATCATTTACAGGCCAGCGCCGAAAAATTGGGATTGGGCGATCATTACATCTTTCACCAAGATAATGATCCCAAGCACTGTACCCGTAAAACGCGGGAATGGCTGCTATACCATATACCGATAATTGAAAACACCGCCGCAGTCGCCCAGTACTAACCCTATCGAGCACTTATGGTCACATCTAAAACAATCTCTGCAAAATAAACGAATTACCAATAAAGAAGAGTTAAAAAATCATCTCTCAACAGAATGGAGTCATGTGACCCCGGAAGTGCCCTGTAAACTGGTGCATTCAATTCCAAATAGGCTAAAGGCCAAAAAAAGCTATTCTGAATTGTAAAGGATACCCGACAAGCTATTAGATGTGCCGTTTGTACCTTTCCTATTTTATTTTTCTTTCGGTGGCCGAATACTTTTGTGTCATATAAATTGGACATTATCGTGTTTCGTCGGCAGTTTTTAAATTGTGTCTGTTTTGACTACTTTTTTTATGTGGTATAATAAAGCATAATGTTCATATATAATTGTGTTAATTTCTCTTGTTTGCCAGTCATTGTTAGCTATTTCTTGTATGTCAATTTATTAGCAATATCTAGGGTGGCCGAATACTTTTGTGAGTATCTCTATGTATTTATTTTGGCTGTCCGACAAAGTCGGTATCTGTCAGATGTCTTTCCACTTCGTCTGAGCTTGGCGATTTCTCCGAGTACTTTTGGAAAGAACATTTAACTAAGGTATTACCACAGCGTGCTCTCCTGGTCAGGATACAACCAACACCCTCGTTCTTCGTCACTCGTACGTCAAATAGGTCGTACTGTAACAACGTGCGAGTGCGAGTAACAAAGAAGGAAGCTATATTTCTCGCTTCATCTCCTTTCTTGACACAAAGAAGTTTTTGCATACAATCGAGGGAAGATATTTTCAGCACCGAGGGTAAATTTAAGTCACAGTTATTTTAATAAACATTTACCATCGGCAAATATATAAATAAAATTTACCATTGGCGCTTTCGCCATATTTAAGAAAGTTTAAGATAAAATAAACTGGGGATTATATGAACTCCAAAGTCTCATACTCTGTTAGTAAATTCAGTCTGACAGACGAAACCAAGCATCATCAGTAAAAAAACTTTTATATAGTTGTTGTTTTTGGTCTGCTTAATAGATTATTGGCAGAATTGTATTCTCGTATTCACTGAAATTATTACATTTGTAATTGCAGCGCTTACTTAACTGTCAGGTTGTTCATTCATTTTTAATGACAGTTTTAACATGAGTTTAGCAAGAGACAGTTTTAGCATAGTCTGTACTATAATTTCAAGTGCACATATAAGTTCATAACATCGAAATAATAAATAAAAAAAATACTTAATGCCTCCGAAGTTAACCACTAGAGCAAATAGAGCAAAGTAAGGATTGCTCTACTTTACTATAATTTTTACTTTAGGAAGTACAAATGGTCAATATATTATAAACGTTTAAATGAATCATTATTTATTTATTAAGAGACCTTTCTTAATTTCGTTGAATACTACAGATGTATTAAGCGAAATTTGCTGCATAAAGCTGTTCCACGCATTTATTTTTTATTTGCTCCGATTACAATAATCAAAGAATGTAGGGTCTACCATTTATTACACCCAGACCAGCAGGTGCACATAAAGAAATATCCGTAAAAATACGTAATATAACGTTGGCCACAACACATTAATTTTCCACAATCTAACGTAGATCTTTTGTGGCTAACTTTATGTTATGTAGTTTTACAGATATTTTTCCTGTGTGGCTTGAAGGAACATTGAACATGATGAGAAAACGATCAACCTAGTGCCAGCGTAGATTATTTTGGAAGTGACGAATACGATGGCAATTTGGGTGAAAATGAAAATAAATTATCTCGACCACATTTATGTCGAAAGGCACAAGAAATAGTATTTAATGCATAAAAAATATATAAACTATTGATGGATAATAGATGACCGTATATAAAACAGGACATCTAACAGAAATGGTAGAGACGACAGTATATTAAATAATTATAAGTGGTCGAAAAAACGTAAGACAAGATGTGACAAAGGAACAGTAAAATAACTGTATTCGTTGCACGTTAAACTTTTCAATGAGTGAGTGAGAGAGGGAAACACTTTACAACAAGTAAGATCTTTTATCGGTTTGGATAAAGCTTTGAAGATTGGATATACATTTAAAGGTATTGACAAGAGAGCAAAAATAATGGAAAGTGAAATAATTGTTGTATACTGCTTATAATATGTATAAATACTACTAAAACTATGTTTAAGAAATATACTGGGTGTTATAATACTATTTCAGACAAGCATTATCTCATTTTCTCTATATTTTACATTAACAGATATGCCTTGAAAAATTTGTTATTTTACTTATTAACTGTATGCATGAATGTATGTGTTGTACACCACTGTTGTTGATAATGTCACATGTAAAACACAAACACGAACACAAAAATAACATTTTTGTGTTAGTGAAAAAGTTTGAAGAAAAAAAACGATATATTGCTGATGTTTTGATAAGGTTAATGAATTGACACAATCCGCGCCAAAAAAGGATAAGTACTGTTATTCAACTTCCAGACGGAAATTCGATCCAAAAGAAGGATATTTGAATTTGATACATGTTTTTTCATAGTTACGGTGGTTAAATGGTCTTTTTTTTTTTTTTTTTTTTTTTTTTTGAAAAGAATAACTTTTGACTTACTTTTGCCACAGACGTGATAAAGACACATTTTCCCTGAATTGAATTTGAAGCAATAAAGCTTATGCAAAAATGATTTTACTTTATTTGCCTTTACTTTATATACTTTATTTACCTCATATACTTGCTAAACATAATAAGGTATTCCAGTAAAATCATGTCTGCAATAATAAAATTATTCGCCACTCCTGAATATTTCATGATAACTTCTAAAGCTTTTAGAAGATTCTTAAGCACTCTCAAGCAATACCGAAAGAAAACAATCTGGGGAGGTTTTATCGGGAAGACGCTACGAATTTCCTTAATACCTAGTACTGCCTCGCGAAAACGTAACAACCATCTTTCACTATATAGGCTAGAGTTTTTTTTTTTTAGTACGTATATAGCGTGTTTGTTTTGCCTTTTATGCACCCTGTATAAAAAAAATGAAATGGTTACAAAATCCTTTAAACAGCATATTTTTTCTATTTAACTTTTTGTTTGTCAATGTCAAACCGTTTTCAGGATAATGCTTGTCTAAACAGAGTTGAAACACCCGGTATATAAAAAAAACAATCGTTTAATTTTTTTTCGCAAATATTAAAGGACATATAGGGTGACCCATTCTTAATCAAATACCCGGCACAACTCAATAAATCCATTTACTAACCAATTAAAACAGTGAAAGTGAACTGAGTGAGTCTGAGAAATACAGACTGCATTTATTATGTTAATTAACATATATTAAAATTATTTTAATTAAAATGAAATAATAATTGTGCCTACATGAGGCATGTTGTATTTATGTAAATACATATGTATTTGACACAAACACATTCATTATTAAATTTCGTTTTGGATTTCCCGCAATAATTTATAGTTGTTATCGAATTTGGGTGATATATGTACATACATTGGGTCACTGTGTTCTAAATTATAATGTAGTATAGTGGAAGTTCACAAATGTAATTGGAAATTGCTACCAAATAATTGGATATCTTTGTCTGCCTTTCTATAATATGAATTTTGTTACCTTTAATGTACGGTTTAATGTCTCGAAAGTTAATGTCTAAATTTAATGTCTCGAAACAAACTGAATTAAAAGGATGCGACTAAATTTCATGATAATATTATCAATATTATAAAAATCGTTGGAACGATCCAGGGATGTTTCAGAAAGCAGCGTGGAATTTAAGTTAATACATGGTGAAAACTTAGGGGCCAAAAAAAACAAGCGTATGAAGCATATAATGTTATTAGTAAAGCCGGCTAAACAGCGCGGCGGCCCACAAAGTTTTCACACATTTCACCGTAAATAACAGGGTAAGTTTAACACATCTCTTTATAAATTGCAACAGTTTATTGTTGTCATGAATTTTGTTTTTGCACAAGTAGTAAGTAGTATGACGCATACGATTATGGCCCGCCCCCCGGATCTGCCGGCTTTAGTTATTAGGTATTTTTGTAATATAGTGTTTGTTTTTATGTTGAGGTATACAGTGTTAATGGGGTAGCAAAAATTGATGTGCGACTTCTGCATAAGTATACACGTGTGGAACTTTAATTTGGAAGCATATAAAGTGCTAAGATAATACATAAAATAATACTTTCCACAAAATATTGCCAAAGCCTCACCTATCAGAAAGAACACAGCTGTATTCCCCTATCGTATAGCTCCGCCTTCCGCGTCTCGAGTCGGCAAGGTTCGGCAACGTTTCGCGTTTCGCGTTTCGCCGGCGACCATGGCATTTCCAGCCGTCTAGGCGTAAGTAAGTGGTGTCTCGTTTAATACTCCTTAAAAAATGTCCGCTTATACCGTCGAGGAAAAATAGTCGATGCACCAAACAATATTCCAGTCGAAATGTTAGAAAACACTCGTCAAGAGTTCTACAACAGGCTGGGATATTGTTTGGCGCAGTCTGGTGGTCTATTCGAGCACCTAAATAGTTTTTAAGATTTTTTTTTTATTAGAATTTTATTTTTATTCTATTAGAATGTCTTTTAATCTTATTAAGCCGGTTTTACGTCATTTTTCTATTTGTTGTAATACATGAAAAATGACATAAAGTTAACTTGAGTCTGATATTGAGATCCGTTTATAAATACGGACTTAAAACAACTTGTTGTGCCTTGTGCTAAACCGAGTACATCCACCACTTACGAACGATCTGCAACTAAACTAATCTAATACTGCAGCACCGAACATAAACAAAGGTCCACTCTAAGCTTCACCCACTAATGCACTCTCCTTGCCCCGTCTCGTATCTCAGCGATTGTCGGCCGCCGGCATTGTAGGGGAATACATTACGTATGACGTCTGCTCGGCCTATCTTGCCCTACCAATATTCCATGTAATTGAAATGCATGTAATAGAATCTCCTATGCTTCCAAATTAAAGTTCCACAAGTGTATATTGCGTTTGTTTGGTCAATTTCAAAATGTCTTCTTTACAACCTCTAATATTAATGGATTTAAAAAACAAAGGCAAACTGCTGGTTCTATTTTACAAATATGTACTATCATGTTATAAAGTAAGGGGTCTGAGAAACTGAAGGGTCTAAATATATTTTAAAAAGGAAGTTTAAGTCTAAATACTTTTTTGGAACTACTGGTTAAACCTCTTTCTATAGCGACTTTTCCTCTAAGTACATACAGAGTGAGTTTTTTGTGCTTATTTGTTCTATGGAATCGTTGTTTCATCAAACATGCTATGGACCAAATACGTACTAAAAACTCATCCTATATATTGAAAGATGGTTGTTACGTTTTCGCGAGGTAGTACTATCTAATATTACCATTAAATATTGTACATCTACCAATCCAGAGCCCAGGAAAAATTTCACTTAAGTAATCTCGAACAGGATAAGCAAAGAGTGACCTCCGAGAACTCTAGATTTTACGTCACTCGACTATTTTCTTTGAGGTTATTTAATAGCAAAAGTTTATGCCATCGGACAACAAAAGTTATAAGATTTAAAGAACAGAATATGGTACAGAAGAATAGAAATTAGACATAATATTACGGAAGAAGTTATTCAGTACTCAGTGAATTTGTAGATAGACTTGTCTGTTGACAAGAAGTCAATGCTTAGAAATTTGAGAACCAGCTGGCCTAACTTTATTTTTATAATTACTAATTTTTAGTAATTATAAAATTTGTGTCTCATAATTTTCATTTCGAATTTTCTCTAAAATTTTCTAATGGAAGGTTGGAAAATGTATATGCTGTGGCTTTTAATATGCGATTTACCAAACACTATACCAAAAATAGGGTATTGCCATTAAAAAAATGAGGATGATGTAATTTCTCGAAAACAGTTGATGAACGAAAGGTGATGTATATGTCAGTCAAAATATGTATTTTTGCAATTCAAATTTGATTTGTTTCTATTTTGGAAATTTGTGCAGTACTTTTGCTGCTTTCTGTATAATATGTGTATACAACTACGAGTATATTATTTTATGATATCCTCAGAACAAAATAGGATCTTGATAGCTCTCTTCAAGTCCCATTCTACATTTCCGTTTAAGGGGACTAGGGAAGGTTGACATTTCGAAAAAATCGATTTTCGGTTTTTTGCATATTCCGATACTGTGATCCTTTAGGCATATCTTCAAGTTTGTTTTTTTGAAAAATTCCCAAAATTGAGGTCAAGAGAGCGTAAAACTTAGTGTGGCGCGCGGCCGGCCGAACGTAGATATTCGCGCGGTCGGTCCCGACTGAACGGTCTGAGCATTATTCTAGTTTCTAGGGTTCTCTATACAATATATGTAGAGAGTACAATTATTCATAAAAATATAATGTAGGGAAGAATTACTAACGTCATCTCGTTTTAATTTGTAACGACATACTAAAGACGACCTAATAATAAAGTCTAAACATTTCTGTTTCCGTACGACTGTTCTAACACAAATATTGTACCGAAACTTTGAATGCGATTTTCTCGAAACTACATTTTTTGATGATTTTACCACGATATCTCGAGAACCGCGAAAGATATCAACTTGAAATTTATACGGGAGTTGTAAAACACTATGAGGCATGAATTATACCTAAAATCAGATTGAAAAAAATTCTACAATTCTTATAATAACAAATAACTAGAATTTTTCCAAATTTTTTGTTTTCTGGACGCCATTTTGTTAATTTTATTTTTGTTTTTAATTTGTTAGGTATAATCAATAGAGGGAAGCCTAAGGAGAAGAAATATTTTTAGAATTCGCCAAAACGTTCGTTTCTATTCGACTGGAATCGTGGTAAAACCGTGGATTCGACAGTTTTCCTTATTACATTGGGACGGTTATATTATTGTTCCGGGAACGACTTTCAATGAATTTTCTTATTTTATAATATTACTAGCGACCCGCCCCGGCTTCGCACGGAAATATAAAAAATGGTTATTGTGGGTTATCCCTAAGAGATATATACCATCGCGGACTTTTTTTGTAGACCTTTTTTAAGGTGTACAATACTGTAGTACATTATTTTGATCTCGTAGGGTTCAGCCAGCGTTTGCAATGTAAGCGCAAACAAATGTGTTTATTTACATCACATTAGAAACCTCTAAAATTATCAGTGTTACTCTACTATATTATGCATGTATTATACATATAAACCTTCCTCTTGAATCACTCTATCTATTAAAAAAACCGCATCAAAATCCGTTGCGTAGTTTCAAAGATCTAAGCATACATAGGTAGTAGAAAGATATGGACAGACAGCGGGAAGCGACTTTGTTTTATATTATGTTATGATAATTAATACCCTTAACAATAAAACAGTTTTATATATAATCGCGGCCTTGTCATAAACCATTAAACACGAGCCAATTTTTACATTTTCAACCCTCCCTAGTCCCCTTAAGAAAATTATAGAGATTACTTATTTACCACGAACCATATTTATAAAGCTATCTAAAAAGAAGCTCTGAGGTATCTTTACAGCAGGAAAATTACAGTCTAAAGTAACATTTATTTATAACGTGAATTAAAAAAATAGGTATCATATTTTTTTATAACATAGTGTAACAATTATAATTAGAATATTTAATCTGTGAATATGCCACGGCTGGTGTGTGTCGTTTCTTGATATTACGGCCTCACTTTTATAGGCAATATATCTGTCAGACAAATCTCCTGGTGAACAAATACGTTCCAGTAATATATTTTTATACACTTCTCAGATGTGACAAATTTTCTATTTTTGTACTTTATGAACATGCATATATCTTCATTTTGAGGTATTTTAACAGTTTTATTACATTTCTCATTTTCTGTAAAAACGAGGACGATTTATTTTGATTTTATTCAAAAATAACATTCCTGGTGCAATAATTTACATAACGTAGCTTTAACACTTTTTCATTAAATTATGACGTTTATCACCTTATATTTCATCTTAGTAACATTACAGCGAACATCATTATGCAAGTAAGTTCACACATATATATGTATATGCTATTTCGGTGGTTTGACTATTTTTCTAAAAATAATTTTTCTTACTAAAATATTATAAACAAATTATTTCAAACCATATACATATAAACTCAACGCGTTTTCTCAAGAAAAATTTGATGATGAAAATGTGATACTTTTCATGTATATAATCTTAAACAAAAAAATACGCCAATTACTTTATTATTGTCACATTTGTTATTACGAATTTAATAGTCAGAAAAATTAAGTATTCTTATTATTCAATGGATGTTATTTGCTTGGATACGTTGTGACACTTCTATGGAATGGGTGGTAATTATACAGTCATTAATAACAATCATTACATATTCTTCTACCTCAATGTACAATTTAATAAATTTTCTGTATTTTAAACTCACCAAAATGATCGAAAAAACAAATATCGAAGAGTCACAAACCCGATGTTCGACGAAGGGGCAGACGAGATGAAGATGCCACGAATACCATCAGGGCTTTGGCCATTTTTGATAAAAAAATATTACTAGCGCCTTCGTCATTTTTAACAAAATATGCCATTGGCACCTTCGCCACTTTTACTAAAATGTATTGTCTGCCATTCGTCATTCCTAACAATATTTTCCGTTGGTATCTTCCTGTTTGTTCATAAAATCGACAATTTGTGCTTGTTATTAAAAAAAGACAGTCTAGTGCTTGGCAGTTCCAATACAATAATTGCACTTTAAATTTTGATGTTTTGAAAGCTCTTGAATGAAACGCCAGCGAAGTATACATTGTCAATATAAGCAGAAGAAGAAGAAGTATTCTTTTATATATGGGGCATTTCACGCCAACTAAGTGAGGTCAAAAAAAATTCTGTTTGAAACATATCAGAATCGATAGTACTTGCTAATAAACTAACTTTCCTAAAATTTTAGATTTTTTGAGTCACAAGGAGAGGGATGGTGAGGGTGAGAAAATACAAATTTTTGTTTCGACTCAAAAAATTTCAATTTTTCTCGGTAAAAATTTAAAAAAAAGTTGCAATGGCCTTCGATGTTTTTTTTTTGCGTAGAATACGATAAACATATTTTCAAAATTATTGGGGGTAGTTTTCACCTTTATTTTGAGGATTGAAAGTTTAAAATCGAAATTTAGAAAATTGTGACACGATTCTTTTTTCAATTTTTTTTAATTTCTTTCTTTTTTTTGTACTTTCGATTAATTTTTAATTCATAATGGGCGTCGACCAGGAACTGGCCCAAAAAACGGCCCAAAGGTGAAAAAACATGGTTTTAGCGTATTTTCTTATACTGTGAGATAGTAAATGGTAAGTGAATAATATATTCCAAGGTTTTTGGGGTCGCTGATTACGAATCTAACGTCAGGTTTTCAAAAAAACATAATAGCGGATCCACTATGGCAGTCAACTTTTAAAAATGGCTAAATTTTGAAATTTAAAAAACACCATCGTATTTTACGTGAAATTTTAAGTCGAAAATGAATGTGATGAATTTATTTCAAGAGGAAATGTTGGTAATGTTGGATGAGAAAATACGCTAAAACCACGTTTTTTCGTCATACTTTTCGAAATTTCGATTTTAAACTTTCAATCCTCAAAATAAGGGTGAAAACTACCCCCAATAATTTTGAAAATATGTTTATCGTATTCTACGCAAAAAAAACACATCGAAAACCATTGCAAAGTTCTTTTTAATATTCTTCATTTTTTAACCGAGAAAAATTGAAATTTTAGAGTCGAAACCACCATCTCTCTCTTTGTGGCCCAAAAAAATCTAAAATTTTAGGGGAGTTAGTTTTTTTAGCAAGGACTATCGATTCTGATATGTTTCAAACAGAAAATTTTTATGACCTCACTTAGTTGGCGTGAAATGCCCCATATGTAATTGTTTTGATAAGTTTAAAAGATAATGGAGACAATTTATTAAAACTCTCTCGTATAATAAACTCCGTAGGTCAGATTATTAAAAAATACCTCCTTTTTATTAATATGCAAAATTGCACTCTGAAAATTGCATCCGATCTTAAGCGATAAGCGTACATATGCAAGTCACATTTCAGGAATTTATTGCAGGTTAATCTTATGATACATTTAATTGCTAGTTTAACACCGAATAGGAGTTTGTGGGTGTTCATTAACAATTTACATCACTTCTTCAACTTTTTTGTGCAATTCACACTTCCTCTTTCTCTAAACAAAACCACAGATTTAGTCAAAATTTGGCGTGTCACTTCCACGTCCATGTAGAAATTTTGTTTGAAAATCTTTTTGTTCTGCCTAATTACCATATTTAATTATCTTGATAATAGAAACTTCAGAAATTAACTTTTTTAAGAGTAGTAATTCAGGACGTTTCATTTCACGGCATAGTTTGAATCTTTTTTTCATCTTATGATAATATTTATGTGTGTATTACATTGGTCATTTATCATATTAATATTATACGAGGTTATTTTCTACCGTTGTCCTAAACATACCTCTTAGACGTATACTTTATTTGTTTTAGGCCGTCCCTTTCAAAGCAGCAATTCCGTTAAACTCTGCGTACAGTAATATGTAATTACACAATGAATCGAATTCCGACCAAACAACGTTAAGAGCAAGGCGATTCCAAACAATTAAAAGTGTTTCTGGTAACGACAGCTCATTATAAATTGTTAAATCTCCTACGTGAACGAAATGGGGCTCCCCGTATATCTATGCCTACGCAAATTGCTCCTGCTTTGATAGTTGAGCTTTCAGTAACGATGCGAACGCAATTATAATGAATAGTTTGTGTTTATTCTGCTTAACGTAAAAGCTCGGACTTCTATCCACGTATTGATCATTATTAGTAAATTTCAATTTAGATTCAATTAGTTGGGGTAATCGAACATACAATTTAATTAATAATTGTCAATTAATAAATGTCAAGAGACAATTGTGTTTTTTATGCAGTGCATCTTTGGCGAAGACTGCACTTGGAATTGCGCATCTGTCGATATCCACATAAAAGTTCTGCTGCATACGTTCTTGTCTAAAGCATTACTGAAACTAGAAACATATGTTTTCTTTTCTATTTCAGTTTCAATTTTCATATTTAAAAAGAAATCTGCGTTAGTTTTGGAAGTTAAGATAGCACTCCAGTGATGTAACATATTCAGTGTCAAATTGAAATATGTGTTGCAATATTTTTCTCCTCTAAAATGATAATAAAAATATCTTTATTGAATATATAGTCGAGTTGTGTTTTTTTTTAAAGAATCGAGTAAAATATCCTCGTTCTTTATAATTCAGTTAGACCGAACTTGAGATTAACGCCGTCCTATAATATTCACGATTACCCAAACTGTTTTATAAGTACACTGAAATCGGCAATGAATTCACCACGATATTCACCACATAGGAAATTATTTTAATAATGTTAATGAGAATATGTTTACCTGGTACATAATTCTGTTAACATGGTATCAGAAATGACAGTGATACTATTGTAAGAAGATTAACATTTTGTAAGATTGTAATAGTTAAAATGTAATACTCCAAAAATAATTAAACGCTTGATTTTTCCACTTAATGGGCTTTATTTGTTTTTACGACTAGTTTTTTGTTAAACTTTAGAGTAGGGTAGGGTAAAATGTCGCATTTAACCAATAAACAATTGCAGTTGCAACATTTGTCAGTAAATTAAAATTGATTGTATTGGAAGTATCCCGGCATATAAAATATGATTTATACCTCACTCCACTGGTGGGGCAAAAAATATTTCATAAATCATTTCATAATTTTCAGTCTTCGGCGGTAGGTATACATTTCATTGGTACATGAACATTGACTATTTTCGGAAAATTCACATTTTTTGTTCCGAAAACACACCGAAGTATATTTTCACTATTTTACACCTTTTCGCAGTTGCAGTCTCATTTTTTTAAATATAGGCTTAAGTCGACCCAACTTCTCAAGTAGCTTCAACGAGTTCTAAATATCTGACTGTGTTTCGAACTGAGGAACTATTTATTTATTTTCTCACTTGCGACATTATTTTTTTTAGGACAACTTCAATAACATTGATTATACTTTTGTGTAGGTACAGCAGAGATTTTGGAAATTCAACATCATAAATACTAAACCAACTAAACCTAAGTACACAACTTTTTTCCTCATTTAATCAAATTTGTATCTCTTACGATTTAAAATACTCGCAATATATCCTTATCTTGGACACGTTGTATACTAATGCAGTGAAACCTGGCGCAAACTTGAATTTAATTTAATTTGATTCAAATATTTAGCACTGTATATCGGCAGATGTAAGTGCTTAATCAGATCAGTGGGATGTTTGTTTTGTTAATTAAATTTTGAAGTCGCTGCCTTACAAAGCGTAACAAAAATCCGCTTAGTTGAAATAGCACACTTATTGTTAACAGAAATGCATTTGGAAATTTCTAATTAAATTAAAATTTTTAAAATTGGTGTTATTTAAAAATCATTTGTACAAATGCGTAAATTGGATAAATGGAAAAAGTGTAAATTAGTTGTCTTTCCAGATGTACATACAGTGTACCCAAATTTTTTTATTTGATGATATATTCCTCCAAAAGTCCTCTTTAACTATAAATGATTTTAAAATTTGGTCAGTCTGGAAGCTTTTTCTTGCTGGTTACTAGGTGTGCAAATCGGAGTTTCTTTTTTTTTTTTTTCAAAAAATGAATAGCTATTTCTATTTAGCCGTGTCTCAAATATATCTGTATGTAATTTTATTTCAATACCTCACACAGGGCATTCGGCACAAATGAGCAGTATTTCAAAAAAATGTGGTTCTGTCTGACTTTGTATACTTCTTACCTTTGTTGATACCATTTGTGTATGGTAAAATTACTTATTTATGAGAAAAACTGTGGTTAAAAATATGGATACATTGTGCTGTTTGTAGTGGCGGCTGGTGGAATTAGAATTCTGGCTTTTTCGTACGGAAGCGTTGGACTCACATCATATTGGAGTGATTACTAGCCGTAGGTATGTAGAAGGCAAATAGCAAAACATTTTGCAAGCCGTTTCCAAGATCTGGTAGGACACGTGTTTTTTTCATTTTTTTTTCCACAGATTTCGTTTTTTTTTTTTTATTACAGTCTTCTACTTAGGGCTAGTAACCTGCCCCGCGTAGAATGTGATCTGTATCCCATGCTTCCTTAAGAAAATGCGAGAATATCAAATTTCCTCAACTGTTAGTTAAAAAGAACTTTTAGAGTTAATAAAACTGTTTTTTTTGAAAATCGGCCAACCTCTTCCAAAATAAGGGTGGTTTCCTCACAAAGGGTGGTTTCCTCACAAAGAGCCCACATTATATACAATGCTATTTACAGTTTTATTAGTGACATTGCCTCCATCAACTTTATACAACAAACTAGATTATATACGATAATCTCGTTAGGGAAGTTCGTTATTTCATGTGTTTAAATCCAATTACCTACTAAAGCTGGTCTACTAATTATTGCTTGACAATGGATTTGGAATCTTTTGAAATTATTTAGCACGTCTTAATTGTTTGTAAAGATGTATTAACACTATGAGTCTGTCAGATACTGGTAGCTGCCTGATTTAAATTAGTAGTTTTCTTTTACACTGTTTTTAGAACATATCCCCTTAGAATATTTAAATCTGTTTTAATACTGAAAATACTTCTGGGAGTGTGGCGACCATCTACGAGAAAACGGTGCAAAATGCGAGAGTTTGGTTGGGTTATCCTTGAAGAGTCGGCTAGTCTTAAATAACAGTCATTAAAAAAAACATAATCAAAGTTGGCCGAGCAAAAGAGGACGTATTTTTATTTTTAAGGTTAAGTTTATAACCTTATTTGATTGTTAAGGGTGTCACATTACATAATAGCGAATATTAATTTTACAATTGTGATAGCCACTTGTCAAAAGTTTGACAATAACAAAGTTTCGCTTTGAGCTTCGACATGACTGCTATTTCCATTTCTTTCGTTCATAACCAGATTTGATGACGTTCTTTTTTTTTTGAATGTCTCATTATTAATATAAATAAATCTAATAAATAATATCAATAACGGTAGGTGAGTATTTACTAGTTTTAAGTACTCTCAATTAAAATCTGGAAGACACTTACATTGAATGATTTGAAAAATAATATTTAGTTAAAAAAATATTATTTATATAAATATAATAAATTCTTTCTTACACCGCATTAATGTAATTTTTAAATGTGATTTTCTCCAATTCTCAAATATTAAAGATGGAAGGAAGTTACCAGTAAAGAAAATGGAAACTTAACATTGCCAAACTTAACATTAAACTTAAAATGGAGCTAAAAGAATGTAAAAAAAATACTCAACAAAATTATTTCATTGGCAATTACAAGTAGTGTAATTATCACAGTAAAGAGTTTTTTTTAAATTTTGCATTTTTTATTCGTATTTCTTGCGTACTAAAACGTTCTGTTTATAGCCTATCTAATTTGAAGCTGGCGTTTCTAGAATTTGTATGGCGGTAGGAGAAGACAACTCTAGGAAAACTATGCAAGAGAACACAGACGTGTTATTGGATTTTCTCCTTTTATCGTTTTGTTGTGAGCCAGATCCTATACAGCTTGTGTCTGATCCAATCCGAGGTGTAATCTGTCTCGGTAATTAGGTTCATGGAACTTCGTTTGTATTGAACAGCGGCGTCACTAGACTGTCGACAACGAAATAACTATTTTACGATACAATTATAATTAAAATAAAACATGAATTGGAAAATAGACAATTGATGATAATACGGAAAAAAATATGGAAAAAATTGCAACTCCAAAACTGTAAATATTTTACAATAATGCTAAAACAAAAGAATTAATGATTTCAGTGGCGTCTAATTTGCCTGTAACGGCACTATTTTTTTGAGGTATGAATTTCCTTCTGCGCTATATACTTTCTTCATTTCGTCATATATAATTTTAATAGTTTTTTGTTTTCCTTTTTCCCGGACTTTTATTGTTTTATCCTTTTCTATTATCCCGGACCATCTCTGTTTTTTTTGTGTTTTTTTTTGTGTTTTTTTATTTCTTTTGTGATTTTCTAAATTTCTTATTGTTTAGATGAAAATCTTTAAATTGGCGCGTACCGAGGAATATGCCGTTGCGTTCCTCCAAGAGAAGGGAATCTTGCCAGTTGAGCGAACTTGCCCTAACAATCACAAAATGAAGTGAAATGAAGAATTTCGCAAGTTGACTTCAATCAAGTGGTGCGAAGAAGAGCTCGAAATTATATAAAATTATATAAAAAAAAAGAACACGACAGTTGATTGGAATGCGTATATGAGAGAGGCTGTTGCCGAGCAGAATCATCGGTATTCTCAGACATTTTGATTTACGGTGTTTTTCAAAATTACTAATATTTTGAATAGCTTTTTTTTTGGCTGGTTGGGTTAGGTCCAGGAATAAATAACAACTATTCGATTTTTGCCAACGTTTCGGAGCTTTATTTCTCCTTCTTCAGGGCTCACTACAATTTTATACAGAAGTAGATATAAGATCTTGATTTTGAAAAATTACATATTACTACAGAAAAGCAATTGTAACTTTTACTTACATCAATGTTGCTATTGTTGTCATGTAAGGTGGTAAATTACAAACATTGGCGGTACTGTCTATATACATATATAGTAAATGTATAAAGATAAAAACAAAACACTATTATCAGGACAATACACTTTAAAAATTACTGTAGTAATGAAGGTTTTTTGAGAGAATCTAACCTGTCGTACGCATATCACATTTGTGTTAGGGAGTGGGAAGCAGTATTCTTAATGGATTTGAGACAATGAAAATATTATGTTTTGAAATGATTGTTCTTTTCTAGAATGTTGTAATAAACTGAATTTAAGTCGTTCATGTCACTACGTTTATTAATGCTATTCTTATTCATTTTTATTTCTACCATTTCTAAAAGTAATCGTTTTTTAGGTTTGGTTCTGTTCCTAAAATTTTACAGTTTTCAAAATTGAATTTGTGTTCTGGATTATTGATTATGTGTTCCACTAGTGCTGTATGTGCCTTTTTTTCATCTTTGTTTAACGTTTTTACGTCATATTCATGTTCTTTTATTCTATCTTTTAATCATAAATTCCCCACAAATATTTTGAATAACTCCAAAAACTTAGTTCAAATCTAACTAAACACACAAACTAAAAAATCGTAAAACACCAAGCTTAAACACATCCGCAACGGCAATCAAGTTGTAGACTAAACCTTGCACGCTGCAGTGGTTAGGATTTAGGGTAGACATACGGCGATGAGTCATAAAGCAACATGACAACAAGCCGCAACTCAAGGTTACGTGATTTTCCGAAGTGTCGGCTCGCTTCTCATAAATTTGTAGCATTGCCCGAGTCCTGTTCGTTGGTGAATCATAAAGTACACTAAATATTGTGTCTGCCCGAGTCCCTCTCGGGCATGCACAATTTTTTTCAGTAACGCTTGCCCGAGTACCGCTCGGGCATGTGCGTTAAGGGGTTAAAATTGCTGGAAAAAAATAATTATAAATTAAAACAACTTTATGTATATTATAACTTAAGAAAATTTTGAAGAGCCGGCAACGCTTCACACCGGCCAACGATCCATTAGGCTAATGCGCTTTGCATCGAATACGCTCGTCAAATACTTATTCGGTCCACTGTGTCATAAAATGTTTTACGAGCTCGTTAAAATTATTTACGACATTAGGAATTCTTACTTGTTTCCGCCAGTGACGTGTATTTCAGCTAGGTTTATTAAAACAGACAATTTTTTCAGATTGTCTGGCTAAATGAGCATTATTTACAGAAAATTATGTTATAAATATTTAGAGTTTTGTATGCAGGCTAATTTTAATCTCCTATATTGATTTTAATAAAAAAAAATATTTCACAATTTTCGAATTTATAAAAGATATATGCACGCCATTGGGCGGCGTTAGCCATCAAAGGAATTAAAAATAATATCTCTTCACGTTAAGTTTAGAAGGTATACAACTTCGGGGATCCAGACAGTGAAGTGCACACTCAGACTGTCGAGCGTATGTGGGGTTCGGCCAAGTGGCGAAAGAAGCACAGAGGCACTGCACGTCATCATTTGGAATCGTACTTCGGAATCGCAAGCATATTCGGAATCGCAAGCATATCGCTGAAGAGGACGTCTTCAAGGCTTTTTTTGGAGGCAATTGCGTCGTCCTGTCCTCCCGAGACTCAATTAGAATGGTTATTAAGCTTGTTGCTCTTATTTAAACACGGTTTTTCCAAACGGCTGTGTTAGAAGACGAGGTTTTCAGAAATGGCCAACTAGATCGTCAGGTTTAACCATAATGGATCTATTTTTATAGCGATACTTAAAAAATAAAGTTTTTAAAACGAAGCCTAATAATAATGTAGATGAATTCAGATAATGAATTAAAACAAGTCAAAAGGTCTTTAGAAGTGCCAACCAAAAATGGCATAAAATACCATTTGTCATATATACCAAAAATATCAAATGGTATACACCATTCTTTTAAAAAATGCGTATGATGCCATGACTCAAAACTGATGACGTCACAGGCATGTAAAGTAAATCAATGAAGCGCTATTATCCTCAAATTTCAAATGAAGCGCCATTAAAATCATTAGCTAACCTGTTTCAGCGATTGTAAAATATTCATTCAACAAGTAGTTTCCATACTGTATAATATCTAGGTGTGCTGGTAAATATATAATTTGACTGAGGTATTTTACGATAAACATTTATTTACGTACTAATATGACGTCGCATAGTGATTCCAAGTTATTACGTCTAACTCGCCATCACTGTAAAAAATTTATTTCCGAAATTACACTAGGCGCAAAAATTAAGGGATATAAAAAAATACCAAATGTTTAGATGATTTTCAATGAGCTGTAACTTGGGAAAAAAATGGTCGTAGGGAAAAAAAGAAATTGAAGCTCCAAATTTCTAGTTTTTGGAACTTGAGTTCATCAGCAGTTTTTGAGTAATCGTAAGATCATCGAAAAATTTTCTTTCGAAATTTTTGCTTGTCTTTTAAGAGGTCCACGGACCTCAACAATTTTTTTTCGATATGTTCATCATAAACGTCGTTTAGATGATTTAATTTTTTTTAATTTGACCTATTACTGAGCCCTGTACGATGACTCTTCGCTTCGAGTTATCGCCGTTCAAAGCAAAAATATCATTGTTGACTTTGATAATCAATTACTTGGGAAATAATGAACGTACAGAAAATTCAAGTAGGGTTTTGAAAACTGTAAAGTATCTTTTACAAGTAGTCGTGATTGCTTTTTTCTAAAAACATATTTCGAAACGAAATTGTTGATTTAAACAGAAGTAAAAAATTGCACAATTAGGGATATTTGCATAACTTGGCATAACTTTGCAAATAGTGCAGAGACTAAGGATATTGACTGCAACTTTTTAACTTTAAAGTACCCCAAGGAAACCCTGATAGTTTTAAAACGCTGTGATTTTTCTTTCATAGTTCTCGGAATGATTGAAATTGTCGTTTGTGTTAAAAATCAACGTAAGGATCGATTTTTCACTTTTTTCTTTTCCCTCCCTAAGTTACAGCTCTTTGAATCACCTAAAAATTTGGGATTTTTTAATATCCCTTAATTTCTGTGCCTAGTGTGTTGACAATTAGTGGGATCTGGTCTTCATAGGCCACTTTAGTGCATATTCATATATTAAAAAACATGCGGAAATACGATAGGAACCTTCGATAATCCATGTTCAGATTTTGTAGGTTTATTCTGACATTTAGATCAGTCACTAGAAAACGATGTTTTCCATTGTTTGCTTCTTCACCCGGTGTATCACGTCCTTTTTAATATTATTTAAATTCTCTTTAGCAGTTCATATTGGAATGAAATGCCTTTTCTATTTTTGCCAAGCACATCTACCAATTATTAACTATACACGGTGGAGACTTTAACTGGAATATATTCGCTAGCGGGGTGGTGAATGATTTTTCAAAAAATTCCCGAGACACGTCAACTTTTAAATGTATTTACCTACATTTTGCAAGTAATGTGAAAAATATAGCCCTTCAGGGGTGGCTGAAACCACATGATTTTTTTCAAATGCAACCCTATGGCTTGTGACCCCTCATTGTAAAGCTGGTGGAAAGAGGAATCCAACGCACTGATCAAATTTTAATTTTTAGTATGTTTGTAGGGTTGCATACAATTAAAACGTAATTTTATAGTTTAATTTATTTTTAACGCAACAATTTCGTACTCAAAATGTGTGTTGTTTAGTTTTGGAATGTAAACCTTACTTTTCGTATGTCCCCACAAAAAATTCCAAGCAATTTTTTGTCACAACTGATATTTGTTGTTTTTTGCTAGTGTTTTTACACGGTCGCAAAGAGTAATTTAGTTTATATGCTGTATTCAGAGTTTGAAACGAAGGGTTATTTCTAATTGGTGAAAATGTCTTATTTAACTACATCACTAAAAATCGAAATTCTGATGATGATTGGATATGGTGATAGGGCGCGAACTCAATGCGAAGTTGTTCGCTTGTTTCGAGAAACGCATCCTGACTTGCCACCACTAAATCAAGGTACCATTAGTAAAATTGAGGCACGATATCGAGAGATGGGTCATGTCAGGAAAGTACCGAGTAAGAGGCAGGCTGTTGTTGATGACGACACGAAGTTGAATTTGTTGCTTGCTCTAGAAGAAAATCCAATCACTCCAGCCCGTCATCTGGCCCGTGATAGTAATCTTAATCACAAAACAGTTTTAAAAATACTTAAATATGAGAAAAAACGCCCATATAAAATGCAAGCTGTTCAAGAGCTACTTGAAGATGATCCAGATCGACGAGTGGAATTTTGCGATTTATTGATGACTTGTATTGATCAAAACCAGTTATCTTTAGAGTGGATAGTTTTCTCTGACGAGGCTACTTTTACATTAAATGGGCACGCAAATCGCCAAAATTGTCGTTACTGGGCTGAAGAGAACCCCCATTGGATGAGGGAACTTCATACTCAGCGCCCACATAAAACTAATGTGTGGGCCGGAGTAATACAAGATATAATTATAGGACCATTTTTCTTTGATGACACTCTTAATGGAGCAAGATACTTGCGTTTACTCCAGCACGAACTAATGCCAGTGCTATGTCATTTATTTCCAAACCCCTTAAACCCTAACTTGACCGACGAGAGGTTATGGTTTCAGCAAGATGGGGCCCCACCACACTATGCTGCCATTGTTCGTCAGTATCTGGACAGAATTTTTCCCGGTAGGTGGATTGGGAGGCGAGGTAATATTGAGTGGCCAGATCTTACACCACTGGATTTCTTTTTGTGGGGGACATCTTAAAAGTAGGGTTTACATTCAGAAACCCAACAACATAGCAGATCTGCAGGAAAGGATAAGAGAGGAAATCGGAAAAATAACACCGCAAATGTTGCATAATGTAAGGGACGAAACCTACCACAGACTGGGATGCTGCCAACAAGTGAATGGTGCACATTTTGAACAATTGTTACGTTGAAAATAAATTTAATTTTTAAATTGTTTTAATTGTATGCAACTCTACAAACATACTAAAAATTAAAATTTGATCAGTGCGTTGGATTCCTCTTTCCACCAGCTTTACAATAAGGGGTCACAAGCCATAGGGTTGAATTTGAAAAAATCATGTCGAGGGTGGTTTCAGCCACCCCTGAAATGCTATATTTTTCATATTACTTGCAAAATGTAGGTAAATACATTTAAAAGTTGACGTGTCTCGGGAATTTTTGAAAAATCATTCACCACCCCGCTAGCGAATATATTCCAGTTAAAGTCTCCACCGTGTATATCAACCAATTAATCTTTGAAATGCAGTGGTTCAAAATTGGTATTAAATATTGCACGATTTGAACCTTTTGACGAGAAGTTGATTTCCATTAAAAGTTAATATATATACATCGACGTTTTGCAACCGAAAATATTGTGATTAAAATGTGAACTACCTACTTGAGTTTTTATGAGGTTCTCAAATAATTTAGTAGTCAGTAGATACGGATACGGGATAACATCTGGAATATCACTTGGATGTAATATATCATCTATTCGACCTTTAGTTGCAAATTCGTTCCTATCGTATCATTCTTTGCATTTGGTAGTCAAAAATGAAGAGTTGAGATTCAGAAATTAGAAAGAAATTGTAATTTGTCATTTTCATTGTTTTGTTAAAAGTTAAAAAAAGTGCACAAGAAAGTACGTCAAATAATCAATTAACTATGGCTACATAGTTAATTTGAAGTTAAGGTGGCTCGATTTATCACAAAAATCTTGATGAAATGAGCTTCATTGATTCTAAGTATGATCGATACAAAACTGACATATAGTTTAATCTAATATCG
Source organism: Aromia moschata (assembly GCA_029963805.1). Taxonomy (NCBI): domain Eukaryota; kingdom Metazoa; phylum Arthropoda; class Insecta; order Coleoptera; family Cerambycidae; genus Aromia; species Aromia moschata. The sequence continues at coordinate 865,422 of JAPWTK010000141.1, read as the reverse complement.
ATTAAACCATTAATAACACCGCAAGAATGTACTGTTTGATATACTTAAAGATAAATTAACCAGAAAACTGAATGGATATTTATCGGAAAATCTTCTTCACCCGATTTATTAAATTTAATGTTATAAGGTGTTCTGATACGTCCATTATTTATTCCGTAAACATGACTCAGGAAAAAAATAGTCGAATTTTATGTTAATGGTTCTTGCTTTCTATCAGTATTTGAGTTGTTATGACATTTAAAGTAACCTTATTGCCGCGTAATTTTAGAACGTGGCGAACTCTATTTGAAGAGAAACATACGTCTTCCAAATATTTACGTGAAATTAAACAGAACTGTCTGTATATACCTGAGTTTTTAAATGTAATATTAACTGGAAATTTATATTGTGTATTAAAGAATACAATATAAAAAAAGGCGCCAAACGCAGATGGTGTTAAAATGTTTTCAAATATCAAAATAAAAAAAATCCGTTGCGCCTTTTTTAAAATTACTGTAAAAATAAATTCAAATGGACCTAGTAGTTTCAGAGAAAATTATCTTTTCAAACAAAATAAATGTGTCCATATTATTTTACCAAATGCCTCCATATACGATTGGATACAAGTTCAACTTATAGCAAAAACGAGGATGAATCTTTTCGGGAAGAGGTATTCAGGGATTTATAAAAGTTTTTTCAATACTCCCGGAAAGCTGTACAAGACAGACTACATGGGAGATCAATAAGAGCTGTGATATATCACAATCTTAAGGAAAAAATGGGGTAGGAAGGAGAATGAAATACTAGATCACGGACTATGTTTTCATTGTGTCTGTGGTGTGGCTACATATTTTCCGTTTTTTATTATTGCAAATTCAGATTACAGAAAATAATACGTACTCATCATCATAACATAGTATAAAACAAAGATGCTTCCCGCTATTCCCTATTCCCTATTCCCGATATTCCCTATCTATCTACTACCTATCTATGCTTAGATCTTTAAAACTACGCAACGGATTTTGATGCGGTTTTTTTTTAATAGATAGAGTGATTCGAGAGGAAGGTTTATATGTATAATACATGCATAATATAGTAGAGAAACACTGATAATTTTAGAGGTTTCTAATGTGATGTCGTAAACCGGGCGAAGCCGGGGCGGGTCGCTAGTATTTAAATATATGTAGCTAGGGTGGTCCAAAAAAAAAAAAATGTGTTCTTCTGGCCCTAGGCTTAAATCATAGTATTTGATTAGTTATTACTAATTACAGAAGATTAGCTCATTTATTTAGGTTTTAGAGGTCGCTCATCGGTGTTTTATTTTCCAATTCAAATTACATGGGAAATGCGTCATTATTCGTTCGTGGTGCCGATGCCGTTTCGCGAACAATTAAAGAAATTTATGGCATCTCATATTATTTTCTGGTAGTCGGGGATCGTATAAAACATTTTCAGTGTCGGTAATGTAGGTCTCTTTGTATTCTATTGGAATTTTTATCCTAATGGCAGCGTTGACCGCACCAGTAGCGCAAATCTCGGGACGACAGTGTACTACGATACTCAACGCTCAAATTTTCTAATGTTTGTTATAATCCAGGGGTATTCAACTTAAATAGGCTAGAAAGAAACACGTTTAAATTAGTACCGATGTCAACGAGAGATGATGCATTTATTTGACAAGGCCTCTCAAATCTTGGTGCAATTCTTGATAAAGACATCGGCGATTTTGTCACGGAAAGATCAATTTGCATTTTCGAAAAATTCGGGATTTGGACTGACTTTTTGCGATAGATCCTAAGCTTTGAGAAACAAACGAAAACTTTTTGAAAGGCGTGAGTTTGCTGAAAAACCTTCATGTTGTGAATGATGTTGCCGAACGGGGAGTAGCTTTGATAAAAGAATATAACGCCTCTCTTACACGAAATGAAGAACAAAAACAATAAACTGGATGTTCACGAAACACCGAACTACTACATTTTTTCGACCCTTTCGCCAACCAAGTTGGCATCTTAGGAGAATATTAAAATCAGTTTTAATCTTCTCCTGAAGATGCCAACTTGTTGGCGAAACGCGCGTCGAAAAAGTAGTAGTTCGTGTTTCTGGAAAACATCCAGTTTTTTTACGCCAAGGTTCCAGTACCCACTCCAACAAAAACAATATTTATTGCAAATTGTGAGTCAACATAGAAAGGAATATAGCAGTTGCAATAAAAGCAGTTTCTTGTAAACAGAGATATGTTTTAAGTAATATATGTATATCTGTACTTATTCATTAACTCAGGTTTTGCTTTTTTGAATAAATATCTACGGAAAAACTTTGTAGTTACTTATTCGATTCAAAATTTTTTCCAAAACAATAACATTTGAATGTTAAGAGCTTCAGTACACTGTCGTCCCGAGATTTGCGCTACTGGTGCGTTCAGCGTGCTATTTGATAAAAAATTCCAATAGAATACAAAGAGACCTACATTACCGACACTGAAAATGTTTTATGCGATCCCCGACTACCAGAAAATAATATGAGCTGCCATAAATTTCTTTAATTGTTCGCGAAACGGCACCATGAACGAATAATGACGCATTTCCCAGTAATTTGAATGGGAAAATAAAACACCAATGAGCGACCTATAAAACTTAAATAAACGAGCTAATCTTCTGGAATTAGTAATAACTAATCAAATACCATGATTTAAGCCTAGGGCCGGAAGAACAAATTTTTTTGGACCACCCTAATATGTATGTATGTATGTATGTATAAGCAAAAATACGTATTAAGAAATACGAAATTATTTTTGATACACTGTCTATCTATTTTTTACTTAGTGAAACATCTACTTACAAATTAATATACACAGAGTGTTAATTAATAACTGGTAACACAACTGAAACATATACATAAGGATACTTCCTTTAAGTTGTATATGGGCACTATATACACTATATACACTATATACACACAAAACGAAAAATCGTACCAAGGTTGTACCATATGGTAACTTTCAACGAGGAGTCCAATGGTGACTTTGGATTTGACCTTGAACCTCAATAATAAGGTCATTTCAAGGTCAACTTTGTTTTTTATAACGGAAATCCACATTTTTGATGCCACAAGCGAAAAGAGTGAGAAATTTCACGTTTCGATACGTATTCATATCTGAGTTCAAGGTGACCTCTATGGGTTGGACAGAGTTCAGTGGGAGGCAAGGGAAACCCACTTGAAAAAGGCATCCCGAAGGGAACAAAATCCATTTACAAAACAAAAATTTAAAAAATGTTCTACAATAAATAAATTTACTTGATGTCCTATGCTACTGTAGTTTGACCTCTGTCCAACCCATAGAGGTCATATTGAACTCAGATCTGAATACATATCTGAACGTGAAATTTCCCGCTCTTTTCGACTGTGGCATCAAAAATGTGGGTTGCCATTGAAAAAAAAAAAAACAAAGGACCTTCAAATGATCTTGATATTGAGGTTCAAGGTCAAATCCAAGGTCACCATTGGACTTTTCGTTGAAAGTTACCATTGTGAACGACCTTGATTTTTCATTTTGTAACCAATTTCGCGGAATTTCTAGGTGTTTCCATACTTTTCCCCCACCCTGTATAAATTTGAGAAGTGGAAAGGAACAGGTCAGTCCATTTATTCATTTAGAGTGCACCAACAGAAGCTTTGCCCTTGGCCGCAGTAGTCGAAACTTGAATTTGTCATTTTTTTGAAAGACAACGCTTGAAATTTCTTTTGTTGCAGTTGTGACCGCAACAAAAGTCTATTATTGTTTGTTTGTGGGTATCTCATATATCTCTCGGGAATGGTCTTAACATTAGTCATATTAAAAAAAAACTGATTTTGTTTTTCTTGAGTTTCTAAATATTTCTATGATATAATGACTTGATGATAGGTAATTAGGCAACAACCGACAAATTTTATCGTAACACTCCTATTACGACATTGTACAAATTGTACTTGTTTCGTCCACTAGACCTATTGATTGGGTATTTTACATTTTCCTCTAATTATTGGTAAATGACTCCTACTAAATGGTTATTTACCTCGATTAGGAAATGTCATTTACGTTATGTTTGTGTTGTGATATAGTTCGGTTTCATAAAAAGATCCGATGGCAGATAACCATCGGATACGATATATTCGAAATGATAATTCTCCTAGTTTGATTTGCAACGATATACGTACCTACCAGGATTCAAACTTTTCATTATAAAACAGAGTCATAGTTACATACATTGTTTAAATAAACGTTGAGTAAAGCCGGTCCCAGACACTACGGGCATTCGACAAAAGAGTCGTAGTTGCTTCGGCATTCGCTTAGCTCCCACACTATGCGATGATTTTGCGAATGCTCGGCTTGCCTTCGTAGTAAAGCTCGCTCTCTTGTTCTTTTTTACATCCAGTGGCGTTCATCAATACTTTCTCATTTGCAAAAATTCTATTGTTAAATCGTTTGTCCACTCCATTTTACAACAAATCCTTTCACTGAACGGCACTGAGCTAGACTAAACGCCTTCACAAACCCAAGCGAAGTATCTGGGACCTTTGCCGTAGTACCTTCGTGGTTCTTTGCATCGCGCAATTTTACCGCCAGCCGGCCGAACCAGTTTACGAATGACGAAGGTTCAGCGAAGTAGCCTTTCAGACACTATGCGAAGGTCCCCGTATGCCGAAGTTTCGCCGAATACACACAGTGTCTGGGACAGGCTTAATAGGCCAGTCATTGTGGATTTTTACCTGGAAATAACTCGGAAAATTTTGAAACTTTGCAGGTTCGTAGGTTTTGGGGTCCATATCTAAAATTAATAAAATGCACAATTCGAGACTTACCGCCGGAGCCGCCATCTAGCCAAGATGGCCGCAAAAAACGGGGTTTCTCAATTCTTTCCAAAACCATGCGTTTTTAGAAAAAATATGTGGAGAACAAAATTAAAGAGGAGGAAATTTCATACAAAAAATATTCTTAGCATATTTTCGCTAAAATCAACCGTTTAGGCAGAAAAGTCGTCATAAAGTTTAACATTTTGCGTAAGTTTTATATAGAGGCGATTTTCCGAAATCAAATGTGGAGTAGGGTTCCACAAAACTACTTTTTCAAGGCTTTATACAGTTTTGTCATGAAACAGTGGTGTATCTTTTATCCAATTAATTAATTAATCAATTAATTCATTAATTAACTCATGTTATTAATATATGATCAATTAATCTTATCTATTAAAAATGTTTGAAATGAATGAAATGAATGAAAGTAAACTTGTTTCCACACCACCCATGGGGTAAAGTACACGGCGCGTTTTTTTTAACGTGGTTTCCCCTGTAGGCCTAATCTACTTAGTAAATAAAATTACGTTTTCTATCTGCAAAGGCCCGACAGACCTGGTTCGTTAACATCAATGCTTTCAACGGTGAATACGTTTGTCTCTATTTCGGGATCAAATATCGGTTTCTTTTAATTCGTCGAATTCTCCTTCTTCAGTTGACAAACAAATATCGAGCAGCAAGTCCAAGTCATCTTCATCAGATTCGTCCAGCGTCAGTTGAGTGACATTTTCGCAGGTCTTTCCGTTGCAGACACCGCAAATCATGGAGCATTTTAATCCTGCTTTTCTGCATCCGCAGGCTCTACCACAATTGGTCTTGCACTTACATGACAAAAATACAAGTAGTGCTTTGGGGGCAGGATCCTTCAAAGTGGTTACTGGGGTGATATCAGTTTGGCTTTTCTTCCAACCCCATTCTTCAGCTTCTTTTGAACAGCCATACCATTCTCTGGAGAGGGTTTGTTCATATTCAAGTAGACGCAAGGGCAATTGCGCACAGGTTAGGAATGTGCCGGTTAGTCAAGGAGCTGAAAATATAACGAGAGTTCAATTGAATAGCGTTTTATCGTAAAAGAAAAATCGCATATTAGATAGGTAAAAGCAGTTTAGGGAAGTTAACGGGATATTAGGTCATTTAATCAGCTCTTGAGCCTAAGCCATTAACTTTAGGCGAAAATATGATAAGCACAATTTTTGTATGAAATTTCCTCCTCTTTAATTTTGCTTTTTACATATTTTTTCTAAAAACTCATAGCTTTGGAGAGAATTGCAAAAAACCGTTGTTCCAGGTAAGCCCTTCTTGTGATCTCCAATGACTGGCCTATAATACACACCGAGCGTGTCGGCCACACCGCTACAGAAAGTTATATAACACGGCCTTTATACGAGACTGTTTGTTTCTCATGTCTTGGGATGCTTTCAAGGTCATCTGGGTACGGTTCGTGCACCTGTCAATATGTCGAGTTAACCAGAATTCATCACGAACAGGTATGGTGTGTTTCTGTTCCAAAATAACTGGTTTTGGTATGTAGGATATGTAATCGGAAAAATACTTTATAATGTACTAGCGACCCGCCCCGGCTTCGCACGGTTTACGACATCACATTAGAAACCTCTAAATTTATCAGTGTTTCTCTACTATATTATGCATGTATTATACATATAATCCTTCATATTGAATCATTGTATCTATTAAAAAAAACCGCATCAAAACCCGTTGCGTAGTTTTAAAGATCTAAGCAGACATAGGGACAGACAGACAGCGGGAAGCGACATTGTTTTATACTATGTTATGATTGTTATTTTCCTCGCTAGAGAGCTCCGATAAACGCGTGCGATCGCTGCTAATCATAAAGTGCTATAGGGCGAAGCGCGGCCTTCGACGCGCTATTTATTATCTTCGAAAATATTCATTTAAATTACATGCTCTAAAAGGACATATTGATCTATATTAAAAGCACAATGTATTTAAGGTACTTAATTGGATAATGATTATTGCTGTATTGCTTAAAATCGCTTCGTAATTAAACCAATATTTCTCGTAAAGGATAAAAAATGGTTATTGTGGGTTATCCCTAAGAGATAGACATATACCATCGCGGACTTTTTTGTAGACCTTTTTAAGGTTTACAATACTGTAGTACATTAGTTTGATCTATCTCGTAGGGTTCAGCCAGCGTTTGCAATGTAAGCGCAAAAAAATGTGTTTATTTACGACATCACATTAGAAACCTCTAAAATTATCAGTGTTTCTCTACTATATTACGCATGTATTATATATATAAACCTTCCCCTTGAATCACTCTATCTATTAAAAAAAACCGCATCAAAATCCGTTGCGTAGTTTTAAAGATCTAAGCATACATAGGTAGGGACAGACAGCTGGAAGCGACTTTGTTTTAAACTGTTATTATATTATTATTATTATGATTATGTTCTGACACTGACGATACCGAACCGAAAAGCGGCCTTGGCATGCAATAACATTTTTTACTGTATTTAACCAATAGGAATGGATGATGGTTATTGTTTATCGATTGTAACGTAAATACTAGGTATACAAAATGTAACCCTATATATTTTCTTTGTATTCATTGTTTTATTTATACAGGAATATAGAGAACTGCGATGGAATAAACTGAGTTTCAAAGTAAGTTGTATATTCAGATCGTATTGGGAAGTTCCAGACCAAAAGAAAACAACACAGACGAGGGAATCTATCCAAGATTGTTTTGATAATTCCATACATAGGAACCATTACCCTTAAATCAGCTGCTAGATGAAATCCTTTTAAGTTCGAAAGGATAACTTTTAATTTATCTTAGGTCCCTAGGTATCTGAGCACTTAGAAACTGCTGACATTCGAATTTATAGTTATTGAATTAAATCAAGGGTACGTTGCCACAGTTTTTACTGAGCTTTAACTCCACTTTATATGCCATTAGAAACAGGTGCCACATGTCGCTCGACTTTGCATGAACTTTTTTTCATTGCATTTGTTCATCCGTTATTTAGAAGCTTTATTTTTCTACAAAAGAAGCAAAAAGTTTGTGAAACCAACGACGGCTGCATAATTCACTTCCAGTAGCTTAAAGTTACAATTTTATTTGTAGAAACGAACGACGTTCTTAATTAGGTACACACTTTTATAGCATAAAAGCAGATACCAAACAAAATCAATAACTTTTTTTCATATTTAAAGAGGAGAGATATTATATAGGTTCTGTTATACTTATTCGTATTTTTTGTTCAACATGTGTATAGTGTATGAGGTTACAAGCACAATAAAACTTATAAATACGAGTATGTAGGGAAGTGTATCAGCGGCGGCTGGTGGAATCACATCTTCATTCAGAACGAAACATAGGAGGACACAATCGCAAAAAAAACAACACCTAGTTTAAAATTTAAAGACAAACCAAGAAACAAAAACTCTCATAACTAATACAAATTTACAAAAAATATATTTCTCACTAGAAGCCATAAACGGCTTGAAAAATATTGAAAAAAAAACATTTTTTCCTATTCACAAAGTAAATAGAAATATTTAAAAAACTACTCTTTATTAAATTTATTAAAATCTGAATCTATCTATATCTCAAAAATAGTTTTCGAGCCGTTTCCAAGATCTAATGAGGCAGAAATTTTTTTTGAAATTAATTTTCGTTTGAAATTAATAAGTTTCGTTTGAAGTTTTTTTTTGGTATTTTAGCCTTCTACATACTTAGGTCTAGTGATCATCCCTTAGAATATCTGGAACCCAGCTTCTCTACAAAAATACGAAAATTTCAAATTTCACCAGTTACCACTAATTTGAATACAATAAAAATAATGGATGGTCCTTCTAGAGTCCAAATTGTAGTTCAGTAATGACATTGGGGAATATTTTGAACATAGAAGTACAAAAATGTGATGTAATTAAAAGCAACTGTAGGCAGAGTTACAAAAAAATTGATATACTTACACACCTTCTTTTTATTAAAATTGTTTCGGTCACACATGAATAAATGTAAGACATACAACAAATGTGTGCACCTGTGATAGGTGCCAATTACCACCGCTGGCATTCGAACTCCCAAAATGATCATGACCAAAATGTCTCAAAGAGAGATGATCGACAATAGTCACTTCGAGAACAGTCATATTTCCTTTGGAGATTTGCTGAGATACGAGGTGTGTAAATTAAGTAATGAGATTGGCAACGTAGCGCCCCATCTAGCAGCACTTCGGAGACGGGACTTGGAAGGGCGGCAAGTTAACACGTAATGCATCTTCAGTATAAGTTTGAACTTGTTAGAGTCATTTCTTTGTTATTTGTGATTGCTTTTGTAAACCGTTTTTTTAGTGCGTTTTAAAAATGAGTTACATTAATTTTAAGCATTAATAATTTTGAGTTTTGCTTCAGACTTGGACACAGCGCAACGGATACTTTTGCAAAACTTCAACACGCCTACGGAGACAGTGTTTTTTTCAAGAGCCCAGTTTTTTCGGTGGTTTAAGGCATTCTCAGAAGGAAGAGAATCGATTGAAGATGAACCACGCAGCGGAAAGCCTTCATCTTCAAGAACCGATAAAAATGTCTATAGAATAAGGGATCTTGTGCGTTCAGATCGTCGGTTGACGACAAAAATGATCGGGGAAGAGTTAAATATGAATCATACCACTGTTCAATCAGATTTTGACTAATGAATTGGGGATGAGAAAAATCTGCGCAAAAAATGGTTCCAAAAAACCTTTCGCAGGAAAAAAAAGAACATGAGGCGGAAAGGTGTCTTGACTTTTTGGAATCGATTGAAAATGATCTTCATCTTATGGAACATGTCATTACTGGTGATGAGACTTCGGTGTTTGAGTACGACCCGGAAATCAAGCGCCAAAGCATAGATTGGCACACTTCAAGCTCTCCAAGAGCCAAAAAGCAAGAGTAAGCAAGTCAATTTTTTTGATAGCTAGGGAATTGTCCACAAAGTGTTTGTGCCTCCAGGCCAAACAGTAAATCAATACTTTTACATATAGGTTCCTGAAAAACTTTATGCTTGTGAGACCAAACATCAAGAACAACTGGATACTGGATGTTGCGTCACGACAATGCGGCTTGTCACACAGCCATTTCATTAAACGAGTTTTTAACCAGTAAAAACATTTCTGTGGCTCCTCACTTACTTATTCGCCTAACTTGAGTCTTTGTGACTTTTTCCTCTTCCCGAGATTGAAAAATCACCTCAAAGGACGCCATTTTGAGACCATAGAAAACATTCAAACGGCTATAACCTACCAGCTTAAGGCTATTCCAGTATATGAGTTCCAGGACTGCTGTGAGGAATGGAAGAACCGTCTCCAGCGCATCCAAACATCAAGAACAACTGGATGTTGCATCACGACAATGATGCTAATGATAGTAAATAATGACAATGATAGTAAAAACATTCACGTGGCTCCTAAGCCTCCTTATTCGCCTGACTTGAGTCCTTGTGATTTTTTTCTCTTCCCTAGATTGAAAAATCACCTCAAGGGACGTCATTTTCATATGAAACATTCGAACGGCTGCAACCGACCAGCTGAAGGCTATCCCGTATGAGTTCCAGCACTGCTATGAGGAATGGAATAACCGTCTCCAGCGCTGTGTGGCTTCCCAAGGAAGTTATTTTGAAAGAGACAATACTAAATTGTAATTTTATTTGAATAAAAAAAATAAAAAATCAGTCTCATTACTTAATTTCCACACCTCGTATGTTAAGATACTCTTAACTTAAGATCATTCTGATGTACCATATCGTAGAGCACTAAAATGTATTTTTTTTTGAAACTTTACTTTCATTTCTTTTTACTTCTCAGTGCACTAATACAACAGATTCTTGGATTTCTGTTGGAGATTTGCATGAATGCTTCTCATCTAAATTGTCTCAACGTTATGAATTGGAATTACGTCTTATTATAATAATACTTATTCAATATCATTTCTTGAGAATTTCGTTGCATATCGACGTTACGGCTCAAAAGGTATTATTTAACGACACACACATAACATGTGGTTTGGTAAAAGGTACCGGTAACCCATTTAATGGAGGATGTAGAGGTCATTAGAATTCTACTCAACTTCACCATGCTGGAGTTAAAACGTGTCGGCGGTTATGACTTTATCTCCTCTGCTACCGCGAGCTCTGACAGGTGTTGAACAGATAGAGGAAATTAAATCATTTCCTTCAGTTAACGCGTGAAATTTTCGATTACTACGGTGTCCCCGGTAATAATTCGTCGATTTCTATTTACTTGCCGTATCTATATTACACAGTGTTAGTCTTGTTCGTTTTTTTTATTGAAAATTCCATTATTAGGCCGTGATTTTTTTATCTCAGAGTCAACAGTAATAATGGTTGTAAACAATATGGTACACCAGATAACCGAAGTTACGATTAACTTTAAATACTACGTGAATATCAGCACATAATTTATAACTAGAGCACGTAGGTTAATAATAGATTCCAGGACCATGCTTCCCGCGACTGGAATATTGTCATATTTGTCACATTAATAAAGTACATCGTCGACTCCTATATATGTATATGTACATAGTACAATCGTAGTTCAATCAAATAACGCCAATATACATTCCAGAATACAACCCGTCTGCCGTGTTCTGCGCCCCACTTCAACCAAGGTCGAGTCGCGAAGGCGAACGTAATTTATAATTATTTATTTAGTACTATTTACTCTGCGGTGGTCGATGCATCATCATTCGTGTGCTCTAAATGTCGGATAAATTTATAAAAATGTCGGGACAGCGTCGCGTGTTACGGTCGAGCGTTGGATAAACAATTTTCCGGAACTGACCTCTAATGGCAGTGAACTTCGTTGTACCATGTGTGACAGTATACTGACGTGGCACGTAAAAAAAGCTGTTTTGCAGCATGTTACTACAGACAAACATAAAGCTCGTGTAAGTGGTTGTGTGAGTGCGCGAGACAGACAAAGACAATTTAACTTGGATGTAGTCAAAATGACGGTGACTCTTTTTCATTTTATAAGTGGATTTTAAGTGATAGGCGTCAGAGCTTAACTCCTGAATATATGGAACAGTTCATGGAAACTCGAGTTGCAGTATAGACACGTCTGTGTTATAGCGTCGTTTACCATGAGTATGCAAGTTCTGTGTCTTGTGACTATAATTTCTTTACCGATTAGTTGGGCTCCAACAATCACCCCACATGTATAAAGTATGACCTGTTTAATATTTCGAAACATTACTGACAGATATCTTAGGGCCGCCCCTGGTAAAGTAGGCATCTATTATTAACCTCCGAGCTCTAGAAATAAAGCTGGCATACGGCGACACTACACGTAGACAATTCGCGTAGCATGTGATGGGGGTTGCCATAATTTACCGACGACAAGAAGCTAGTTGCGCGGTTGATTTGATTGAAGTAGTCCCGTGTCAATTAGTGCTGTTGTACAACCCCCATTATACGCAATATATTGTTCTAAATTGAAACAGTTGATTGCTATCATTACTAGTTGCTTTCGTGTATTACACTTATGATACATTTATTCTATGCAGCTTTATTTATATTTATTTATAACGTGATATTTAATTAGTGAAACAAAATAATAGAGAAATGTGTAATCATAACAATCTCATGGCACTAGATGTTTTCGATTTTTATCAACTTGAGCTATTTAAAGATAATCAAATGTGTACGTGAAGCACAAACCATTCGCAGATGGAATTGGAATCTAATATTATATCTTATATTGAAGATGATTGAATTGAAACTGAATTGGTAAGAAGGGAAACTTGTAATCAGATCTTTGTTATTCTATAGTTAAGGAAAAATTAACTGTACCACAATTTAGTATAGCAATACCAAAACAGTTATGGTTCGTAAGAGCAATTAACGGTATTGTTACTTATAATAGTGTTTTTAAGTACAGTCGGGAGAGAAAACTGTGCAATGTACAACACCTGAAAACTATGAAATGTATAAATAAAACTTTTGCAATAGATTTTAATAGTCGAGCCTATTATTAATATTACCTGTTACAGTGTTACTACGCATCCAAGACATACCATGCTATGCATCGTTTACAAATGGAAAATTTGCCAAACTGTAAATCAAGCGTTTTCATATGTATATATTTTTTTATAATAAATGTGCACAACTTTTCGAATTCAAGAGCTAATTTCTAACGTAAGAATTAAGAATTAAGAGCTAGCCTAATTCACGAGCTTAAGAATTAAACAGCTAATTAAAAATTTCCTGCAGATGCATATTGTGTAGCCATGTGCGTTATTAGGAACATTAACTATATTTCCGCCTCTATAATTTGTATTTCAGTTATGGATACATACAAACTGCGTTCTTTGATTTTAGCAGATGAGTGAGTAGGCATGATTATGGTTAGTGATAATCTTATTGGATAGTGGCTTCTGTGACGTAATGTGACTTGAAACTCACGCCGCCGCCAACGCCCAACGTTCGACCACACCCACTCTAAAGAATTACCCTGATAATTATTTCACTTCCTTTTACAATTTGCTAGGATCAAGGGAATCTTCAGTATATATATATATATAAAAAAATTTTTCATTATGTTTCGGCTTTTCGTTTGGGTATCACGCAATGTATATCGCGTTTTACTTATAATCTCAAACATCGAAATTCTAAAATAGAAATTCAATTCACGACATAAATAAGCATATCCACAAAAGTACCCTTGGAGACAGCTTCCTTCTGAGATTTTTTTACTTATACATTATTTGGTTTTTCGAGTAAATTGCGATAAAAATTCGATTTTCTGTTTTATAGAGGCCGGTATACGGGAAAGTGCACTCTCTCGTAAATTAGGTGCCTATTTAAACGGTTTCGAGGGTATTGAATTTCATTTATTCATCTTCTGCTGGACGGATTCTTCTGAAAATTTAACAAAGCCCCTGTGTCACTCTTCTTTACCGTATTCAAAGTAGGTAAATTGGATAGGTGGTATATACAGCATTCCCCAAAAAAGTTTGCATCAATCTCTGCAACAACTTTAATAAACAACTTTAATAAAAAAAGAGCCACACACTTTAGTCCTATAACTGTCAATATTTAATTCTCGATTTTGAAAACTTTATTTGAAATTTTCGATTGTCACAAAATACCATTATTTTCTAAAACATAAAAAAGTCTAAAATGTTTAAAATTTATTGATTTTTTTTTTGTGTTCAAAGATGCTAATTATGAAGGTTATTACAAATATTACGATTTCTTTGTTTTTCCTTTTTCTTTTTTTTTTGAAAAATATTACTAGACAAAAAATGTTTGTGTGCACATTTCAGTTGAGTTCGTGAAGTATAGTTTTGTCATGATAATATAAAATACTGCTTTATTTTGAAGAAACAAATTGTGAAGTATATTTATGTGCTGATGATGTAAAATAGTGCTTTATTTTGAGGAAGTCATATGCTAGGAAAATCTGTTAGACACAGACTATTTTTAAATTTTCGAATTTTTGCTGTGAAATATTAATAATGCTGTAAAATTAATGTGAGAATACGTGCCATTTGATGAAAAGTTTAGAAATATAATCCACCAAGTTATAATGTCAAAGCCGTCCTGTGAAAAAGTAGATAGGTCTTTCTGAATACGTTAATATAATAAATGTTAATAGAATAAAAAAAAATGTTCTCAAAAAACGCTGTACTTAGGTGTGTGTATTAAAAAAAAACATTTTGCTGATTTTGCTTTCGTTCTTCCCACAATTGACAAATTGTAAATATTTTTTGTATTTTACCGTAATATGTATCAAATATTCTATAGCAAAAAATTGGAGATTAAAAAAAGATCCAAGACTTTTACCTACCATTTGCCTGCCAAAAAATATATTGATTACATTTTTTTCTAAAAATAATTCATTATTTTATATCACTATTTGTATCATAAAAATATACTTCATGAACTCAATTAAAATTCAAACGGGTAAAACAATCGCCAAGAGATATTATTAAAATAAAACTAAAAGACAAAAGTTGGAATGTTTGCACGAAATAATTAACATCTTAACGCGAATAGGTACAAACAATTTTTCATTTTTTTTTTCATTTCAATGTGGCATTTTTCTGTTTTAAAAAAATGTCGGTATTTTGCGCCGATAGAGAATTTGATAGAACCAACAATTTGTTGCCTCTTTCTAGGTTAAAATTGCTGCAGAGAATAACGGGGAAGGTAATTTTTACAACAAACTGATAATAATAAAAAAGATCCTCATACGGTGCAGACTTTTTGATGAAAATTGTGTATCCAAGACAGAAAATATACCTGCGAATTTCAGAATGCGAAATTAAATTTAATCGTGTTTGTAGCAATCGTTTAATAACATTATAATAAAAATGTACATAGAATAAACACAAATCATCCATCATAGGTAATGCCATACTTGAAAGTAACTAATAATAGCCCTTCACACGTTTGCTATATTTTACAGTGAAATTATATTACACTATTGACGGGGACCAACTGACACGGGCCTACTGCGATCAAATTAAATTAAGGCAATCCCGATCGCATGCTACACGAGTGGAACATATGGTTTTAAATTGAATCATTTCTAACAGTAAATACGAGTATATTGTATATAGTGTTATAAAATAGTAGTTTCCTAAATGTAGTACAAGTTCGTAAAATTAACCACTAAATAAATGAAATTTTACTTCACATATACTTATTTTTAAAACTAGTATAATATTAGGAATGTGTATGGCTACTACAGACAATTATGTTAAGAAGGAAAAATTATTTTGAAATTGTGTCTTTATTTCAATACCAGAATATTAATAAAATCTAAACCAACCCTTCCCTCTGTGTAAGTCTGCCAAATTTACTATTCTGTTGATTGAATTCAAAATTTGATTTATAATATATGAGATGTGTAAATTAAGTAACGAGACTGATTTGTTAATTTTTTGTTTATTTATTTATTGGAGTCACACAGCGCTGGAGACGGTTCTTCCATTCCTCATAGCAGTGCTGGAATAGCCTTCAGCTGGTCGGTTACAGCCGTTTTAATATTTTCTATGATCCCAAAGTGACGTTCCTTGAGGTGATCTGTCAATCTCGGGAAGAGAAAAAAGTCACAAAGACTCAAGTCAGGCGAATAAGGTGGCTGAGGAGGCACGGTAATGTTTTTACTGGCTAAAAACTCGTTTACTGAAATGATTGTGTCACAAGGTGCATTGTCGTGATCCAACATCCAGTTGTTCTTGATGTTTGGTCTCACACGCATTACACTTTTTCAAAGTTTTTTTAAGAACCTCCCTGTAAAAGTATTCTATCGACATTTTCATCGGAAGTTCAAACTTATATTGAAGGTGCATTACATGTTAACCTACCGCCCTTCTAAGTCCCGTCTCCGCAATGCTGCTAGATGGGGCGCTACATTGCCAGTCTCATTACTTAATTTACACACCTCGTAAATGAATGTATTTTGCTCAGGAAAACGTTTATTAGACAGCTTATTTGATTAGTATATATGTATCTGTTTATGTTGACTTCTTTTCCTACTTCATTAATTTAGTACATCATCTGAAATACTGGATTTTCTTGGAAATCTGAATAGAAAACTCATTTAATTGAGATTATTAAAATTCAACATCATTGGGTATTAGAAAACCAGTGTGAATCGAGGATTGGTCGGTCAATAATGAAGCAAACTATTGGTAGAGTATAATGGCAAATTGTTTTGCTTTGTAAATGTCGAATAAAAACGTATCAAGTGTAAAAATCCTCTAAAAACGATTCGGTGTCATATTGGAGACGAGGTGTTGCGGTGAGACTTTCCATGACTAATATGTTAACCATCAATCACAGCCAGAAAGATTTATTACTTACTACCGATATTATTCAGCACAAAATTCTCTGTAACATAGATTCTATGCATATTTTTGCTGGCATGGATGCTTTCTGAATTATAACCACGGGAATATCAGCAATTTGAAACGCAGGTAGCAATTTTGTTCACGTTGGCACCTAAACTAAAAACGGCGTCAACATAAGATTTGCATCAAAATCAGAATCTAGATTAAAATGTACGCATTTGAATGCGCCGACGGTTAGCAAACCAGTAAATAAATGACATCACCGTATTCCCACCTTCTACCCCAGTAGTTCGTGCAAAAATAAGTCGCTGACTTTTTGTTTTTGCAGCGAATTCAGAAATTAATGTTGATATAAGAATGTTAACGTGTTACTCTATTCCATTCTAAATTGAAAATAGGTAGAAAAAAGCAAGGTTGTCAGATATATTTTCTAAAATTGCTAAGCTAACTATACAAGTATACTTCATACTTCAGTAAACTGTTAGTTCGTGACGTTCTTAGAAAGCTAGTTTGGAAATATTAAAAAAAATACATAGATATAAATTTATTAGTTAGCATTAAAATAAAGCGTTTAAAATTGCTGGAAAAAATAATTATAAATTAAAACCTTTATGTATGTTACTATACTTAAGAAAATTTTGAAGAGCCGGCAACGCGATGCCAGTAATACCGATGCCGGCAACTAGCAAATGTCGACCATTATACTATAGGATTGCTTTATATGTAATACATCCAAATATTTATTCGGTCCACTGTGCCATAAAATTTTTACGACGTCGGTAAAATGATTTACGACTTTAGAAATTCCACGTCACACGTTCCACAAATTTAAAGCGCCAGTGACGTGTATTTCAGCTAGGTTTATTAACACAGACAATTTTTTGAGATTGTCTGGCTAAATGAGAATTATTTACAGCAAATTATATTACAAATATTATTTTTATCTATTTCTCCTAAATTTTTGAATGAAAAACTTATTTCACAATTTTGAATTTATAAACCCCTGGAAATACCGTTACTTCCAGGTATTTATCATTTTCAATTGAAATAACACTAGCTTTTACAGACGAACAACACATATTTTTAACGAACATCATAGAGAAACCTCCATTTCGGGTATATATTCCCATTATAGTGTTAAAATAGAAATACCAGAACAGACTATGCTTTTCCTAAGGTATCTAACTTCAGAATCTGACTTCAGAATTGCTTCATCATGTCAGGTTTTAAGGATATCCTAATCTAAAAATGCGAAAAAGGCGGTTCTTCAATATATTTTAGATTATGTTCACCACACGGCAACAATTTTTCTCCACAAAACTTGTTATGGTAGCTAAAAGTACTCTCTCCCTTCAAAACCCTCTTTGAATTGTTCTTATATAATTATTCCTTTCCGAGAAATCGACTGTTCAAATTAATTAGTTTACACAATAATATACAGGCGTGTTCGTGACAACTTTATCGAAAAAAAGAGTCAATCAGGCACACCGAAGCAGTATATTCTTATTAGTCCAGCCAATAGGTATAAGTTTCCCAAAATTTTTAACAGGAAACAAAAAATATGGTCACATAGGAAAAATAAATTCTAAACAAGATAGCGTCTTTTGTCCTTGGCGTTTTAACGGCGAACTCAACTTAACAAATTAGTTGAAAAAAAAAACGTTTTTTTTTTTCGGAATCCCTAAATTGAATGAAACTGAAGCTCGTAGAGAAGGAAGTTAAATTAGAAAGTTGTAGGTAATAAAAGGATCTTTCGATTCATGTTTTTATTAATATGATTGCTGTATTACTTTTCGAGATATGTTGAAAAAACTTTCAAAAATCGACAATTTTTGTTTTTGCTCTATCTTTTGCAAATTAACGTTTTGAAACTTGCTACTTGCTGTAACTCTAGCCCATGGCAAGCCAAAAAAGTGAGTTTTTCAAAATTGAAAAATATTGAAAATTTTTCGAGATTCATGGATTTTTCGAAAAAAAGACGATCTCGAAAATCGGCTCTGCTTGTCGAGGTATAATCCTAGAATAACGAATCGGAGCTCATTTTTTTTCTTAGAGAGTTGTACTATCACGGCAAAAAAAGAATGGTAACGATTTTATAAATTCTAAGTGACTAAAAATGAATTTGAAAAAATTAATTATTTTTCAGCCGCGTTTCTCTTAAAAATCTTTTTTGATTTTTATTTTTCGATAACGTCTGTTACGACAAACGATTGCTGACATTTTTTCACGGATTCTAAAAAAAAGTGTTTTTCTACGACTTTCTGGAGTCAAGCTAGTTTGTTTTTCAAAAATTTTTAGAGAGCGCTATTTACGTACCTACTACAGCGCCAATTTTTATAGAGATTAAAGTTGAATACGTATATTTTCAATAAAAAAATAAGTATTTTAACAATTATTTACTACAAAACAACTACAATCCAATTAAATGCAATTCAATATTGTTTAATTATAAAAGTACTTGGAAGTTGTTGATAATTATGGTATGTTACATTAAAATATAGAAACATAAAAATATTGCGCCGATCAAGTTTTACTTTCTTTTATTCATTAGAATTTATTTTCGAGACTTCTTCTTTTAGATTTATTGGTTTCTTGGTATTCACTGCCTTCTTCTTCTTCCTCTTCCTCGAATCGAAGATAAATTCTAATGAATAAAAGAAAGTAAAACTTGATCCACCTCCACGGGCTTTAGTTTTTTTTATTTTTGGAAAACCGTTTTTTTCGACTTTTCAAATTTTTTAGATTAAGTTCACTGTTAAAACGCCAAGGAGAAAAACGCTATCTTTTTTTTCCTATACGACCATATTTTTTTTTGTTAAAGAATTTGGGAAAATATATATTGGGGTGTTTACCTATTGATTGGACTATATGTTATTGGAGTGTAGGAACATTGTTTTCATTTGTGGAACATTTTCTTTAATTTCATCCACCGTATCGGATGCGCAATTGTGAATATTGTAAATCGTACTTTAGATTTGTGATGAGCGACCTCGACAACCCAGAGAGCCATCGGGAAATTATGTTTGTAATTTAATTCTCATCTCTTTTTAAGTTTTCACCTGATGATATTCAGTTTCAGGATATCGAGAAATACACCAGACTAATGAAATTCAACAGCCAATTTCTCGGAGAGGAATAAATATAACCAGATGATTCAAACAGAATTTTGAAGGATAATAATAGTAATTTCAGATGTCAGGACGATTTTTTTTTTGGGTAAAAATTACTTCGTGATGTAACATACTAACATACCTTCAAATAATAATGAAAAGTCATCCCTGAAGTTCTGTTTTTCGATTCGATTCGAGTTGCGATAATAAAACCAATATACGACAATCCTGGATCGGAAAACAGGATCACAGGGCATGTTTGTCGCACTTATTAGGTTAGGGTATCTTAAAAACCTGACGTCATGGAGCAAATTTGAGGTCAAATTCGGATTCAAAGCGTCAAAAACATTTGGAAGAGTACAACCTGGTTTATGGTTTAGCAGTTGTCTAATTTTGACCACCGGTGTATTGATTTTCATCAGTAGAGCTTCCAAATCGCGGGCTACAAACGGGACCGGATCCACCGGGACCACCGAGCCTTGTAGGGCCATGACAGCTACAACGGCTTCGCATATATTATTACATTATATTTTTTACTTGAATTTATAATAATGAGTCCATATGCATAGTAGTTTCGTGTTCTATGACGGCATACATTTTTAGTCCCATGGACTTGGAACTGGATACGGCCCTGTTTATAGCCCGCGATTTGGAAGCTCCACTCAACAGATCAGGTCACTTACCGTCCCGTATTCGGTGTCGAAGAACCTGAAACCCTGATGCAAAGCGGCGAAAAATAAGATGTAACCCAAACACTTGTACACGTTGGGCAGGGTGCAGAACTTCCTCGCTAGGGGAGCGTGACACACGTAGATGTACCTCTGCACGGCGAGGGCCAGCGTTAACCATATACTCGCCGTGTGAAACATGTTGGGGATAATCTGGAAAAGGAGAGGAATACAATAATTTATTATTCTTTTGCGCTGAGGGTGTTTCCTTGTAGCAAATAAATTAAACGTTAGATGGACCGCTAGCTGCGAAGATTGAGTACGCCCTCAGATGCTGGATATCGGTGAAGAATGCATATATTCTACATAGAACATTCTTCTCTTTCTAGAAAAATAAAGTTGAATTTATTACGCCGGCGCTGCCTAGTTTGAAATTTTTGTTTTTATTATCGTACAAATTTAAACGAACAATGTTCTTATGTAAGTGTGAAATTCATTAAAATTGACATCTGAAACAATATTCGGTATTTGTTACACAAATATACAGTGTTTATATAATATATAAACACTTTTTTTGCAATAGTTAACATAAATTAGAATTAATTAAGCTACTAATAACTGATAGGTACTTATTGAGATGAATGTTCTTTTATGTACTTGAAAAATAACTACAATGAAGGTTTAATCTCTTAAATAATGTGCTTATCTATTATTACAATATTACAACAAAAATGGACGTTTTTCACGAAACACCGAATTACTATATTTTTCTCGACGCGCGTTTCGTCAACTAAGTTGGCATCTTCAGGAGAAGATTAAAACTGAAACTGGAAACCATCCAGTGTTTTGTTTCTACGCCGAAGGTTCCAGTACCCACTCCAGGATTACAATATTACTAAATGTGTATTGGGTTTAACTTAGAAAATCACTGCCTAAAAATAGGAATCACTACTTCCGCAAATGATTGGACTGAAAAACTAAAACCATCATGTTCTTAAAAATGTGATATTTGAAAATTACTTTTATGACATGTATGACCTTGATGACCTATATGAAATTGATTACCCTTATAACCTTTATAACCTATACTTTTATGACCACATGACCTTATCATATGAGTCATATCACTTTTATGATCACTCTGACCTTTATTAACTCAAATAAACTCTAACGGGTTCACTGTTTGTGTAAAAACTGGTACCCTCGAATAATGTACGAAATCATACAATATTTAGTATATAGGATTTTTTTTATCTACCACTACTGAAGAAACTACTGAAAACAGGGGTTTGAGTGAAATTTTGAGTTTTTTTCCATTACGTACCAAACCATTCCACATTTTATAAACGAGAGTTTTTGTGCCTCTAGTTTGATTTCAAAAGTATTTTTTTTTTCATTTATTAATTTATTTAGGATGCAAAATTGGGTGGGGCTCATGCAATTTTCAATATTCGAATGAATATTGTGTATAATACTCAAGAAGTTTTTCACTTTCGTCTACCGTATTGGATCTGCCATGCGACTTTGAATTTTAAAAATCGAATTTTTGATTTTTAATCAGCGACCTCAAAAACTTCTATATACTATATATTTTACTTTTCATCCACGTTCGCACAATTTTTTAGTTTTTTACCCCAATATTGGATCCGACATTTCGGATTTTCAAAATCTGTTTTCAGATTTGTTGTCAGTGACCTCATACACTCCTACATATAGCTTTTCAAATTCGCACAAATTTTTAACTTTCGTCAAAACTTGTTCATTTTGAATTTTCACAATTTGATCTAAGATTTGTAATGAGTGATCTCAAAAATGTTTTCTAAAATTCCGAAAATATTTGAATTTTCGACCGCCATGTTGGATCGGCCATCTTGAAATATAAAAATCTGATTCTAGAGTCAGCAACTCCAAAAACTGTGATCAGAAACGTAGAAAAACCTTTATTAAAACAATTTCCGGCCCAGATTCAAAAAGATAAAAATATTTTGCTACGCACTAGGGGGTTAAAGACGCCATATTTAGTCCGCCATATTGAATTTTATAATTCTGATGCCATATTTGGATTCAGTGCCCTCAAAAACTCTTGTACACCAAGTTTGGTTTAAATCCCTAGAAAATTAAGAAATATCATTGTTAAAATAAAAAAAAATAAGATATGATCAAATAAAATTATTATTTGATCATATATGATACAATTCCAGAATTGGCACGTTTTGTTTATCATATACGATACAGTACCAGTGAACCGGTTAAATAGTCATACAAAATATATCTGGCAAATAAATTACTGAATGTGCATTATATTTAGTTTTATTTTAATTTTTAACAAATTCGAATAGTTCACAGCAACTTCAGATAAATATGTATCCATCTAACGAACATCAAAATATTTTGATCACTCGTTTATTTGTTCAGTAAACTGAGTAGCGGTGCATCTGTCATACTATTAATAAAAACATCACCGATGTAAACGATTTTAATCAGGCTTTTTTTTTTAATCCAAAACATTATTTTGAATTTTTGAGTATTTATCGAGTGATAATTGGATTAACTTCATTTGGATTAACGTTTTAAACTGATTATAAATTAACAACATGAAGTTACAGTGTCTTATTTTTTATTTATTTTTAGTGACATTTTTTCATATGTGTATAAATCACCATATTACTAAAACCTGAAGCTGAAAGCTACTAAAAGCTGAAATACAAGACTTACTGTAAATAGTCGTCTGTTAGTTCCGAAGCAATTAAAACTTTTTTATGGATGTTTAAGGTTTAGCCTTAGGTCATGCGATATTAAAGTCAGGTCTGAAAATATATACCCGTTATCCTCATGCATGCCCCAAGTTTGTTCAGTTAAGACTAAATTACATTTTATGACTAAACTTTTATACATCTATATGTATTACTAAAAGCTCGGACATATTCTCAAATTTCAACGTAAGAAGTTCAATGTAACCGAAATGCTTCGCTGCACCATTTGTGCATAAAGCCAAGCTGGAAGCTTATTGATTTATAGCTCTTATATAAAATGTTGTAACACGATCAGGGCCGGATTTAAATTTCTGCCGCCCTTGGGCACTAGAAAAAATGCCGCCCCATCACTGAAATTACAGTCAAAGTTATATAGATTTGATACCTTATTTTTAAAAAATTAAAATATTTAATGTATTGCAAATAATTATTGCAAATAATTATTGCAAAATTTTTATATTTTAGAATGATACCTACTGTTAATAAAGTCCAATTTTTTTTTTATGAAAAGATTCCTCAGACGAACAAAGTTACAAGTAACTGTACTTCTGTAACGTTAAACAGTAATTTGTACCGTCGTATACATAAGTAACTGTACTCAGTAACGAATACAAAGTAACGAGTACGCGGTATAAAAGTAACGATTACTCTGAGTACTAAAAAGTAACCGTATTTGATATCACTAGTTAAATGTAAAAATGACTACCGATAGAACCTAGATATATTTGTAAAACATATTTGTAAAACAGACTGCAGGTGGCAGTATGCACAGTTGCAAGTTGATTAGATTCAAAAGTATAAGATTTTCGTTAAATTTAAGTTAATAAGTATAATCAACAAATTATTCAATTTTCAAGAAATTCATTAATCAATTAAAGTTTTTTTAATGCAGAAATAAAAGTTTAATTTTTCCAAAAAAAACCAAATTTAATTTTTTTGATTCCAGAAAATGAAAAAATCAAATATTACCATTTAAAATCTTCAAGGAAATGAATTATTTAAATTATTTCGAAGATTAATTTTTACTTAAGGTGCCAAAATTATGATTTACCAAATTTCGATTTGACAAATAATGTATGAGTTGAATTTCTTGAATTATCTCTTAAATAATGATTAATTAAAAGAATAAAAAATTCCTATTGAGAACTTTTGATCACTAAAAAAATTTTGCCGCCCTAGAAAATTTGCCGCCCTGGGCACTAGCCCCGACTGCCCCTAGTGTAAATTCACCACTGAACACGATTATGCAATGAAATGATATGAGGTAGATCAATATCATGTAAGTTAGATCAATTTTTTAATATGTATGTACTAAGTTTATTCTGAAAGTTTTGATTTCGAAAATAAAATGATTTTTTTCTCTTACACTTCCTGCGAAATCTGAATTTAATATAACCTGGCGTTTTTGAATTATTTTTAATGAAAATGTATGTTGTCTTCGAAATGTATGACCCTGTATTTCAAGAGGAGTACAACTAAGGTAGTCGTAGTTGTACTCTAATTTCTGCCAGAAAAATGTGGGGCTTCCATTTAAAAAAATATTAATGTCTTCATATCCGGATCGCGGTTAGTGACATCTTTGTCTACTACTATATCAAAAAGTGTAAAAGTAATGCTCATTTAGAGAATATACCTCGTGGCACTTTATTTTTCGATTTCGATACGACTTTTCTTTCTTTCTTTACAAACTACATTAGACATCCGCTCCTTGTTATACCCTATTTGCTCCGATCGTTTATCGAGTTTAGACCAATATTGAAGTAAAACTTTTTTCTCTTTATTTTGTCGTCTTTTATATTCTTAAACAATTTTATAGAGGCTGCTCCCACAGGAACTTAAGCAGTTTCACGGACCATTGAAGTATTGCGAAGGTGTGCACAGTGTAAAAACTGTTGCCTAACAACAGAAATAAAAATAATTCGGTCGAGTAGTCAACCTACACATTCCTTTTTAATAGAACCAGAAAAGTCTTCTCGGCTTTTTCCATGTAAAAATATACTGCATTAAAAGAGGCTACATACGACAGGAAAACTTTTCCAGAACTTATTGAAAAGCGTATTTTATTTTTTTTTTGTACTACAAAATGGCTATACCTTAAAAATTTTCAGAAATCAGATAGACATAAATGAAGTTTTTTTTTTGTTTGGTTAATCTGACCCATGACACTTCAATGTATTTTTAGTTAAATAATAATTAGGTATATCTGATTTTCATTCCTGTAGGTTGATATGAGAGGGATTTGAGTAAGAACCTTAATTATTTATTGAGGACATGAAATAACACTTTAGTCCTTTAATCCTATTTCTATATATTTTTAAAAAAACTAAATAATCTTTTTTTAATTGTGTAAAACAGTATTTTTTTTTTAATTGGGGTATACTTATCCATCTGCAACAATCAATTTCTTAATTTGAGAATATATTTGTTAAAAACAATATTTTCTGTATATAAGTATACATATAATATAGGTAGATATAAGACGCACTTGTTGATGCTGGAGTACGACTAGAACTTTTGGCGTAAAAACAAAAAAAATACAAGATGTTTTTCACGAATACCAAATCATTGTACTATACTGTAAAAACAACGTTACAGGCTAACAAAAAAGTCTGCGTCAGCCATCATGCTCTCTTATTGGTAGAGATAGGAATCCGGTGAGTCGTAACAGAGTCGGACTTAGGTCACTATTATTATAAAGCCAATTACATACAAAGTACATCGTAATGCAATAATAAATACTCGAATAAACATACTAGAAGGTTTACTATTACATGACGGAGCCGAACTTACGTGTAGTAACGTTACTGTCACGAAATATAACACTTAAAATAGCTTGAAATAATACTGTATTCATATAGTATTCTTGCCATAGATCACAAGTCTGTGATGACGTCAGGGAAAACTCACGTAGGTAATTTTCACAATCCCACGGCATTTTACGAGAAAACTTATGGTGATGTCGTTACAGTGGCACAAAGTAAATATGGGTTCCCTAGAACATACAGACATAGTAAATCGTTGGTTTAAAGGTAAAACTCATATTAACATTAAGCGAATTCTTAAAAAAATCTGCGATTTTCTAAAAACAGGAGACGAAAAAGTTATTGCAAGAAGTTCCAAACATAAAAGTACTATTACTTTTATCTTATATGCGTCATAGAATAGTTAAAAAGTATAAAAATATTAGTTTTACCTTTGGATATTGGAATAACTTTTTCTTCTCTTTTTTAGAAAATCGCAGGTTTTTAAGAGCTGGCTTTTAATTAGCTTTGAGTTACCTTCAAAGCGATGATTTACATACTAAGTAAAGAGTATGTCTTTATGTCCTAGGCAACCAACGTTTGCTTTGTGCAACTATAACTCCATCACCAGTTAAGTTTTCTAGTATAGTACCTAGGATTGCGAAAATTAAGAGAATTTGTGTGTTAAGAGTGATTTATTAAGAGAATACAGATTCTATGGCCCCGTTTTATAACGGGGAATTGAAAGTTTAATTTAGTTATTGTAACCTTATAATTTGTGAATTAAGTTCCTTCGCATTGTAGGCCCAAATTTTATGAGTTTTTATGGGTAAGTTTTTTTAAGTGTTATTTTTTGTAATATTGGTGCTACCACACCTAAGTTCGGCTTCATCATGTATTCGTCATGTTAATATTCTAGTATGTTTCTTTCAGTATTCATAATTCTATGATGATTATCTCTGTGAATTATCGCTTCGTAATAATAGTGACCTGAGTCCGACTCTGTTGCGACTCACTGGAATCCTATCTCTACTTATTATTGGTAGGTATAAAACAGGGCAACCAGTGGGCTGTCTATTCACATAAACTACATCGAAAACTCTTTGTGTTTAGCCATAAGTTATTAACAAATAAATCAAAGAATATACATTTAACAAAATATTTCTATAAATATTATAAGTAATAAACCGTAATGTAACGTATATATTTAATAAAGTATTTCTTGTGTATTTTCTTAAGTTTTCTTAATTCAATAGAATGAACTCCAAAGAAACGGTGATTATTAAAGAAATTATTTAAAGAAATTATTTTTTCTGTTGTGAACAAATCTTTAGGATTCCCCGTGTCCTTTCTGCAACTACAACTTGACTTGCAGAACTGTGTGGGTGCAGTATATTGGTTAACAAAGGCACTGTTTTTAAATTTCAAAGCAATAGAGGTAAACATGTGTGGCGTTCACAGCAGAACTCAACCCGCCAGACTGTACACGTCATCGAATTTTATATCGGTGTTTATAAAATTATAGAAATACCTTCGTCAATCCACCACAGATGCTGACGCCACTATAAGCCTCAATTCTTGTGAGGTTTGCCTTGTTTGCTGCACTTTGTTGGAAGTCTGCTGCTATTCAGAATAATAGCTCTGTTCAATTCCGTTGGTAAGGACAGGATAAAAAGCGTAAATGTCTCTCCCCATTACGTTCAAACGCGCTTCAGTAAACTGAATTGGAGCTTTTTTTGTCAGAATAAAAAAATCGACGAATTGACCTGGCGAGCGCACGAGCTCTTTAATCGGGGGTGAAATCAATTCTTGTATAAATTCCACATAAAAGTAGAATATTTAAAGTCGAGCATAGGGTTGAGACGACCCCCTATATCTCAGCCATTTTCTGCCCGTTTTGATACCCTCTAATCTGAATTAAAAATGTGCGGTAAATGATAATTTATGATGATACATTAACATTTAGAAAGTTTCAAGTAGATGTTACTTTCCACATTAAAGATATGGTGAGTCAAATATAATATTTGCATAGGCTCTTTTCTAAGTGGAAGCAAGCATGTAAATCTAAGGAACAGTGAGAAAACATGCCTTAGATATGTTAATCTATACAACTGAATTTCAGTTTTCACTTTATAACCCAATAACTCCATAATCCAAGGCAGATCAAGAAAGTATGAACATTAAACTCTGAGAAAGTGTGACGTCAGAAACTGTAAAATTCATGTCATGTGGCTCATGTAACCTCGTAGTTCCTTGAACCGCAAAATCTCATAACTGCATTCCCCCGTGATTATATCGAACTAGGTTTTTTAAACGAGACTTTGAAACGTTCATTTATCCAAAAGAAGTTCAAAAGACGTTACAAGATATTGTTAGCCTGTTCATGTAATATAATACCATATATATATAATATATAATACCTTAATGCCACCATCCCATAACCCCGACATTTTTGCTAACTACTTTTGCTAATACTATACTTTGCTTCCTCATCTGAGGGAGAAAGGTGTTACCTTTTCTGTGTAGGAAACAACGTACGTACTTTCCTAAGAAAATAGGTATATTTTTCCGAATTTTAGAATGTTCATAGTTCATGTTCATGTTTTGCTTTAGACTTTTAAGCAGTAGATAATTCTACTGCCTTGAAACTTTGAAATGTTATCCAAAAGACGTCCAAAACGTTACGAGATAGTGTTAGCTGACTCATGTATCACCATAATACCTTTATCATATAACCCCCAAATTTTTGCTACCTACTTTTGCTAATAGAAATACTATACTTTGCTCCTTCATGTGAGGGAGGAAATTGTTACATCTTTTGCGTACGAAACAACGTACGTACTTTCTTAAGAAAGTAGGTATACTTTTCCGAATTTTAGAATGTTCATAGTTCACGTGTAAACGTATGTATGTTCATGTCGTACATGTTTTGCTTTAGACTCAGAAATAAAAAAGGAAACAGTAGATGATACGAGGATAGTCCCAGAAGTACCCGACCTGACTTATAGATGGCGGTCGTTGTTTGAAAAGAATGACTATGACAGAAAGTAACAACCTTATAAACGTTAAGTTTGAAGTTTGGCGACGTTACATTGTTTAGTATTTGTTTGGCAGCCATCAATATTAAACGCTTTCAGTGAGTTTGATCAAAAAATTGGTCATCGTTATGTGATTCAATACTTTCACTTAAAAGTCCTCAGTCCAACCAATATCAAAGTGGGGCTAGATTCTACTCCGGGGAGTCTGCTTCTTCGTTTACAACAGTAAAATATTGGGTGCCAGAGTTAAACGAGGCCGTACGAGCTGCTAAGACGAACATCGCAGTGGTCGACCAGATGAAGTGACCACGCCAGAAATGGCGAAAAAATCCAGAAAATGGTATTGAAAGACTGTCGACTGAAAGTACGTGAGCTAGCAGACATGGTATTTCAAACAAAGGCGGCAGACATAAGGTATTTCAAAGAATGCTGAACATCGCATATTGATTGATCATTTGGACATCAGACAGCTATGCGCAATATGGGTGCAGCGATTACTCCCATTGGAGCAAAAGCAGCGTCGTGTGGATGTTTCAATCGAGTTTTTGGCAAAGTTTCATAACAATAAAGCCGAGTTTTTGCGTCGATTTATAACAAGGGATGAAACATGGGTCCATCACTTTACACCTGAGATGAAGGAACAGTCAAAACAATGGACTGAAAACGGAGAATCGACTCCAAAGAAAGCGAAGAGAGTTCCATCTGCAGGAAAGGTCATGGCGTCAGTTTTTTGGGATGTGCGTGGGATAATTTTTATTGATTCTAAAAATTTTTTTTATTGATTTGGAAGAAAAAAGTTTTGCTGAAAGTTTGGCCGAAGATGTTTTGTTTCATCAAGACAATGCACAGGTTCAAACATCTATTATCGCGAGGGCCAAAATCAATGACTTAATGTTTGAACTGCTTCCTCACGCACCCTATTCGCCAGATTTAGCCCCTTCGTATTATTTTCTGTTTCCAAACCTGAAAAAATTGCTCTGTGGTAAAAGAGTTGCCAACAACGAAAAGGTGGAATCTGCAGTTGATGGCTATTTTGAGGAGCTCGACGATTTTTCACTATAAACAGGGTATCGAAGCTAGAACATCGCTGGGAAAAGGTAGTGAGCTAAAAGGAGACTATGTAGAGAAATAAACATATTTTTTCCTAACCTTTTTGTGTTTT
This sequence comes from Aromia moschata, assembly GCA_029963805.1. Lineage (NCBI taxonomy): Eukaryota > Metazoa > Arthropoda > Insecta > Coleoptera > Cerambycidae > Aromia > Aromia moschata. The sequence goes on along the minus strand of JAPWTK010000141.1, from coordinate 835,291 downwards.
CTTTCTTAGGTCGGGTACTTCTGGGACTGCCCTCGTATATACTACTCAGTGGTGTTCAGTTTTTTCTTTTCAATCTTTGTAAATTTAATAAAAAATCTAGAGAAACGCTTTTTTAAATGATTTTTACATATGTACCTGTCCACTATTGGTTACATATTTTATTAAACGGGATAGTCAGCACTAACAATACGAAGTATATCTTTGGTAGTTTGTTTATGCCTACACTATAACGATTCAGAGTCCAGGTACAATATCGCTACTGCATATTTATTTTAATGATTAGGCATTTTAATTGGGATTCCATAACATCCTTGATTAAAATAGTTATACGTTTAAGTTTAGTAAAGTTTGCCGTTAACTATGAAGTGCTTCCTATAAGACGAGACCTTCATTAAACACGTTCGTTACCTCTAATCAATTTGTTTATTCAAGCGAAGGCCTTAATAACCAGGCATAACCGTAAACCTGCTCTAGTTTTCTTACTGAAACTATTCTAGTAATACTAAAAACGATGCAATAATAACACAGGCACACAAAAAAATAAAAGCCGAGTGCTAGAAGGGAGATCTATGATGTATTCCCATGAATTTTGACCCGCTGGACACGAATCCGATGTCCGTTTTGTCCGATTGGCTCTTGCATTTTTTTCTCAAATGTCCGAAAAATCTCAAACAAGTATAGTCCTTCTATTTTTAATTGAAAATGATGATTTTAATTGAAAAAAAAAGGAAAATATAAATAAGTGATGGAGAACATTGAATTCTCAGCATTTTCCTATTATAAACAATATTTTTTTAATTTGTTTAACCATTTTTAAGGTTAAACAATTTTTTTACAAAAAGTTCAATCCCTTTCGAAAAAAAGTTGTCCTATAAAATTTTTCTATTAGAGCCTTTCGTTTCGAGATATAAATGTTCTTTTTAATCGCTGCATAAAATTTCATTTGTTTATAACTCTTATAATAATTTTTTTTTTCGAAAAAAATTTAGGCAGAGTTTAGTACCATCAGGTACTTTGAACTGCGCCAACTCAGTCCGAATTTCTAAATAGTTGGAAAATCCGTGACACGTTTCACAAATTTTTACTCATAGAATAGAAATACGTCTTTTTTTAATCGGTCAACTTTGATTTTTATTATAATGTAGAGACATCCAAATGCTTAAAATGTAAAGAGACATCCAAAAAAAGTATCAAATCTGGCTATGAACGAGAGACAGAAATAGCGGTCATGTCGAAGCTTTTCGGTTATGTCAAACTTTTGACAAGTGGCTCTCACAATTTTAAAAGTATTAATGGCTGTCATATAAGGCGACAGCGTTGACAATAAAATAAGGTTATAAATTTGAGAATAGAAATACATCTTTTTTTACTCGACCAACACTGATGTTTTTTTTTTTTTTGGATGGCTCGATATTAGATTATACAGGGCGTTAATTAATTATGTACACAAACTTGAAGGAATGAAACTTGATTTTAGGACAAAAAGTTACTATAAATATAGGTGCTAAATGGCTTCGTTTTAAAAATACGGGATGTTGAATTTTGTATTCCTTTAATAATTAGAAAATGCCAGCCAAGTCGTATCAAATTGAAACTTGGTGGACAATTTTAATACATTAAGAGGGTACTTTTAAGCAAAAGACTATTTGTATCCCTTTTCCAATGGCGTGCGCAGGGATAACTTCCATGGTTTAATTGAAGAAAAATATAGTACGCCACTTATGTTTTAAAAATCTAATACGATTTTCTTACAATTGTTAATTCTAAACAAAAGACATCCCTCGACATTTTGCTATTGAATTAGCCATTTTTGAGAAGTATTAAAAAAAAACTTTGGAGTCCTAATTTTCAACTAATTTCCGTAGGTGTTTAACTTATATGGAGTTTTTTAAATTTTATTTTATTTTTTTTTATTAAAGCTTGGTACCCAGGTTAACAGCTATTTAAAGACTACATATTGAAAGCATTTAATAATTTTTAATTCGACCATAACTTTCTCAACATTTTCCAAGAAAAAAATGACACGTTACAGACTAAATTAAAAAAAAAAAATACGAAAAATCGTCGAAAAGAATTGAATTTCGGACGTACAGGGTATTGACATAATTATTAAGACACATTTAAAACTTTTTAGAAAAAACATGGACTTATTTATTAATTTATATTAATAGTAATTTCAGTAAATAAAAATTAAACTATTTTCCTCAAACTAAACAATGACTTTTTCCTAGACTACACGTGCTAACTACACTCTGTTTCAATTTGATACGACTTGGCATTTTCTAATTATCAAAGGAAAATGTGCTTGGAATACAAAATTCAACATCCCGTATTGTTAGTACGAAGCCGTTTAGGACCTATATTTATAGGAACTTTTTGTCTTAAAATCAATCAACGTTTCATTCCTTGAAGTTTGTGTACATACTTAATTAACATCATGTATATAATATTGTAATATAATACAGTAGGTACAATATTTTCATTATACGTCTTTGGTTACAGAAATCGCAAAAGTTTTTCTACTTTCCTTATATTATTCGAAAATCTCATCTACTCCATTTTCGTCATTTTCACATTCGTAAGGGGAAAATCTATGTATAATTAATGTATAAATTAATTTTATGTATAAAATTCGGGATCCTTTATTTAAGTTTATCCCCGTGACGAAGTTTGTGTATATACATATATATGTTCAAGAAATTGTACTGTACTGTAACTCTCAACTTTCTTGATTTATTGTGCACTGGGTGGAAATTGGAAGCGGAGGTATTGTTATTTGCCGTATAATAAGGGAAGACACTTGAAATCTTTAAATAATCGTAGAATATCAGCTAAGTACACAGCGAACAATCTAGAACGGAAGGAAGGAAAGTTTAGATGGAAATTGTGTCTTTCGTGAGGGGAGACAGAAGAAACGCTTGATTCAGAAGTCATTTACGAAGTTATGTGGGACAAGAAAAATGTTGATTTAATGAAAAGTAATATCTGGAGAAAATATAAAGCTCCCACTGGAAGAGACTTAAGGACATTAAAATAATAACGATATTCTAGAACAATTAGGCTTATTTGGTACTACTTATGCATTCAGTTTTATGGTCACAGTAGATGTTAGGGTTTCGATGTTAGTATTTGGTATAGATTTGATATAAAAAGACAAATACAGGGGAATCTTTCAAGAATCGATCTTATAGTTTAAACAGAACTGATCTGATCATTTTGTGGCGAATTAGTCTACCATTGTGTGGGTGACAGTGAATCCCAGAAAAATCCGTTTTATCTTAATATACATTGATGTATAAAAATATGATCAACAGAGTATCCGATTCTCATTTCACGACACTCATCTGCCGTGAATGACCGCCCGGCCTCGGGCCAGGTCACGAGCGAGAGTTTTTTCCTGTTATGTCAGCAGGTAAATAAGCGCCCCCTCGAATATATACATATGTATGTGTTTGCCGGTAAAATATATCGTCAGAGCGCTTTCTATATCACCATCTTGACTTATATGTACACCTGTAGAAGTGAATTAAAATTTGTTATTCTAATGACTACTTTTTTTCTAAGGAGTTGCTTCAACAAAACTTTGTTTAAGCAAAGTAACAAAAGAAAAAGAAACATCAACGGACTTTTAAACGTACCTATAAGTTTCCATCTGATTCATATCTACTTGTTCTTGGCGTTGTTATTTCTTTACAATTGTTTTGGAACCAACTGAAAATTTTAAAGTTGGAACGCTCTTTTTGTCCTTCAGGTTTACTACTAATTGGAGATACACATCAGAGTTTTATAAAGTGTCACAATATCAATTAATAAAATAAAGGGATAAAATTCAAATATGATTTTTTCCGCACATATTCGTTAATTTTCGATTACCTTTTGTGATTAACAAAAGTCTCCACGAATTAATACCACTAATTGTTATTTTACATTACGGTACTCCATTCCATGTGTTTTTTAGAGAAAGAAAATTAATCAACCTAACTACGTAAGTTATCACCAGTGATTTTCGTCAAGTACAGCTTCCTGTAAAGACACTAACTAACGTTTTCCTTTGAATGTTCTCAGTATTTCGAGAATTCGAGCTTAGCTGTGATTAATGATGTGCCTTTATTACAATTGCAAGGAGCTCACTGATTTTAAAAACGGAGCAAAAGCTGCTGCTACAGTTTGAAGTTTTATTCTTTGTTTGTACCAACAAAGCACCAGAATGCCATATTTCCGAGATATTGCGTCTGAAATACGATGATATAAATGTATCTAAATCTCGAGCAAATTATAGTTCTGAACAACAACATGTAGACCTATAAATACATAAGTTATACATGAATAATTTCAGTGTCGATTAAAGTTCGCAAAAAGAGTTTTTTATAATAACTTGAACAACTTAAATGGACATATGTATGCCATTTTCATAACTCCATAAAACTTTTCGAGACGAATCCAACGACGTATTAAATGTTGAATTTCGATAACAAATTATCGTAAAAAAATATAAAACCAGTTTTCATTTTTAATTTCAAGCATTTTCCCCAGTGACAACTCAACACCGTCATGTCATACTATTACAAAAAATTGTTTTTCTCACTCAAAACAGTGGAGTATTCGCGTCACAATTAATTAATTAAGTATGTGGTTTTTATATTTTTTTACGATTTTTTATCGAAATTCAACATTTAATACGTCGTTGGATTCGTCTCGAAAAGCTTAATTTTATGCAGTTATGAAAATGTCCATTTGAGTTGTTCAAGTTATTATAAAAAAACTGTGCTTGCGAACTTTAATCGATATTGGACGGCGACAGGATATTATTATCATATCCGTTGCATTCTTTTAACCTCATTCTAGATCAGAAGATTCATGTTTGGACAATAATTGCTCTTTTATTCAATTTAAAAAAATTAAAATAATAAACAAATAAACCAACAAAAAAAATCGTTTTCACTAAACATGACCTGCAGATTCCAAATATCTAGAAATATACAGGGTGTCGTATTTAAAAATCAAAAGTTGCATGTATTGGAAATTACACAAATATTCTGTGTGGAATATTAACTGGTATTGTATATCAAAGAAGACATACACCATATTCTATTAAAATATCTTTAAAATTAAAAAAATCGACAGCCCGAAAGTGATTTCGTTGACATCTGGTAGATAATTGATTGAGAATTGGCCTCCCTCTCTTTCTTAACATATAGGGTGTTCAGTATAATTATTGTTCCAGGCCATTTGCTACTGGCACTTGAGTTTTTAACCCTGTATAATTATTACTATATTTAAAAATATTTTATAATAAATTAATATACAGGGTGTTCCGTATCGTTATGTTCAAATATCTGAAGCACAAAGTAGACTTAATTGTCTTAAAGACTAAAAATACAAAAGTGGTAGGTGGATTTCTATTCGCCCAAAGTTACAGGCCAACGAAGTTATATATAACAACAAATAAACAGATTTAAATCCACAATATTTAATTTTCAATTATCCACAAGGGGCTGGTAGAGAGAGCCTTGCATGGCCACCTAGATCTCCTGACATTAATTCTCAAGATTTTGTTTCTGGTACACCCAGAAGTCTCAAGCATCAGAGAGGAATTATTATAGCGCGTTCAGCAAGATGCCCAACAATTACGAGAAAACAAGCATCAAATAAGAACATCATTTTATCCGTTAACATACGTCCACAGGCTTGTATTCAGCAAGGAGGAGAGCACTTTTAGAATTTAATTTAATTTGTTTTTCGGATTCAAATATGTTTATTTATTGTTCACAATTTCATAACTTTGGAACGAATAGAATGCCTACCAGTTTTATGTTTTTTAATCTTAGAATTAACTCTGCTTTATGTTCCAGAAATTTGAACATAACGATACGAAACACCAGTGGCGGTGCGTGATATTTCAGTTAGCCATATCTTGAAAACGACGCATGGGACCCACTTCACTTTTTAGGTGATGACTATTCACCTCTTACAGAAAGGATTTATAGTGAAAAAAACCGTCAACAAAGTTTGCGAAAAAAATTTCAAAAAACCTGGAGCACTCCCTGGGTTCTCAGTAACGCTCTGTGGAATATTTGCAGTATATTTTTTTTTATAATCTAGAAACAAATATAAGGAGACGTTTTTAGATTTGTTGCAAAATATTTTTTTTTCAAAAAGTTATGGCCATTTTAATTTTGGAAAATTTTATAGGAACATTTTGTTTCCAAAATTAAAATGGCCATAACTTTTTGAAACAAAAATATTTTGTAACAAATCGAAAAACGTCTCCTTATATTTGTTTCTAGATTATGAAAAAAAATATACTGCAAATATTCCACAGAGCGTTACTAAGAACCCAGGGAGTGCGCCAGTGTTTTTTGAAAATTTTTCGCAAACTTTGCTGACGATTTTTTTCACTATAAATCCTTTCTGTAAGAGGTGTATAGTCATCACCTAAAAAGTGGTGGGTCCCATGCGTCGTTTTCAAGATATGGCTAACTGAAATATCACTCACCGCCACTGCGAAACACCCTGATTATTATTATAACAATACTATATTTTTAAACATAGTAATAATTATAGAGAGTTACAAACCGAAGTGCCAATAGTAATTGGTCTGAAATACCTTGTATGTTTTTCCAAAAACGAAATCTTCTATTTTATCAGAATAGACCGATATAAAACATTATGGACAAATATGTCGAGTGTTTGAGATATATATTGCACGTGAAAATGTATGGCATATTTCCTGTATTGTGATTTCGTATAATGTGGGTATATCTAAAAATACATTGTGTGACAAAAAAGTCGCACATAATGCCTCTAACTTTTTAATAACAACTTTCATATACAAAGTATTTGAAAAAATGTACCGAATAAAAGTTTTTCATCAGTTTATTTGCCATGTTTCTGTCAACATGAAATAATTTGTCTTTTAGCTTTTGGTTATGGAGAGAAAAAATGTTGCAAAAAAATTAAATCGTTTAAAGTTAATTTTTGTCAAAGCATGTCATTGCTTACTTACTCTTTTTTTAATGAAACAACAAAACAATAGTTAGGGAATTAGATGTTGAAAATGGTCTCCATTTTCCGCTAAGCAATGGCTAAGCGGGTCCCGAAACTCTTTGATACAATTTACTAGGAAGTCTTTACTAGGAATGGCCAGGATTTTATTTTCTGTTTCATGTCTTCAATAGTTCTTCAATGTTATCTAGTCGATTGACATAAACTTTACATTTTAAATACCCCCGCAGGGCTTGCCATTTAATTGTACCTCTTCTGCTTATTCAGAGTCCTGGAAATTGTGTATTTCCAGTAAATACTCCCCTGATGTTTGCCGCAAAATGTGGTGGTGTCCCATCCTGTTGGAACCATAGTTGTTGGTTAATAACATTATTTTCACCCGGAAACAACAGTCTGCAAGATGGAATAATGTGATTTCTTTCTTAACAGATCTAAACATTATTCAAAATTTAAATTTCCATCTTTGAAGAAAGGTCCAACAATACGTCCTCTAACAATGCCTGGCCAAACATGAACTTTTTGTAGATTTTGAGTATGCGTTTCTTGGAACCAATGAGGGTTCTGACTTGACCAATGACGGCCATTTTGTCGATTAACAACACCATTCAAATTGAATCTAGTTTGATCTGAAAAAAGGACATTTCTTACGAAGTTATTATTGTTATTGCATCTTTTCATCACGCCTTCACAAAATTCAGCTCTTTTATCGATGTCGTCCTCGTTTGACTCGTGAACAAGTTGTAGTTTGTGTATGGACGTAACTTTTCTCGCTTAAATATTTTTTTTAACTGACTGGTGAGTAACATCAAATGTTGCCAAGACCCTGCAAGATTGGATTGGATTTTCGCGGCGAGAGCAAGATATCCAACGCATTATCTTCTCCGATTGCAGTTCTAGGTCTATCTATGCAATCGTATTAATTTTTTAGTGAACAATAAAGAGAAATGGCTGATCTACTGGGTATTGAGAGAAAACCTATGGGATATCATTTAAAAATAAAGTTGGTCCCCATAACAACCAAACTCGAAAAGACCAAACTGACCAAATGATTTCATGTTGACTTAGACATGGCAAATAAACTGATGAAAAACTTTTATTCAGGACATTTCTTCAGGAAGGTTATTAAAACGTTACAGACATTATGATCGATTTTTTTGCCACGCTGTATATTAAAAATACAATAGCCTCATTTTTTACGCAGATCTTTATCGCAGGTTATACTATTATTAATGGATATAGAGGGGGGCAATTCTCAATCAATCATTCGCTACACGTCTTGTTGCTAAACTTAATGGCTCGTAACACTCCAACAGTTGGGAGTCCTCCACTTTCCCCCAACAAAAAAAGTGAGTAGGGTACAAATGAAATTCAATTCATTAAAAACAAAAATAGAAACAGACTCTCCAACTAGAGGTATTGATCGGATACCGCTGAGAGCTAAGATTAATTAGCAGATAACGGATTCAGCTCCAGAATTTAATAAAAAAAGGTATTAAGCGTTTTTTATTCGAATTAATTAAACATAAAGGACGAGGGACCCGAGGTGGTAATGCCACCTCGAACATCTATCAAAGGAAAGAAATACTGGGAGTAATTAAGCAAAAAAGTAAATAAATGCCTTTGCAGAGAACCCTCTCCTGAATATAATCCGTTAAATGTCCCTTAAAGTTGTTTTTAATTATAAATTTATGAAGAGAGTTGCTCTCAGCTCATTGCAGCGGATAAAAATGTATTATGCAGTGTTTATATTTCTGTGCTAGTAGACGTTACACCAGATTTATTGCCATCTTGCTACGAAATTCGTATAATTAATGAAGATGAACAAGAAGTCTATAAATTTTGCAAGAAATTAATAATGAAATACATTTAATTGTTGATTTTTTTTAATAGTACAATGGCACTTTACCTGTAGATTTGGTCAATTACTTTTACCAATAGTAATAATAAAAAAAATATTATAATACTCACTCACATATTATATACACTACAGTGATGGGGAAAAGTGTGAAACCAAGTAAATACCTCTGAAATTAGTAGATATATTGATATCAAATTTTAAATGTGAAAATTGGCGTCAAGCCTTAACTTGTACTGAGCTTGAAATATACATAATATTGAGTGTTCCAAGAAATGGTGACATACCAAAGTTATTTATTTTTAATAGAATGCAATGCATATTTTTACATTTTCCAACACTCTTTGATGAGCTGATTATAACAAACTACCATACTTGGTATCTAAAGAGAATATTCCGGGAGCTGCAGGCAAACGAAGAGCGTAATTTTAAAGGTTTTTACATAAAACTTTTTTTTATAGAAGAATTGTGATAAAATCTAATTAATATTCAATTTCTCGACAAATAGTTTATATTTTTTTTTAATGATAATCATCTTTTTGATAAAGCATAAACATCAGAGTAACAAATCGTAAAAGAAAAAAAGATAAAAACGTTAAATAAATCACAAGGGACAAAACATGGTCTGTTTTGTCCCTATTAGAAGCGTAGACAGGTAGACATTGTCTACCCAAAATTATTTCCCTTTTTTAAATAAAAATATTTATGTATTTTCATTTTCCAATTATTGTATTCAATTTAATTTCCTGATGCCGACCGACCAAAATTACATAATATTATATTATATCATGTTATTTCAATGTCCTGTTATCTGTTCTCTTAATTCTCTAAATTCTCAGTAACTGATCTAGAGTCCGACGCGACATTAAGTAATAGCCGGGTAAACATTTCCGAATTTGTCTATCCTATTTGCCAGCCAGCGGCAGGCGATTGCACGTAGCACACCGCGGTGGCATATCCACGGAAATTGGGCCGATATGCGGGTATCAAAGACAAAACATCATTTGTCTACTGTAGTCGACGAGCTAAGTATTGCGCTGCTGCCGCGTCTGTATACGGCGGTATTGGACGTATGCGAATTCGCGAATGCATGTGGTCAACTGCAATTGTTGCAATACTCCGCTCCTCCGCTCACCACGCGCCCGTTTGAGTTTGTAGCTTATTCTTATTATATTATATTTTAATTTTCTATTTATTCTGGGTTGTGTTTTAAATTGGTCATTGCTTTAATTGTTTCATTGTGCGTTGTGTAATAAATAATAAATATTGAAAATAGGTAATAAAATGACAGATATAGAAGATCCTATCGTTTACGTTAAAGAACATGATTTTTCTTCGCTATTTCTAGAAGTAAAGTTGAATTTAAAAAATTCCCAAAAGGGACCTGACTTGAATCTATTGCAAAAAGACGGAAAAACCGTTATTTTAACCGAAAATACCTATTTTTTAGGAAATTATTTGGAAATATGTACTAGATCTACTTGCTATGGAAGAGTCTGCTATGAAAGACCACTTGGAAAGCAGTTCAGTTTTCAAAGGAACATCGAGTGACATTCAAAATGATCTTATCGAATCTGTGAAATACGTAGTTCACCAAATAATTTTGGACGAACTGAAAAATACTGATTTTGTTTCTGTTCAAGCAAACGAGACAACAGATGTTTCATGTCGAGCGCAATTTTACATAATTCTAAGGTACATTTACAAAAACTAAATAGTTTATAAATTAGAAACGAATAGAGATCTCTTGGATTTTATGATGTCTCTAGTAATAAAACGGCAGTTGGACTTTACTTTAGATACTTTAACACAATATAACTAAGACATTTGTCCAATTTTTATTTATTATTCCCAATGTCTACCAAAGAAAAAATCTCACGCTTCGCCACTGAATAGAATGACAGTAAATGTAAATTGCCTCATATTCTTCTCTGCTTCCGGTGTAATTTTTTGAATTTGCTCAGTTATTATGTGAGTCAATTGTGGCAACCAGTTAAATGTCAATTTTGACTTAAAATAACCTCACAGGAAGTAATTCAGTGGACTATGGTCGGGGGAACGCGTTGGTAATTTAATTCCGGCAATTTCTATAATCAATTCGTATGTGAAGAGAGTGCATCTATGAGTGGATCTCGAACAGTACGATCATAAGACAAAAAATGTCAAATAAATCACAAGGGACAAAACAGACAAACAAAAAATTACACTTAATTTATCATTAAGTTATAAGATGTGTCATTAAGTTATGAGTGATATTGTAGAATGCCAGTAAATGTAAATTGTCTCATATCCTTATCTGCTTCCGGTGTAAGTTTTTGAATTTCCTCAGTTATTTTTTTAATCAATTGTGGCAACCTGTTATGAGTAAGTCTGAAAACAAACTTTGGACTTTAAATAACCTCACAGGAAGTAATCCAGTGGACTATGGTCGAAGAAACGCATTGGTCATTAATTCCACCAATTTCTGTGTCCAATTCATCTATGAAGAGAGTCCATCTGTGAGTCGATCTCGAACAGTACGATCATAATGAGGTGGTGTCCGATCCTTCTGAACCCAGATATTATCTGGAAGTTGCCCTTTTTTCGCTAATGCAGGAATGATTTAGTTATTCAAAAGCTTGGTTAACTTTTCATATCAAATGGCTGTAAGATTCAATTCCTATAAATACCAGCCCCAACGTGCAGTTTTTAAGGGTACTGCTTACGAGTTTCCTGTATCTAGTGAGTGTTGGACAAAAAAAGCACTGATTTTTGCCGATGATTCGTCGAACGTACTTACACTTTTTGAAGGCTTAATTAGTGAAAACCGAAAGTATTTTTTGTCGCGAAATCTAATACTAATTAGAATTTTATTTAGATCACAATTCTTCTTTAAAAAAAGTTTTATGTAAAAAAATTTAAAATCACGACTTTCATTTGTCTGTAGCTACCAAAATATTCACAGTAGGTACCAAATTAGTTAAATAGGTAGGTCATAATTTTTTGGAACACTGTACATTTCAAGCCGAGTTCAAGTGAAGGATTTTTTAAAGCTAATGATAAATAATCATGGTTATACTAATTTTTGTGGACAAAATTTGGAATTCCCAAATCTATTATAATGTTATGCCACATGAAATAATTTATATCACATAAGTTTACTCCCTAAAGGCGAAGTAATAGATAAGTAGCCTATCATTTATAAAGGTCAAGCTCACGCATATCAAGATCTGACCTAAGATAATTATCTATATATGAAAATCGCGGAACAAGCATTTCCACATAATGGGACAAACTCGGCCAAATTTATTATGCTATCAATAAACGCATCAGCGTAAAATAAAACAGAAAGAGGAAATAGATTTTCATTCATGCAAACATGATTTGCATACCTACATGCATATATGGAAAAACAGTTACAATTACAAATACAAGTTTTTTTTACAATACTCAAAATTCTATTTTTTGCATTGCTGCACCCAGTTTTAATTTACATTTATATCCAGATGTAGATTGTTGTAAAATATAACGAAAAAATACTTAAAACTTACGTGAAACTCATTCCTTCATTAATGTTTGGTTTAAATAAGAATGTAAGATCAACACCTCGAGATTCCTCGCCTCTAAAGAAAACGATTTAGACCACCTTGCATATAGCCAAAGTTGTTTAGCCTCTAAAGGGCCTTTAAATTCCGGAAGCATTTTAGTTCTTCTTTAATATTAGACTCCAAAATGCGGCAACCAATTTTGACCGTTTTGGGATACGGCTTTTGTTATACAATTTCGTTTTTAGTGTTATACAGGGCGCTCTCTGAAATATAGAAACACCTGATAATCAATGTCGAGCGAAATTTTTATTTTTGCGTGAATAATTTCTACTGATTAGTTTTTTATTGCACAGTCTACTTAGCTCTGAAGCTTTTTTACCTCTTGGTTATAAAATGTTAATTGGTTGACCAGTTTAGTAAAGACAAAATAAATTTCAAATGATTGCTTGTTTAAACTGCCTTTCGAACCGATATTCGAAAACCGAGAATATATTTTCTCTTTTAGAAATTTTTGGTGATATTAATTACGGTATAATGCAAAATGAGTTACATAAATGGAATAAGAAAAACCTGTTTTGTGGTTAAAGTTCATTTTCAAATTAAGGAACTTTCCAAGTATTTTATTTTAAATTATAACAATGGTCAAAACGGTCTTACAGGCAACCTTGGTTGAAGACAAAAGTAAGATCTACTATTTATGGTTATTTGTGGTTACTATATTACTGTATGTTTACTGGCAGTGTAGGCACACAATTATTTGATATTTTTTTTTTTTTAGCTAAACCGCTTATTCAATCAACATTTTGTAACGAGTAGACTATTCAATAAAAGCGAATTGGTAGCCATTATTCACGAAATAACAAAATATAAGTAGAAAATTACGCTTGATATTCATTATCAGTATGTATACACTTCAGTGTATAATAATAAAACATGTCAATTATAGGCCTAAAGTTGTATACCAAAAATGGTAACCATTGATAGCGCGCGAAGAAAAACTATATATATATTTTTTTAATTTTGGGGACTTCTAGCGGCTAAACTAAGAAATTTTGGCTATATGCAAGTTGATCTAAATCTTTTACTTTTGGATCGAGGAATCTGTTTTATCGAGGAATTACGTTGTACACTCAATTCCCGGACATTCAGTATAATGTCCTAATCAGTAACCCTGTACATATTTTTATATTTCAGTGAGCGTATGTATTTTATTGCGCTACAAAATTAGTGCGTGCATTAATGAAACAATATAGAAAGAAGAAAATTGCTGTCATAAATTTTATCACGCATTTATTATTTTTAATATCAACGTTAACAATTGATCATATATTATGGTATTAATTAAATGCAGCTCGGTTAGTTTATTATCCATTTTATTAGGTGTATCTATTCAATACTAGTTTTATGCGGGGTATTCAATAAGTATCTCCGTATTAAGGGTACTATAAGGATTGCTTTAAAGCCAAACGATTGTGTTTTTCCTCGTTCAACAATGCCATACCATGCAGCAAAAAATAAGTAATTATTTTTTGTTTCGCAGTTATGAAGGTTTATGCTTTAGTATTCAAGACAATCATGTTTACGTAGAAAGAGATTATTGATACGAAAATAACTAATATCGGATCAATTTCACTTATACTAAGTACCCACTATCCTATTTTTCAACTATCATCCAGAATAGTCCCGAAAGTGCTTGTCAACTTTGGAAATGTGTAACAAATGACACTTTTATCATATTTGGAAACTTTCCAGCTCAGAAATGAGCTAAGGATATAAAAGTGTTTGCAGAAAATAAAAATTGTTTTCCTTTACGAAAACTGATATAGCCTATAATGCCACTAAAAAAGGAAATTATACGTCTGCCTAACTTTGCAATAGAATAAAAAAACTTAATACTTTTATGGAAGTCTATTGCCAAGGAATCTTAGCGAGGAAAACTTATGCGAGTCCTGTGAAATTTCTGTTTTTATGATAATATGTCATGGTTCTCGATTTTGGTTTTTACAAACTTGGCAAATAATAAGTAAAATATATAAGTATAACATATTTATAGGAATAAAGAACGTATATTTCCAGCAGGAATTTGAAAAACGAATTATCTCTATATACATGCATATCATTTATCGATTACCTAAACTTAACTTGGTGATACATTCATTACCATTTTTATTCCATTATTTCTCCATATATTTCTAAACTCGCCCACAATTTTTAATACTTATAGTAAAAAACAATAATTTAATAGCAACACCCATTTATTTTTAAGTTGATCTTGTTAAATATTATGTATAAATAATGTGTATGAATTGTACTGTTAATAAAAAAGAAACGCCATCTAAGTTACGACACAAGTTACTTAAAAAAAAGCGTTCCAAAGCTTTACTTAAAATGGAAATAAAATATTTTTTACTTCTCTGTTTAACTTTCAATTTTCAGATAACTAAATAAGAAATTCAGAAATATTCAGAATACTATTGACAGTTAATAAGGTGACAGTTATGAGAATATATACCCCGAAATGTTCCAATTTATGTGTGTATACATATACATGACGTGATGTATTAAAATTTCAGTGTCAAACTGGACTAACGTAAGTGCTGTAATATTTTTTAAATATAATAAGGACCCTTGCTTCATTGAACATAATAAAGTAGAGCTGGTATTTTTTTAGAGAATTATTTAAAATAGCGTATGTACCCTATGTACAGGGTGAGTTCGCGACAATTCCCACCCCTGTTCTTCGTTATTTTTAGAGTTACGAAAACAACTTTGAACAGCAACTTATTTTTTTTAAAATTTCAGAATATAAAAACTGTAGGGCATTCTATTAAATAGTTGTTACATTTTTTCTTTGAATTATTTTTCTGACAGTATATTCTGAAATTTTAGTTACCCGTGTAAAAAGTTGTTTTCGTAAATTTAAAAATAGTGGAGAAAAAGAGTGTGGAAATTCTCACGAACTCACCCTGTACATTACCCTAAACCAATGGTCGGCAAACTCATTAGGCAAAAGAGCAGAATAACAAAAGTACAACGATTGAGATATCTATTGAGAGCCTAATTAAAACTTAAATTATATAGGGATGTACTTTGTTTATTAACTTATTAAACTTTGAGTCTTAATTAAACTATAACTAGACTGAATAGAACTTGATATCATAATAATGCTTAATAATGAATGATCTTGTGTATTGGTATAAATTAAGTTCTAAGTAAAGTATCTATAAAATTTAGTAATGACAATGACTACAAATGCTAAATGTGAACAATGGCCTTGCATCTCCTTCGAAAGTTTGGATAAGTTAGGTTTGTATGTTGTTTTTTAATTTTAGGCACGAATCCACCAGTAAGACGACTTCTCAATTTACTCTTGATGAGGTTCACGGACGAAAAAAATTGCGCATGAATATGTAGAACTGAAAAGGGAAAGAACACCAAACCCATAGGAAAGCCAACATAACGTACGCACTTCGTTAAGTAAAGTTCATGCGCTATTTTATTATGTTATACATGATATCAACCATCATTAGCGCCTGCACGTGGTCTTTTGCGGCAGAGCCACACTCAAGTGGCCAAAGAGCCACATGTGGCTCGCGAGCCACGGTTTGCCGACCACTGCCCTATACCATCATAATACTAGTATATAACAGACGCGTTTACCAGATACGAGTTAGTTTCGGACGCATGCCGAGTGGAGGATACGTTTGCCGGTTAAAAACATGCGGCCGGGGCAGTGCACGCGACTGTGCTAAAATTTGCATAGTTTTAAATACAGCGGTGCCTATCTCATACTTCGAGTATCGCTCCTTCAGACAAATCACTTCGCCAATACCACTGACATTTAGTTTCGATATTGCTAAAAATGTTGCGTAAATAATTTTATATTTTTATGATGTGAATATGACAGCGTTACTTTACGTAATTTGACTGGGTGTTTGCTGCACATAAGTTGAACCAATGGACGGAGCGTAACTGTTTAGTTCATAAAAAGCCCAAAATATGGAATCTCTCCGATTGGGTGTTAAAGCGTAAAATTTAAATGAAATATTGCCAATCTTAAAACACCAGCATGGAATTATTACTGCAGGCTCATAAAACATTTTGTGACGTTAATTCAAAGCGATTTATGAAAATTCAGAGGCCAATGAAAAATCTCGCTCGAAATTGATTGTAGATATTGGAAATTTATCAGATAAAAGGCGGCAGTCTGCGTCCCAGTTTTTCGTTAATTAGCTGTCAATCACTCTAATTTGCATATCTCACGAGCTGCTACAGAAAAATATAATCTGCGCGTCAAGTAGTTTTTTCCAACGTTAAAAATGCTATTTGTTTTCCAGTAAATAAGGAACGCCTTTTGTAATTAAAAACTTATTCTGTTACAACAGAACGCGACAGTTTTATAACGAGAAAATGTTTTGTAAATTAGGGATAGACTCGTGGGGAAGACACGGCTCTTAAATTATAAATAAAATAGTTGTCAAGTACAGACATTGCCATCCCCTATTGCATATTTATATTAAGATATCTAAGGTACCTTTGTTGCAGTGACTGAGCTGCAGCTTTTCATAAAGTTGAGGAAGAAAAAGTTAACTTTTTGTTGGAAATTTTATTTAATAGCGACGAGCAAGAGAAATTACATGAGGTAAAAACTTTGGAAAGCATCGTATACCGTACTGTTCTCTATAGCAAGTGTGCTTTGAAACAAAGGAAAGATAAGACATTTCATTATATACTTTTGCGTCATCACGCAAAGTTTTAAATTAAATATCCGCATAGTGATTATCTTCACCAAGGAAAATAAATAAAACATAGTTTAGTATGTTATCTACTCGTACTTCACTTCCTTGAAAATTTATTTTGCAAGTTTCGTTTGAAATTGTTTTTTTTAATAACATATGCATCCTGCGGATTATTAATTTATTATTTTCCATCTGATGGTAAGTTTTTATATTTACGAATTGGTTTACAACATGATATAAACGGTGCTATTCAGACTTGAATTAATTAATTTTCAGTATGAACCACTAACAGGTCTGTTGAAAATAGCGCATTTGGTACTTCTCAGAACTACAGTTGAACTTTCTGTAACTCGAATAAATTATATGTCAACTAATATTCAAAAGTTATTTTGAATATCATCAACAGTAATAAATCATATTTATTTCCATAAGTCGAATAGTGTCATGTGTATATTTACCATCACGTGCACATAGAGCTAGAACACAGTTTAAAGATAAGTATTCTTTAAACTGTGGCTGAAAGCAGAGTCTTCTGTATTTTGCAAGCAGTTGTGTAGATATTAATTGCAAAATTGTGCTTTAGTTCTATATCATAAATATTCTTTGTGCCATAAAATGAATCGGAATACAGTGTTAAAGACTTAAATACAGTGTTAGAGAGTGAAAAATTAAAGGTTTTTAAAGACGCAGAAAGTGGGACAAAAAATAAATATATTGCTTTAAAATATGGCATTCCCACAAATACTTTATCGACGATTTAAAAAATAAACAATATGTCATTCAAGTAGTAGAAACAATCAATTGTGCGGCTATTGTGCGGCTATCAAAGCCTAAAGAAGGCGACTTATAAACAGATGTACAGCAAAGAAACTATGTAAAAATAAGGAAAAAATAATAATTATTCTATGGATGTAAATTTTTGAATGATACATGTGTGTACATGAATTTTTTTGTAGTTGTTAACCCAAAGAAACATCATCATGTATACAATTTCCATTCTAAATTGGAAATAGGTAGAAAAAAGCAAGGTTGTCAGATATATTTTCTAAAATTGCTAAGCTCACTATACAAGTATACGTCATACGTCAGTAAACTGTTAGTTCATGACGTTTTTAGAAAACTAATTTGGAAATATTTAAAAAAATACATAGATATAAATTTATTAGTTAGCATTAAAATAAAGCGTTTAAAATTGCTGGAAAAAATAATTATAAATTAAAACAACTTTATGTATATTATTATACTTAAGAAAATTTTGAAGAGCCGGCAATGCTGCTGTTCGGCCAACTGCTGACGGCACAGAGTAAACCACTGGCGGTAACACCGCTCAACGATCCATTAGATTATTAGACTACTTTGCATCTAATACATTGCTTAAATACTTATTCGGTCCACTGTGCCATAAAATTTTTACGACGTCGTTAAAATGATTTACGACATTAGTAATTCTGACTTGTTTAAGATGCCAGTGACGTGTATTTCAGCTAGGTTTTTTATGCAGGCTAATTTTAATCTCCTATATTGATTTGAATCATAAAGTTGCACCGCTTTTTTTGTTCCCCAGGCGTATTTATCATTTTCAATTAAAAATAGAAGGACTATATGTTTTCATATATTTTCATAAAATAAAGAAAACTGTTAAGATTGTAAGTTAAAACTGTTAAGACTGTTAGTAATCTAAAAAGTAAATAAAAAAAGCTTTCTCCGTAACTCGAAATCTCTATAACTCATTGCATTTGCATTTGCAAATGTTAGTACAGAAAGTCCTTATATTTAGACCCCAAGGATTAGGTATTTGTACATTGCTGTAATTAATTATTTTATTACATGGAGAATTTTCTTACATCAAATTATGAACATTTATTCCTGTAATAACCAAATGCAATGACAGTTAATTTTCATATTTAAGGATTATTTTACTGTATTGAAAAACATCGAATAATAACCGACTTAATTTAAGAGACAATCAGACTATCCTGGACCTGGTCTAACCTTAGCTTATTAACTAGACTGGAACCTTCGGCGTAGAAACAAATTTGTTAACAATCAGACTAGTCAAATTAATAAATTCAGTCAATTAAATATTAAAATTAAATCAAATATTTTGGTGATCAGTTTGGTCACCACTGTTAATATTAGAAATCATGACTTGGAAATCCCTGGGCGAAGCTGATTTCTCTCCTCGTCATTCACTATCAGAAAACAAAGGTATCGGCTTAGTGCCTTTAAATTAAATATCATCCTCTAGTGTGCGTAGATGTGGATGATTCATTAATGGTATGATACGTATACAGTAGACCATAAACTGATAAAGACAAAAGAATCCCATAAACACACCACAAAGCGCCGCGTCAAAATATAATTGGAATATCTGCTCAGAGAAGTCCAAATTACACAGCGTACCCTATAAAAACAATGTGGAGAACTAAGGCGCAATGACGGGACGTTGCAATGAGTGGTATAATTCAGGCTGATAGCCTTCTGGACTAGTTTTTTTTTGCGGTCCTGGAAGTAAAGTAAAGTTACGCATTGTGTAAATACAACCAATGTTTTTTTTGCAGATTTATTGTTATTACGTTATATTTATAATTGAAATAAATATGATAATTGTATTCCGTCACTTGGAATTATGCGTGTTGATCCACTTGTTCCTTAAGTGTGGGAAAAATTACTGCGGCAAATAATGGCGTTCGTGGTTTTTTTATATTTACTAAACTTTTAAGTCCAACTATACTAGGACTTAAGTAGCTACTAATAAGAATACTAGAATTATGACTAAATAAACTAATTACTATTAATAATGACAATAAACAACTGGAATACAGAACGAACAGTATCGTACTCTGTCGAACGCGTCCAGGTGCCCAAACCAAAGTCGAATTCATTTAGTGCCTTCTTAGTACAATCATTTGGTAGTTTTACCTGGAAAGTTTTCCGAGAGTTTTGAAAATTGGTAATTTTATAGATTTCGATGTGCTTTTCTGCATCCACAGGCGCTTTCTGACATCCCCTTTTTGCATTTACAAGAAATAAGTTTTAACAAGGTTTTTGGAACTGGGGGCTCGAGTGTCCCATCCCCATTGCTCTGCATTTTGTTTATTCCCATACCACTGCTGACCTTGGGATATGCTGTTTCTGTTGGTGGTAGTGACACATGTTGATTTTGTGAAGCATGCATATCTATAGTCGTTTAAAGACATGCTTTTCTTACTTTTCACATCACTGTAACCGTATAATTTAAGAAGGAAGCGTTCTCCAACTTTAACAATGATCTCTAGATCAGCGTTTGGATTTTAAAATACCTGAATAACCTCGTTTTGGATTTTTTTCGGAGTACATTAATAAATTTCATTTTTCGTTGATTAAAGAGTGCATATGTTGTATCACAGCCACTGAAGGCATGAAATACATAAATTGTAGGAAATTTTCTCTAGTTTAATTTTGTATAAAAATGTTTTTATCGTAAAATGAGTCGGAAAGGAGATATTGTCAAAAACCTTCTATTAGGCGCCATTTTTCCAATATGGCGGCGCGAGCGTAAAGATACGAGGTGGTAAGGTTGAAATTTGGAAAGAGCACATCTATGAGAATGTGACGTGAGATGAAATCTATGGAAATTACCAATTTTCAAAACTTTTTTCGAATCAAATGACTGTATTATTATATCAAATATAAGAAGCGTCATTTGGCGGGGGAACGACAGTTGGTCTTTTGATATAAGTCGCCGTGAGCTCCGTAAAACAGTCGAATATAAATTGTTACAAAAATAAATTAGTGTTTGTTAATTAGTGCTTAATCCGTATTTGTATTTATATAAATAAATAAGTGTATAGTTGAAAGTGGTTTGAGTGTTTCACACTTTACGAATGGAAAAAAACGTCCTCAAAGTATGCCATGGAAATAATTCCGCACGCCTTGTTGTTAGCTCAGACTCGCATTGGATGCAGAAAAGTGCGAATGAGTGAATGTGTGAATGTTCGTTACCGCGTCAAAACGCTTTAATGACTGTAATGATTCCAATCTAATGTAAATATCGAACCATTAAAAATCATCAAAGTTGTCGATATTCTTAAATTTATAACCTTATTTAATTGTCAAAGCTGTCACATTATGTAAAAATTTTTTTTTATTTTAAAAAAAAAAAAAAAAAAAATTTTTTTTTATCCGCAGTTTTCCAAAAATGTGAAAATTAGTTTTTTTTTTTGAAACATTTGACCTCATCCCACTAATTAATTATATAGTTATATGGAAACAGGTCACTAATTCTGACAGTTATTTGTCAAAAGTTTGACATATCTAAGCGAAAAGCTTCGACATGACCGCTATTTCTATCTCTCTCGTTCATAGCCAGATTTGATGACGTTTTTTTTGGATGTCTCTTTATAAGCCCTCACACTACTTCATTCGTTCGCATAATTGCGTATATTTTCGCGCGTCTGAATAATCCTCACGTTTACGCATCCAGTATGCGCCCTGGCTTACTTTTAGAGTACGTAAGTACTGAAGCTTAATTATTGTTATTAAGATCGTTAAATACGTATTATGGGAATCATGGCAGAACAAAAAGGTTTTATGAATGAAAGATTTTTTTTTCGTGAAACTGAATATTCTAGCACAAAGCAAAACGCGAAAACACTTTGTTTCCGTGAAAAATTCAATCTCAGCGAGGCGTTACAAAATGAAAGGTTCTTGTTAAGTTGTGAAAAATTGTCTGGGTCTATTGTTTCAAACATACCTTGTATTGAGAGACCAACAGCACCTTGGATGCATTTATTTCGCTCGCCACCTCGTTATCAACGCTTTGTTTTGCAGACCCCTAATTTATTTAGACCCCGAAAATTTCGAAGGGGAACCCCGGCCTCCAACAAAAATTGGAATCGTTAAAATGCCGCATTAGCCTTTGAAAAAGTGTAACGACGAATTTTCTTTTACCGTTATAAATTCTCTCGTCTTTACATTTTTATGGAGCCAGATAAATTTTAATAAACGAAATTATGGTAATGTACGGTGCAAGGAGAGACGTATTCTCGTGATAAAAAGAGAGGGCGATGTAATCTACTGTCCCGTTTATTCTCAAAAATAAATTGGGCTTGTTGCAAAGGTATTTTGTGTACGAATCATGTTTTATAATATGCTAGTACAGAAAATATATATGGGACATTTCGTGTCTGGGGCACCTAAATGTCCAAAAATGTAAGCAAAAATGTATTATTGAGTAACTAATTAACTTAACAACTTTAAACTTAACATAGGTTATAACAATCTTAGTCCATAACTTTTTTATTTTTGTTTCCGCTC
This sequence comes from Aromia moschata, assembly GCA_029963805.1. Classification (NCBI taxonomy): domain Eukaryota; kingdom Metazoa; phylum Arthropoda; class Insecta; order Coleoptera; family Cerambycidae; genus Aromia; species Aromia moschata. The sequence continues at coordinate 812,867 of JAPWTK010000141.1, read as the reverse complement.
TTTGCATTACCCAATCAACGACGAGGACATGGCGGTTCTCTGATCCCGTGTGTTTGTGTGTGTGTGTTAAAGTATTGGCAGAAAACGTGTTCAATTATGGAATTTTTATTCATAGATTTATTTTATTATCTTCCATTATAGGGATCTTGAAGAGTTTTCTTGCGGTGAAAAGTGGAATTATTAGGAGCACATATACTTTTTAAAATATTACATTTGGCTTTTCTGAATTTCTCTAGATTAATCAAAATAAAATGCATTTTTTGCATTTTTTATTTGTGAAGTTCTAATTTTAAATACTCTTTATAATGTAAAATACTCTTAGTAATTTTTATATCTAACTATTCTTAAACTTGCTCAAAAAATGAAATTCAAGAAATCACATTAGCGATTTTTATATAAAAAATATCAATACAATACTCAATACAGTATCCTTTAATTAAAATAGATGTGTACTAAATTTAGTCTGAAATATTGAATTTTTAAATTGTTACAGTAGATATTTCAAATAAATGGTTGTTTTTGTATGCAGAAATTAATTAAAATAGTAAAAGGACAAATAAAATAAAAATAAATCCAAACGAATTATAAGCAAATTCAGCTCAGGTTCGATAAAAACAGAAAATAAATAAATAAAACCATTTCAATTACAGTTTAAATTTCCACCAGTTGCCCGTTTAGGCATATACATTTCTCAAAAAATTGCGTTTGTTTGATGCCACTTCGCATTAATTGACAAAATATATTTGGTCAATTTGTCAACAAATGCCTCTTATTCGCTCTCGAAGCTCTTCAACCTTCTGAGGTAGTGACATGTATGCTTTAGATTAAATTTGAGTTTTATGCTGTCCAACGAAGAAAACATTAATGGAGTTAAATGGTGATGTTTGACCGGTTCATTACAGAACTATTGGGACCTACCATTTTTTTTCAAAATTGGCATCCAATCATTCTCTCACAGCTATAGTAGCGTGGATAATCATCCCGATAACATTTTAAATTCAAACGGTGTTCAAGTGGTAAGTTATCTAATGCTTCAGAAAATTCGTTTCTTGAGACTAATTTACATTTAAATCACATTAAAAAAATGACCTACAATTTTATCATAAGTATACCCTAACAAATTTTAGTTTGTGAGAATATTTATGGATATGGATGACAATGATTTTTTTTTTCAGTTTAATACATCGCCTACTTGATTATTAAAGATAGAGTAATAAATTCAATATTCGACAAAATTTGACTGAAAATTCTCAATATTTTCGGTCTCAATTTGGTAAGCACCCATTTTATGGGATGAATAATATTTCTTGAATGTCACTCATAAAAGAGTCGCGTAGGTCTTGCTTTTTGTACGTAAAACGTGTCACTCTGTCTCATGGTTTTTGGCATCCTTTATTTAAAAAAATCTGTTGAAAATCCAACAATAAATAGGTATTTTAGAAGAATCGATGTTTTAAAAAGGCCACACTTTAGAGGGTCTGTATACTTTTTATTTACCTTTGTACACAAAAATATACGTTCCAAATTATTAATGTAAAATTTGAGAGTTTCTATAAAAAAGTCTAAATGTTATAAAAAAAAAAAATTTTTTCGAATGTGTCATCTATATTTACATATCTACATATTGTGTACAATGTACATACTATTTTTATTATTTATCTTTAATTTACACATTATGTAGGTATATGTTTTTTCTAAATCTAAATCAGTTTTCTAGGAATTGAGAACATACAGCCTACTATCAATTTTCAACTTCAAATTTAAACTCTCAAATTTCAAATGAATTATGGAAATCAATTCCCTGCGGTGCATACAAAATTCCTCCTTGTGTCTATAAGAACCTATAAAACTTGTAAGGTCAATAGAAGCAAATTTATGTGTTTGCCAAAGTTCACAATTACATAAAAAACTTGTGTTGCCGCTGAACGCTTCGATACGCCGACGAGTATCGAATTTCAGTATAATAAATTTATTAGATCTATATAAAAAGTGTATTTCCACGATAAATATACCATGACATGAGAAGAAGAACCGTTGATCCCATAAATGAAAATAAATAGAATTATTTACAGAGATAAATAAACATAAAATACTGGGAATTTGAAAAGCGGTCTAGGTACTCCACAAAATTAATCGGATTTATGGTTCGTAATTTCTAAACGATTCGATGAATTTAGAATCAATTTCATCAGTGGAAAGGCTTGCTTGTTCAATAAACGTTTTATCGCATATAAATTTCGGTCATTGCGGATCTTAAATGTTATTTTAGATTATTAACAGTTTTATTAAGCTGACATAGCCAATTCTCTCACCTTTTTGTATTTTTTTTACTCAACAAAAAAATGGCTTGTGGCTGCCGTTCATTTTCAAATTTAAGAATTTCCGTTCATTCAAATTTAAGCTAAGTAAAGCCTGCCAAAAATTATGCCGGTTCAATCAGATCTCTAATCCGTTCGCATCTAACTAGTAATTGCATTCGTAGCTACAACAGTGCTAAGAAAACATACATCTGTAAATAAGAAGAATTGTAATGTGTGAATATAGGCAAAAAAATGTACAAGTTGTACAAAAAAATAACTAAAAAGCAGCAAAAAATAATAATAAAAAATCTTGAACCCCCCCCCCTCCCCCTGTTTCCGATCTCAGAAGATACCTGTTTCAAACAAATGTCTAAAAAGACTGTTGTCCTTGCTTCGAATTTATATGTGCAGTTGCAAGCAATCGCATCTATCATACTGTACTAAATTCAAATAAAAGCATCGTTTCAGAATGTGACCTTTGTGACTCAATGGGTGAACCTACGTTTGCAATAGCATCGTATATGTTAATGATATTTAAAATCCAACAATAAACTCAAAAACCAGTGGCGAAGCGAGAATTTTTTCTTTGACCTTGGGAATAAAAAAAATGGACAAACGTCTTAGTTATATGTAGTAAGACCATGTCCCATTGCTTTTATAAGAGACACCGACAAAATCCAAGAAATCTCTCAACATTTGGTAAATGTACCTTAGAATTGCGAAGCGCTCGACAATGAAACATCTGTTGTCTCGTCTGCTTGAACAGAAACAAAATCAGTATTTTTCAGTTCGTCCAAAATTATTTGGTGAACTACGTATTTCACAGATTCAATAAGGTCATTTAATGTCAAGTGTTGCTGCAATCGTCCAACAATGTGCCTATTTTTGCAACTTTTTCATTATGTTGCAAAGCGTTTATTTGACTTAATGTTTTCCAAGCAAATAAAATCGTTGCAGGTAATATGCTTTTTGAGGCAGCATGTTTGTTAGTTTTTGAACAAATTTTTTTATTGTATTCACCCCATCTTTTGCCCAACTTCCTCTCCACCAAAGACATTGGGAATATGCATTCGTGCTTACACTTTCAGTCAACATATTCATACCAACCTATTTGGACAAACGGTTTTTCTTCTTTCCGATAAATTCAAGTCAGTTGTTTTGGGAAAGTTTTTAAATTCCAACTTTTTTTTTTGGGGGGGAAAAAAAAACTTGTTTTTTAAACGTAAACGAGAGGATCTTCTATATTTGTCATTTTATTACCTGTTTTCAAATTATTTATTAACACACCAATTAAAGCAATGACCAATTTAAAACTCAACCCAGAATAAATAGAAAATTAAAATATAATATAATAAGAATAAGCTACACTTGAGGAATTATGCAAAAATTGCGCTCGACAATGCATTCCCACATTCACGTCCAATTCCGCCGTATACAGACGGGACAGCAGCGCAATACTTAGCTCTCGACTGCAGTAGAACAGAAACAAATCGTATTTTTGTCATTTCGCCAAAAATTTGGATGTTTAATTACTTATTGTCGGGTTGGACTGATTAGTTACTGAGAATTTAGAGAATTAAGAGAACAGATAACAGGACATTGAAATAACATGTATCATAATTATGTAATTTCGGTCAGTCGGCATCAGGAAATTAATTTGAATACAATAATTGGAAAATGAAAATACTTAAATATTTTTATTCAAAAAAGGGAAACAATTTTGGGTAGACAATGTCTACCTTGTCTACCCGTACGCGTCGCCACTGGGAAAACTCTAGTACACTTTTCCAAAGGTCTTTGGTGCCGAATCCGAATCTGGCCTCTGAATTCATCCATCATGTCAGGTTTTTGAGATGTCCTAACCTAAAAGTGCAAAAAACATTGTTTGCTTGACATATTTGAGGTTACGTAACGGCATGAGGTAATTTTTTTCAGCACACAAACCCCAATCCCACTAAACCCAAGCTCACGCACCCTAAGTCGGGGTGTTGTGGGAATGGGCCTATGATCTGAGTATAGTTTAGAACGTAAAATTTTTCTTGACATTGAAATAACCTTAAAGGTCGTCGACAAGGTCAAAACCAAGGTCACCATTGAATTCCTTGTAAAAAGTTACCTGAAAAATGACCTTGATATTCTTGAAAAATCTTACCGTGCATTCGCTATCAGAAACCTCCATAATTAAAAACTTTATGAAATTTTTATCCGCCAAATTGGATTCGACATATTGCATTTTTAGAACCTGTCATTGGAGCATGATCGTGAAAATGTTCATCTAGTAATTTAACAGTATTTAGAAAAATACCCTCAAAGAGGTAGGTACTTTGTACTCTATTTTTGGCGTGCATTTGGGTAGATCGATGAGACACAAACTTCAAATTCTCATATCTCGGTGACAAAAAAAAGATATCTGGACGAATCAAAATTGACTTTAAAGAGGAAATATCACATTAGTGCTATTTTAAGTTCTGTGAAACCAAAAACCCTTACGATGTCAAAAAACAGTGTTTTTTTTTGCATTTTTAGGTTAAGTACTCTCAAAAACCTTCGGAAGAGTTTCTGTTTCCTGACCCTTGTTGGCCTGCGTTATTGGTATTTTTACCTTAACGTCTCCTTTAACCACTTATTTTCCTTAGTTTGTAATTGACCTTTTGACCAATTACCAATTAATAAAACTTAATCTACCCCATCACAGACGTCAAGCTACACTCCGCACGAGAGTGTATGCACAATCGCTTAGACCGGTGGTCGGCAAACTCATTACGCCACAGAGCCAAATATCAAAAGTACAACGATTGCGATATCTATTGAGAGCCTAATTTAAACTTAAATTATAAGGTAGGTACTTTGTTTATTAACTTAATAAACTTTAGGTTTAAGTCTTAATAATTTTGTCTCAAGTCTTTACTCTTTTGAGTCTTAACTAATCTATACTATAGTACAGTGAATAAGACTTGATATCATAATCATACTTAATAATGATCTTGTACATATATTGATATAAATTAAGTTGTAAGTATCTATAAATACTATAATTAATTAATCTAGTAATTACAACGACTGACAAAGACTTAATGTGAACAATGGCCTTGCATCTCCTTCAAAAGTTTGGATAAGTTAGGTTTGTATGTTGTTTTTAATTTTAGGCACGAATCCAGGTTCTCGTCAGTAAGACGACTTCTTAATTTATTCTTGACGAGGTTCACGGTCGAAAAAGATTGTTCGCATGAATATGTAGAACCGAAAAGGGAAAGAACACCAAACCAATAAGAAGGCCAACATAGCGTATGCACTTCGTTAAGTAAAGTTCATGCGCTATTTTATTATGTTATACACGATGTTAATACATTAGAGCCCGCACGTGGTCTTTTGCGGCAGAGCCACACTCAAGGGGCCAAAGAACCATACTCAAGGGGCCAAAGAGCCACTCGGAGCCACAGTTTGCCGACTACTGGCTTAGACTAACACCAAACCGCACGTTAATTAGCCACTCACCTCGTGCATTACGTTCCATGCGTAGCAAAGACTGACAGGAGACAGGGGCTTGTAATGGTTGCCGAAAGTGTACATGTAGATGAGCCACGGGGCCGGGACGAGCAACGTAAACATATCACAAAGCGCCATCGCCATCAGCACCACGTTAGTTGGAGTCCTCATGTGTCTCTTACTCAAAACCACCACGATCAGCGTGTTCGCCACTATCGTTATCACTAGCAGAAATGGCACCACGTAGCCGTACAACGGTACCGCGTACGCTATCGGCATTTCCTCGGTTATGTTTATGTAGGATAAGTTACCAGTGGAGTTCTCGTCCAGCTCCATCGACGAGTAGTTGGTGATCAGCTCGACGGCGGTCGTTGTTGCGTTCAGGTCTTCCATTTTCTCTAGCGATGATTGTTCTTTTTTTAAGCAGCACTAAAGTATGGGTTTCGTTTGCTTCGAAGGCATCTCCTTCCTTGTATTTCCGCACGAGTATCGATTATCTATCGTATAAAAAATAGATTTTAATTGACATTTTATGTTTCGTTTTGATCACATCCCTAATAGGTTAAATTGTTTACCTTCCGTTCGACATAAACCGGATTATTACGGCGCTTAGTTTTGACGAGGCGATTTGATGTCGGATTAAATTTCTTGCGGCATGCATAAAATTTTGTGGGTCGTAAATTGCGGGTTTATTATGATTTTCGAGATGCTCCGGTTCGATTCGAGTTGGGTTTGATTACTCCTTGCTGGAGCTTCATAACTCGAGGTCGCTCGAGGTCCGGAAGAGGGGCGGTGGAGATGTGGGAGATGACCTGAAACTAATGAAAATAAGTGTTAAATATTAAGGGTTAAATGTTGCGGAAAGGACAATGGCTAGAGTTCGTTGCTTAATTGACTCGTTAAAGAATTGTTTAGGGTGACTGTTTGGGTTATTGTGAACACCGAAATATATTCTTTATCATTAATGTTGAGAAATATTAGGTTTGTTCGCAGAACCGATTTGCAATGGTTTCATTATCGTTATCGTTCTGAATACGCATGTTGGTTGGTTGGCGATTAATAACTGATTCTAGTTATTTTGCTTTTAAAACAATTATTGAAATAGGTTTGTTGATGTTTCCTTTTTTTTTGTAAACTAATTTTATAATAAATACAATCATTTCATAGTTACAAGGTGTGTAAATTAAGAAATGAGACTGTCAACTATAGTCCGATCTTGCAACACTGCGGAGACGGGACTGTGCGGTAGGTTAACATGTTGAGTACTTTGAACTTGTTAGAGTCATTGGTTTGTTCTTTGTGACTGTTTTCGTAAACTGGTTTTTCTAGTGCGTTCTAAAAATGAGTGCCAATAATTTTGAGAAACGGTATGATGTCAGATTTTGCTTCAGACTTGGACTAAGTTCAACGGATACTTTTGCAAAACTTCAACACGCCTACGGAGACAGTGTTTTTTCAAGAGCCCAGGTGTTTCGGTGGTTGAAGGCATTCTTAGAAGGAAGAGAGTCGATTGAAGATGAACCACGCAGCAGAAGGCCTTCATCTTCAAGAATCGATGAAAATGTCGATAGAATACGGGATCTTGTGTGTTCAGATCGTCGGCTGATGACAAGAATGCTCGGGGAAAAGTTATATTTGAATCACATAACTGTTCATCAGATTTTGACTAACGAATTGGGGATGAGAAAAATCTGCTCAAAAATGGTTCCAAACAACCTTTCGCAGGAATAAAACGACATCAGGAGAGAAACGTGTCTCCAAGATCCAAAAAAGCAAGAATGAGCAAGTCGAAGATCAAATGCATGCTGATTTGCTTTTTTGATAGCCAGGGAATTGTCCACAAAGAGTTTGTGGACCAAGCCAAACAGTAAATCAACACTTTTACAGAGGGGCTTTTGAAAAACTTCATGAAAAAGGGTCACGCGTGTAAAACAACTGTATGTTACATCACGACAATACGCCTGGTCACCCAGCCATTTCAGTAAACGAGTTTTTAGCCAGTAAAAACATTCCTGTGGCTCCTCAGCCTCCTTATTTGACTGGCTTGAGTCCTTGTGACTTTTTTCTCTTCCCGATATTGAAAAATTACTTCAAGGGACGTCATTTTAGGACTATAGAAAAGATTCAAACGGCTGTAACAGACTAGCCGAAGTCTATTCCAGTATATGAGTTCCACCACTGCTATGAGGAATGGAAGAACAGTCTCTAGCGCTGTGTGGCTTCTCAAGGAAGTTATTTTGAAGGTGAGAATACTGAAGTGTAATTCTATTCGAATAAAACAAATAAAAAAAATCAGTCTCATTACTTAATTTACACACCTCGTATAAAAGGTGTACTGTATAATTTAACCTTGACTTTAACTAATATTAATCTGTCCTTTTGTTTGTTGAAACTGATTTGCAATAATTATTGAAATATATTAATTTTAAGTAAAAGTAGTCGATATGCAAAGAAAACATTTTGAACGGTTGTTTGACTCATTCGCTAAATTAGCGAATTTAGCGTATTCGCTAAATTAGCGTATGTCTATCCTTGATAATTAGGTGTTTTAGTAGTAACGCCTTATCAAAGTCCTACAAATTCAAATGGTAATTTAGTTTCAAAATTTTCATCGTCTCCAACTTGTCGTGTATGATTTACTTTAACTTTGGAGAGTGTATATTTATTGGAAATATTTTAAAACATCTAGGCTAGATTTGTTTAAAAACATTAAACGTTTTTTTTTTATAGTAATATATCGTACATATAACGTGCATTAATATATTTCGTTTTATAAAAGGCAGTTATCACCACTCCCAAGATAAGCTGAATAAACACGAATATAGTGTATACAACACATTGTATCGATTGTTCTAAACTCACTGCACGTCCACGATTAGAATTCTATCACATGATCAGTAAACATTCTACTTACTGAAAACTCAATAATGTTCCATGTGTATCATTGGAGTGTTGTTCTCCAGCTGTAATGATAATGGAGATAAAGAAACATATCAAAATTACCAATAGTAAATACTATAGATAATGTAAAAAATGTCCCTTTCATTGTACAAAAAAAAACCTACTGTTGACTGAAACATTGCGCACTTGAGATAGTATCAGATAATACAACAGCCGTTTTCATCAGTTTTTCAGAATGTGAAACCCAAGAATCTGTTTTATTCAGTTTAAATTTTCGGATGATCTGCGAAATCAAGAAGGTGGAGAATAAAAGAAATAAGAGAAAGTGAAAGCAGATGAAGACGATAAAGAAAAGGATATCGTAATAGAAGAAAATAGAAGAAAGGCATATAATGTCTACAATACAAATGAGTTAATTGCAGCTAAATCTAATGAAACGAAAGAAACTTCTGAAGAATGAGAGAATTCAAACTTTATAGGAATAGAGATTACTCACGAAAATATGGTTAGGTACATACAAAAAATGACATCTACTAAACCATCTTATTTTGTGCAGAATTATATTAAACAAGTAAGTACAGAATATGTCATAAGAGGTGTGTACATTAAGTAATGAGACTGGCAACGTAGCGCCCGATTTAGCAACACAGGGGAGACTGAACTTGCAAGGACGGTAGGTTTACATGTAATGCACCTTCAGTACAAGTTTGAACTTGTTAGAGTCATTTGTTTGTTCTTTGTGACCGTTTTCGTAAACCGTCTTTTTCTAGTGAATTTTAAAAAATGAGTGACATTAATTTTTAGCAACGGTGTGCTATAATGTTTTGCTTCAGACTTGGACACAGGGCAACGGATACTTTTGCAAAACTTTAAAACGCCTACGGAGATAGTGTTTTTTCAAAGGTCTACGTTTTTCGGTGGTTTAAGGCAGTCTCAGAAGCCTTAGCGGAAGGCCTTCATCTTCAGGAACCGATGAAAATGTCGATAGAAAACGTGATCTTGTGCGTTCAGATCGTTGGTTGGCGACAAGAATGATCTGGGAAGTGTTAAATTTGAATCATACCACTGTTTATTAGATTTTGAATAACGAATTGGGGATGAGAAAAATCTGCGTAAAAATGGTTCCAAAAAACTTTCGCAGGAACAAAAGGACATCAGGAGAGAAAGGTGTCTTGACTTTTTGGAATCGATTGAAAATGATCCCCATTTTCTGGAACGTGTCATTACTGGTGATGAGACGTGGGTGTTGGAGTACGACTCGGAAACCAAGCGCCAGAGCATCGAATGGCACACTTCAAGCTTCCCAAGACCCAAAAAAGCAAGAATGAGCAAGTCGAAGATCAAATTCATGCTGATTTGCTTTTTTGACAGCCAGGGAATTGTCCACAAAGAGTTTGTGCCTCCAGGCTAAATAGTAAATCAATACTTTTAAAGAGAGGTTCTTGAAAAACTTCGAAAAATGGTCATACGTGTGAGACCAAACGTCAAGAACAACTGAACATCTAGTTGTTCCATTGTTGTGACGCACCATCATGACAATGCGCCTTGTTACACAGCTATTTCACGTAAACGGGTTTTTAGCCAGTAAAAACATTCCTGTGGTGCCTCAGCCTCCTTATTCGCCTGACTTGTGTCCTTGTGACTTTTTTCTCTTCCCGAGATTGAAAAATCACCTCAAGGGACGTCATTTTGGGACCACAGAAAATATTCAAACGGCTGTAACCGACCAGCTGAAGGCTATTCCAGTATATGAGTTCCAGCACTGCTATGAGGAATGGAACAACCGTCTCCAGCGCTGTGTGGCTTCCCAAGGAAGTAATTTTGAAGGAGACAATACTGAATTGTAATTCTATTCGAATAAAAAAATTTAAACAAATCAGGCTCATTACTTAATTTACATACCTCGTATGTATATAAAGTTGGCATACGGCGACACAACACATAGGCAACGCGCGTAGCATGTGATGGGAGTCGCCCTTATTCGTATTTATTGCAACAGTCCCGTGATATTTGGTATTGTTATACAAGCTCCGCTATATGTAAAATGTTGAATAATAATAATAATAATAATAATACTCACCCTATAATTACTCCGAAGAGTAACCCCTTAGGTCCTCTCAGGGACCTGTGCGGGAAGGAGTGGCTAGTATTATTATTTGCCATGGCGCACTGGTAGCGACTTAAGATTATTTCGGTAACGCATTTGTTTTACAGTTCTGAGGAAACCCAGAAAACTCAGAACATTACCAAATCTAGGGCATGTGCGGTTGGATTGGCATCTATGCATCCACACCTATACACTAGTGTATTAGTGGTTGCATATCAAACCCTGGCGGAGAAAGCGAGACAATTAAAAATCGCTACCCCGGCTGGGACTCGAACAACGCGCACAGAGGTATCGCGACTGGAAAGACGGTGCTTTAACCCACTCGGCTACCCGTGCCCCATATATGATATAATAATGTGATATAATTTCACAATAAACTATAGAAATCGTGCGGAAGGTTATTAGTTACTTTCGCGTATCCACTTATGATGCGTACTTCACTGTGGTGCGTCTTGTTTCTGTCAAGTTTACATTAAAGGAAATTTAATGTTCCCGTTCCCCCTTAAGCATGGTATCAAATATTATGTAATATTATCAAAACATATACCAAAGTTGTTTTATTTTTAATTTTTTTCCCAGAAATGTTTATCTGCAGATTGTACGAGTATTTTACTTCTCATTCCAGCACTTTATTAATACCTGTGTCTGATATGGTAACCAATGGGAGATTTTCTGTGAATAATTTCAATTTATTAGGCTATTAGCATAAACCCGAAAAGGGTTATTAATTTCTATTGCCTTTATAAATCCCATACAAATTCTCCTTTATGGAGGTAGATCGCTGTTAATAAGGATCTGACTTTTTGGGCATTATCGGGGTTGTGAACAATAATTTATATGTTCGTAAGAATATAGGTTGTATCATAAAAAAAAATTAAAAAAAAAAATTAAAGATAATGTGAAGAACTGTGAGCAATGGTTCATTATTTTTTTTAATACAATGAAACATAAAACGGAGAAAAGGGGGATGGTCTGTCTTCTTCCTTTGACGATGTTTTACTTTTAAAAATACATATTATTAGGGAGAAAAAAATGTATCGGTATTACATATGTACTACGTAGATATAAAATTTGAAGTCACACCATTAGTAAAAATATGGTAATACCTACTACAATACTTTCAACCAACTTAAATTATGTTAAATCTTTTAAAGAGTGTGTTGTACGGGTTTTTAAAGGGGGTCTTTTATATTAACTCTTTCGATTAAAGCCCTCCCTGTAAAGTTGTTCACACAGAAAAGGCGAGCCAAAAATATGTTTTAATTTTTTTTCTCAATAACGGAATAGCGTAAGAATTTGAGATTTAAAATCACCTGCAGAATCCACATTTTAAAAGTTGTAACATAATTATGGGACACCCTGTATATATAGGGTGATTCATTCAAAATATATATTTAGGGTGATTAAAAAAAAACATTTTTTTATTTTATTTTTTTGCAAACAGGCTTAAAAGTTCCGCTTTGGTGTAAAAATACGCCAGTTAAAATTTGAGCTCTTAATATCAATATTAAGATAGTCCGCTTCGCACTTTTCTATTTTCCATAAGAATAACATGGGAACATTTTTTTTTTGGCACCTTCTGATTTTTATTGCTAGCTAATAGTGTACTATATGGAAAAATTTTTAACACATTTTTGTCGAGAATTGAACGCTCTATAAAAAAGGTCTCTTATGATTTTTCGCCAAGTCTACTGGTTCAAAAGTTATTCGAGGCCAAATTTGAATTCACCTAAAATTTTACCGTGAAATTGTTCAACTTTAGTTTTGAAATTTAAAGTTAACAATGATAATTTTTAAAACATGTACTCAGAAAACTCATGTACGGAAAAAAATTGGAGAAAAATTAAATGCAATATTTTACTTAACGCAATTTTCTTTCAAAAATATAAAAATTTTAGTAATTTCAACTGAAAACATTTTTTTGTTTGATTTTTCTTTTCATAGCGAAAAATTGTTAACTAACATTTTCTAAAAGACCAAATTTAAAATTTACATAAAATTTTGGCTACATCTTTTCGATAAAACCATTAATTTTGTTGTAATATACTAAAAACGGTCAAATTTGCGGTGAATTCAACTTTGGCCTCGAATAACTTTTGAACCAGTAGACTTAGCGAAAAATCATAAGAGACCTTTTTTATAGAGCGTTCAATTCTCGACTCGACTCGAAATATGTTAAAAATTTTTCCATATAATACACAATTAGCTAGCAATAAAAATCAGGTGCAAAAAAAAATTCCAATGTTATTCTTATGGGAAATAGAAAAGTGTGATGCGGACTATCTTAATATTAATATTAAGAGCTCAAATTTTAACTGGCGTATTTTTACACCAAAAGGGAACTTTTTAAGCCTGATTACAAAAAAAAAAAAAAAACTTTTTTTTTTTGAATCACCCTAATATATATGTATTTTTTTAAGTTGACGATGTTCTGCCTGATTACAAATAATTAACTATATTAATAGTTAATTATAAATATATAGTCATCCCTAGTTGTAATCGTTTATATGTACTAATTTTTATGTTGGTTCGTTCAAAAACTTTAAAACCTAATACGTTAAAATTAAAATGTTGGGAAAACAATTTTTTCGTACTGAAAATTTCATAAATTTCAACCGTAATGTTCTGCCCTATTTACATTTCTCTACAGGGATTTTTATTTAATATCTGCCCTTTATTTCAAATTACACCATTAATTATAATATGTATAACGCGTATATATTTCTCTTCTAACGCGAGCCCAGTGCTTTGTCTTATAAAAACATTAATATTGCATATTATTACAAAGGGTCAAATGCAAAATGAACCTGTGGAAAGGGAGTTTTAATTTTACGGCCAGCTGCGTTTAATGAAAGGAAAGTTTTATAACAATTCCTCAAAATGTCAGCTCTCCCATTAGGGCAGGCAACTGCAACATCTACGTTGTGATGTATTTTAAGAGAGTTGGCCATTTAATAATTTCTAAGCACAATGGTAGAATACTATATAATTTTGCTGTAATGTTTTACAACAAAACTCTGCTCTGATAATCCAAGTTCGAGCTCGAACTTTAAAAACATGTCAGGTCTGGAATTCAATTATTCATCGACGGTGGTCTGCTCTAGTACCTAGAACTTTTTAGTTTAATTATGTTCATGCGGCGAACTGAGACCTTAATATACCATAATATATCAAAATCGTTATTGTTAATTCCTAAATAATAGAGGTCGAACACATTTTTATTCAACATCAAAACTTTTCAGGAAACAATTATTGTGTACGGATGAGATTTTGTGTTTTTAAAATCAAAACGCCATGAATTAGGAAAAATTTTGGTCTCGTTGTTACATAGATTTTATGATGTGTGTATAATGCTTTTTTTATCAAATCGTACAAAGCTTAGAGTATTGCTTGCATCATAACATTATTCAGTGTCAGTAAAATTATTCATAAAATTTGTTACCATTTTTATCTTAATTCTATTTTATATATTTTAAGGTATCAGAAAATCATAAAAATGTTCAATGAAGATATAAACCAAAAACAGTTATGTTACTACTTAAACGATGAATGATCAAATACAGGATTTCTCGTTCACTGTTATTGTTAGAGAGTAACCGGACAGGGTATAAAATATTTAGGGCTCTATATTTTGCGACGACAGAAAAGTACGAAGGCTGAAGAACCCAGAATTCCTAAAGTAAACAGATACTAAAATCTCCGCCTGTATTATGAACACAACTAAAATGTAGTAAAATTCATATTGCTAAACCTAATCTCTCACTTCCATCTACGTAGAGGTTCCAGTTGTTTTTCTCTTTTCTAAAAAATGTGTATTATAGTTCAACCCTTGCATAAAAAACAAAAAGCGTATATATTTTTATGGATTAATTTAGTTATTTCATTAACTATTATATAAAGAGTACCCTCATTATATCTGTAATTGGAGTCTAGCGCCAACTAAAAATTAACAGAACTTACCAGGAAAATAGGTCTAAAATCCTTAACTTTCAGTGGGTGGTAAAATACTTAAGAATTAACTTTAACACAAAGGTTTGGTAGAGGTGACAATATGTAGGTTCTGGCTAGAAGAAGAGGAAACACTAGTTCACCTGTTATATCTTCACATAACAGGTGAACTGTCAGTCCTTCGACTAACAAGACTGAGGTTTCAAATTCAGAAGGGAGAAAAAAAACTAATAGTTATACCAAAGAGGTCATATCGCTGTTGTGTAGTCTGATGAAAGGGCCAAGCTATATAAGGTGTTCTAAAAATTTAGTGATAGTGATACAATAGATATCAATAGATCGCTAATAAGACCATAATATTTACCAGCCCAACATTTTAATTTTAATCTATAACTTAAACATTAATTTAATAATATGGTTTATCAGTATCATAAATAGAAATATGAATTAAGTTCATTTTGAAGGTCTATAACCACCCTAAAACGTGTGTGTGAAGTCGACACCCCAGTTGAAGTTTGGTTTGCGATCCTTTGCAAATGAAGTTTAGTTTGCGATCCTTTGCTTTGAAATTACATTCTTTTCGTTTGTCATATAATGTATTTTTAAAAGAAGCCTGGTTAAAAATATAGGTTCAGACAAAATTATTTTTGTGAATTTTATTATATTTGAAAATAAAACAGATTTCTATGCCACCACTAAATATCTCGGAAATGCGGAATGATGTGTCCTTGCATGATGAGTGTATATTTTCAGATAAGTTTATATTGCGTGATTTTTGATAACTCCCTTCATCATTCGTTTGTTAGACTATAATGTCCGTCGAAATAGAATCTCAGTGCTCATTCAGCGTTGAAACATTGAAAATTGTGCCGGGCCGGCTTATCTGACGACCTCTGTCCACCCTATTCAGGATATAGACGGTTTACTCGGCTAACGTGGGGTCAACTATGACTACGGATACGACGTGCTGGGAAACCGTAATCTACTCTAATCCTCGACGTCATATATATGGGACAACGGCCATAGTTGTAAATTAGTGAAGTATAGGGATGTTCTGCGGGGCTAATATAACATTTTACGGTCTTCCCGTGGATAAGGGTATTACGTCGGGTTGTTCCAACAATTAAGACAAACGCTGAAGCTTTAGGGCGTTTTATTAAAGCAACAATGCTTGAAAAAATCTGTACAAAGGATTTTGCTTTTATGAGAATTGAAAAAAAAAACGATGTTTATTTTTTTTGAGGTATTGTGTGACATGATGCCTGTTTTTAGTTACAGTTTGTCTAGTAAGAGTGTGTACGGTATGTTTTGTGGGAAATCGTACGTATGGAAATGTGTTTACATTAATAGAACATCAATAGTGTCTTCTTGAATACAAACTTATTAACCCGTCGGCAATGTCCTCGCGGTACACGCTTTTGAGGCTTAAACTTACCTATTTGCACAAAAAATTAAAAAGACATATTCTTAATAAGCAAGCTTGCGTGTACACCCAATTTGCGAAAAATTTAAAAAGAAAAGGGGATTTTTAAAAAAACATTTTTTTTTAAACGATTTTCAAAACTTAGCATCTAGCCCCTCTGGTGGATAAATATCAATTTCAAGGAAACATCGAATTTTTTTCACCTCAATAAGAATATTACGAACTAGATTTATCAGACAAAGATGGAAAAATTACCAAGAATAAAAACAAAATACCAAAAGAACAAAGTTTTTTAAATTTTAAACAAAAAACTTCAATCTCCGAAAAATCATACTTATGGGTAATAAACTTTTATCAAATTAAAATCAAATACTTTTATCACTCCACTTTTTTTTTATATCAAAAATTTATTTCACCAATCTCCATAAATATACTTACCGGAAAATAATTTTTTTAATTACTTAAAAAATTACCAAACAAATAAATTACCCAAAATACTAATTTTATAATTTGAACAATTATTTATTCAAAAATTTCTTCAAACATCCTCGATAAAAAAAAAAACAAATAATTACTTTTTATAATTTTATCAAAAAAAATCATACGCAGAAAAAAAAAAAAAACAACTTCAACTATTTAAATATTCTCCACCGGTAAGGGTTAGTGAACTTAAAAAAGCGGAAAAAAACATTTTTAATCCCTTTTTAATAATTTTAATCTTTTTATTCCAAGAGTGGTGTACCGCGAGGCGGGCCGAAACGGGAATAGGGTCCACTCTCCGCCGATGTCGATTCATTTTGTAAGCCTTCACATTTTCGATAGGGTTCGAATTGGGTGGCTGGAACAACCAATTCAATGTGACCACGTCATTTTGCGTCTTCTACTGGCTCTACATTTTACCCCAGTGCCAAACCAACTGACTTTCGACCCGAGAAGTCATCGACATTTTATGACGCCGAATTTTGTGGCACTCACTTTCTTTTTTTCCCATCTAATTCGCGACTGCAGCGAATTTTTCGTCCCTTAGTATGCGAACAAAGAAAGCTACAAAGTGCGAGGCGTAAGCAGAATTCATAACGTTTGCTGTGCTTCTCGCTACAAAAAGTTAGAATAAAGCTGTTTTTACCATAATGCATTTTCAACAGACTCCCTCTACACATACATAGATACACAAAAAAGTAAAGAGCTATTCCCCATTGGTTAAAATATATATCTTTAATAAAACACTCTTACTTGACACTGTACCTAAATAATATTATTTATTTTTTCAAGTCTGGTAGGTATTTCTCATTCAATTCCTAGCCATTTTTGGCTGTATTCAGTCTAGTTAAGGCGTAACATATTACTTTGGGAGAAGGCTTTGCAAATATTTAATGAAGATTCGGTTAATTTTGACGCGACGCTAGATGATTAATGACGTCCGGTAGCAGTCGCGTATAAAACGCTATAAAACTGGTCCATTTCAATATTTTTAAAAATCTCAAAAAGTCTCAAAAACTAGAAGATATTTGTGACCTTTCTAGCCTGAGCCGATCAAAATCGTACTGTAAATAAAGAAATTGCAGTATTGTTAATTAAGGCTTCTCGAAAAAATTCGATCGTTTATTACTTGTAAAATTTTTAACCGATCGAGCTGCAATTTTCAGGGTAACTTCTAGTTACAAATAGCTACTCTTTCAAGATCTATATTTTTCTCTTTCAATTTCAGCCTGATTATTGCTTAACTTTTCGAATAAATAAATAATTAAAAATAAGCACTTTTTCAGTTTTATTAGCCAATTGTTAGTTAACAATTACACTTAGAGACATCCAGTTGGGCTTCCAATTTTCGAAATTTGATAAGGAAAAATTTTCTTAATGGTACCTTATATACCGAAATGCACAGGAACGGAGTTATATGCGAAAATATGAAAATTTTCGCATAAATTGTTTATTTAAACAATGTTCCACACGGATGCTGCTCTAGGGACCCTGCTCATTGTATTCTACGGGAAAAATACATGGGTATCCGTAAAAACCTGCCCTGCATGTCGCAAGAATGCATAAAACTCCCTGTTTACTGGATATTTTTTTCTTATTTTGGAGCAAGGAATTATCCTCCGAAATCTTTAAATATTTTTTCTGTACAATTTTGAGCGGTCTCACTCGCGATGATGTAACATGAGTATTGGGAAATATAATGGTTTACATGAAAAGTCGAAAGTATTTGTGTTAAAGGAAAATATCCGGTTTTATAAATATTGTAAGAGAAAAAAGATAAAAAAGAAATCACACACAGGAGAAGTACAGTATACAGATAACGGTAGGTACATCGTTTATATGGATTCTCTTATTATATAGGAGCATTCCTCTGAAAGAATATCTCTGTTATATGTTTTTCTTCTACGCCGAGGTTGAATGTAATTTAAGTAATAGTTATTACATGCCCTTTCCGACGAATTATTAGTCCCTTCGGAGCCTATTTTTTCAAATTACTTTTTTATGTAATTAGATAGAGTAATAAACATACAACTTCATTACCCGGCAGTGTCCCCCACGTAATACATCTCAGCGTTTCGTCGTCGTCGAGAATAAGGGAGAAGAAACCCTTTGAACAAAGTACGAAAAGTAGTAGATCCTTGGAATGTTTTTATACCAATGCATTTAATCAACTCATTTAATCTTTGCCTTCAACCTTCAAGTAAGAAAACATGCACATCTCAAATGTTAGCCATATTTTATTATGAAACTATATCACTCTATTCAACGTACTGCATATAGGGGAGGTTGTAAAAAAGCAACTGACACGGGACTACTGCAATCAAATAAAATTGAGGTAACCCCCATCACATGCTACACTAGTTGCCAATATCTCGCGTAAGCTAATTGTAAGTTTAATTATAGTATTCTCGTGGAATTTTTATTTTATCGTGGG
This sequence comes from Aromia moschata, assembly GCA_029963805.1. Lineage (NCBI taxonomy): Eukaryota > Metazoa > Arthropoda > Insecta > Coleoptera > Cerambycidae > Aromia > Aromia moschata. The sequence goes on along the minus strand of JAPWTK010000141.1, from coordinate 793,788 downwards.
AAAAACAATACCATTTGATAAAAATATGTTACCAAGCTCAGCTCGTTTTTCATCAATGAACAAATTAGATACGTGGACTTTAACGCATGGCTAAAGATTCCGTTACTTAGTTTCGTATGGTACGACATCCATTTTTGTGATAACTGCACAATACGTAGTTGGTATAGTGCTTTTCGTCATGAAGATGGATACTGTTATGATAACAACAATATTTAGCACCCACTTTGATGAAATTGATTAACAATTAACAGCGGGTAGTTTAAAAACTATACTATTTTGCCATAAAGATAAAAAATATGGGCAATAGGCTTATTTTTTGAATAAATCAATTTTTGTAACGATACACCATATGTTTTTAGTTTTTTTTTATTGCAGTAATGAAGATGGAATAGTAGTTGCTATTAATGTATACTATTTCTAATGTAAATGTGAAGACATAAAAAAAAGCAAGGTTATCAGATATATTTTATAAAATTGCTAAGCTCACTATACAATTTGATTTTATTACAGTAGTCTGATGTCAGTTGTGCTTGTGACAATTGGTTCAGGAGGTAACGGCATATCATAAGTGCATGAAAAGTGTATCATATATGGCGAAATTTCAGTTAACACATCTGCTTTTTGCATATATGCAGCTGCGTCCTTTACCATTACTAATACTTTCCTAGAATTGTTTTGACTTGGTCATATACAGTGAAAGCTCTCAGTTACAATCTCTACAATTGTTTTGTGTAGAAGCCAGTAAATCATTGCCACTAGCACTGCCAGGCTTTAGCGTATTAATTAAAAAAAATTCCACTGAAAATCTACATGTGTCAGTTACTTCGTTTATAATGAAGTTATAGTCCATATATTTTTCTAGAGACTGGAGTAGTAGATAGATTTTATATATAATAATAAATAAATAATCATAAATCGTAGTTATCGGTTTGCAGTAATTCTCGTGTGGATTTTTTGTTTCGAGGTATTTTCATTAAATACAAATAAAAACACAGAGATTCAAATACACGACGTGACTCGCAACGCCATAACTGTGTAACGTGAGGTAGGAATGTGGTTGCTATAGAAACGTATATTGGTGACGTCAAATATTGCATTGGAACTAATGTAACCATCGCGTTATTTAAAAAAAAATATCAATTTGTTTTCAATTCATAGCAGTTATTTGTTACCCTGTACGTGGAATGTACGGTGGAGATCTGAACTCTACTAATATGAGATAATTAAAAATGAATAACGAATCCATATTCACGCTGTGTTAACTGTAACTGCTCTCAAACCGCGTAAGACGGTGGAAATTAAAGTGATATCCCATATTTAGCCGATTTCCTCTACTTTTTCGCCAATCTAATAATTTCAACGCAATGTAATCTGTCCCTTTCGGAACGCCGAAGATACGCCTCGATAATCTTCATTAGAGGGAAATACATACGTCGAATACAAAGAGATCAGACAACGGCAATGACAAACCCTGAAACTTTCCGAGCGGCTGACGGAAAGCAAACGAGCCTGTTTTCCTTTCAGGTAAATTTGCATTTTGCCTCGCTAGTCCGCCGGTAAATATGGCCGAGTAGACTACAACGACTGCGATAATTAATTTACGATCGAATTAACGAAGGTATACAAAGATAATTTAAATTGGCGGATGCCATCGAAAGGCGTCCACGAACGACGTTATTACCTCCGGCAAATGGAGTTTACAGGAAATTTATTCGCGTCACGTCTTCTAGGGTCTCTCTGTACATATTTATGCACAATTGCACTCGGCCATGGCATTTGTAGGAATCTTTGAGGAACGTTTCGTTTAAGGTACATTTACGGACAAAGAACTGCCATTTCCTTAACGCAGTTGTCTCCGAACTCTTTTTAAAATATACCCTTTTTGTCATTTCATTGAATTTACATTTAGAGAGAAAGAATTGCTGTTGATTTAAACATAGTTTCCTCTTTTCTCCTTTCGATAAAGTTACATTTACGGATAATGGACTGTTATTACTTATACGGACTGTTATACTACAGCAGTGGTTCTTAAGCACCTCTAAAAACAAACTCCCTTTTTAGAGCAGGGGTTCTCAAACTTTTATACATAGACCAACTATTGGTTAAGTTTATTACTTAATCTTGAAAGATCTTGAAACGCCGTGAAACAAAAACTAAAGAAGGATTTCTACTAATCAATTTGTAGCTGCAATTTGATGTAGCAACCTGTTGCTACAACAAAATTTGCAGCAAATTTTATTACGTGCAATAACTAATATTTTATCCTCATTTTTTATTCGAGATAAAAGAGAAAAAGAAGCTATGGAAAAAATACCTACAGAACAAAACAAGAGAATCGTATGATGACTATAAGAAGCAGAGGGAGAGAGTGAAAAAAGCTATAAGAACGGCAAAGAACTTAAGTTGGGAAGAATTCGGAGAAAAAAATAGAGAAAGATAGTCGAGCAAATCAAAAGTTGTTCTTCAGAGCAGTAAAAGGTATGAGAGAAAATAGGAAAGAGGAAACATGCTCTATTAGAGACAAGGCAGGGAAGATAATAAACGAGGAGACGGAAGTTATGAATAGATGGAAAGAGTACTTTCAGAGCTTATTGGAGGAAGATACAGATGTAGGACAGGAACAAAAGCTTAAACAAAAAAAGGGAAATGAACAGACCACTATTGAAGAGGAAATAACGGAAAAAGAAATAGAAGAAGCTATAAAGAGACTCAAAAATGGAAAAGCGCCAGGATATGACAGAATAACGACAGAAATGATTAAGAATATGGGGGAGAGCGGAAAGAAGTTGGTTCACCAGATATTTAAGAAAATATGGAGAGAAGAAAAAATACCAGAAGATTGGGAAGTTGGACTAATTGTACCAATATATAAAGGAGGAGACAGTAAAAACTGTGAAAACTATAGAGGGATAACTCTACTAAGGAACATTAGAAAAATATATGAACAAATAATAGAGAAGAGATTAAGGAATGTAGTAGAACATACAATAATAGAGACACAATGCGGATTCAGAAAAAAACAGAAGCACCCAGGATCACATATTCACTATTAAAGAAATAATTAGAAAAACATTAATGGTAGGAAAATCGTTATATCTGGTGTTTATAGATATTGAAAAGGCGTTTGATAATGTAAATAGGAGGAAAATATGGGGAATTTTAAAGGAAAAGCAAGTGAATAATAAGCTATTAGCAGTAACAAAAAGTCTTTACAAAAATACAGAAAATATAGTGATAACAAAAAATAGACACTCGGAAAAATTTAAAGCAGAAAGAGGATTAAGACAGGGAGGAGGACTTAGTCCGCTGTTGTTTATAGTGTACATGGACCAAATAATAAGAGAGGCTAGGAAGGAAACAAAACCAATGATGGTAGGGTATAAAAATATGGAAAGGATAGAGAACACCGAACATGTATTTGCAGACGATATAGTGATAACAGCGAGTAGTGAAAGAGAATTTCAGCACAACTTAAATATATGGAATATGGCAATAAGTAAAAATGGGTTGAAAATCAATTCCAAAAAAAACAAAAAGTAATGAAGATAACGAGAGAGAAAACGAAAGAACTAAAAAATAAAACTAGAGGGAAAATACATAGAGCAAGTAAACAGTTATAAATACTTAGGAGTCACATTTGAGGAAGATGGTAAAATGGACTGTGAATTAAATAAAAGGATAGGGCAGGCGAACCGAACATATTTTGCATTAAATAGAGGATTTATTGAAAAAAAAAGAGATTTCCAAAAAGACAAAAATGAGCATTTATAAAGCAGTATACAGACCGATTCTGACTTACGGATGCGAGTCTTGGGTATTAAATAAAAAAGAAAAAAGTGAGGATAGGGGCGATGGAGATGAAATATTTGAGAAAAGTGAAGGGGGTGAATAGACTGCAAAGACACAGAAATGAAGATATAAGGAGAGAGCTAGAAATACAACCCATTACAGAATACATAGAAAAAAGGCAGCTTGAGTGGTGGGGACATCTCATGAGGCTGCCCAATAACACACCAACTAGAAAGATATGGGAGGCAAGAAGTTACGGCAAAAGGAAGAGAGGAAGACCAGAGGAAACATGGGACGATACAATTAAAAAAATATTGGAAAAGAAGAAAGTAACAATAAAAAGGGCGAAAGAAATGGCAAGGGACAGGAAAACATGGAGAAAATTCACCAGCAGTTAACACCAAAGGAAAAACAACCATCCTACACTCTACTAGGGTAGATGGATATTTGATAATATATATATATATATATATTAATATATATATATATATATATATATATATATTCGAAACAACTCATTAAAAAAAAACATTATCTCTGAAACGGCTGGATTTAGGTATAGGTTATGGTACGTTATCCATTCAAAATTATGTGGTCTTTCCAAAGTTGTAAAAATATATTTTAAAAAGGTGGCAAAAGAGGATGCAAACAACCTCACACATTCCACCATTTTATCAATTGGATCACCCTGGTGCTAAATATAAAGTAAGTTTTGCATATGCAAATTTCAGAACGCCATATGAGCAAATATGAGCAAAAGTTGCAACTAATTTTATTTGACATACTACATTTCTAAGAACACATTATAATATTAATTAACATGAAGCTTCTACTTAGAAAATGGGAGCACATATTGGTGCGTGGAAAGCCAATGTTCGAAGATCATTATTGCTGCCCACGTAGATGGTATTTCCGGAGCTCAAATTGCCAAAAATTCAAAAATCTCACGGAGTACAGTGTGAAATGTAGGTATGTATGTAGGAAGGTAGGTGATGTTAAACCAAGGTCAAATCTAGTAGAACTTCAAACATAACGAAGAGAGATCACCGTATACTCCGAAGACTTATTAAATAAGACCATCTTCAAGGGAACTTGCTATCAAGTCGGGAAATATAATCGGAAGACGGATTGCGAAGAATACATGCTTACGTTATGTGAAAAAAAATGGATACTGTTATTACAAGGTAAGTTTTACTAGCACAATACCTATCATTTTATTCATTATTTGCACTTTAGTCAAAAACAAAACCTCTGTTAACTCAGAAGAGAAACCGATTGTTGTGAACAAAAAGCGACAAAAATGGGCACGATACAAATGGCATTTTATTATCTGGAGTGATGAATCAAAATTTGAAGTCTTCGTTGGAGATACCAGAAGCAGACTTCCTCGACTTTCAGAAGAATATCATTCTGATGGCCTGAAGGGGAAAGTGAAATTTCCCGGGTCTGTAATGGTTTGTGGGCGTATGTCCTCTAAAGGAGTAGGTCGCTTACGTAATATTGATGGTAATATTAATGTTCAGACATATATAAAACAATTCTTATTAGATGATGGGTTAATACCATCCATAATATACTTAAAGTTACGGGAAGGAGTATATTGTTTTCAACAGGACGCTGCTATATTTTGCTAGACCGCAAAAAGTATACGTGGTATGAGAACAATAATACTCCTATTATAAAATGGTCTCCTAGCAGTTCAGATTTGTCCCACTTAGAGACTCTGGCATCATAAGAAAAAACAACTACCAACTTCTTCAGTTCGAACAGTTGGGGATTTAAAATTAAAGGAGCAGAGATTTGAGCTAATTTCACGCCAGAAATCTAAGAAAGTAGAAATTGCCCAGGAAAATTTTGCAGCGAAAAGGTGACTGTATACAATAGTAACTATCAGTAACTCAAATGGTCCAATTCTTATGAGTCTGGGCCTCCATTTTCTAGGTGCAAAACTTATGTTCTTTAATATTGTTTTTATATTTAATACTAGGGCGGTTCAATTTAAATGCGACTGGTTTCGTACATTACGCCACTGGTGACGAGTGAGTCATTGTGACCTAAAATCACTGCACATAATTGACACGACAGGGTTAAAGGATACATTATTCAGCGCAGTCAGTCGGTAAATGGAACTCGTTGTCCTCTATTCAGCACTCCGAAAATAAAGAAAATAAGATTGTTTCCAAATGAGATTACTTTTTTAGTCGACGTTCTTTCAGCTTATGCAATCTTTGTTTTTATTCATGAGAGTTTATATAAGTAGATACTCTACTCTTCTAGGTAGTTACTTTGTTCCTTGCTCGCGCAACTCTCGCAAGAGAAGCGGAACTGAACATCAAACGGAAAGATGTTTGTTTCGAAAATATCGCTTTAAGATTTGTACGGCCTTTCGTTTTAGCATTAATGCTAGTTAAATTACCCACCGGGCAAAAAAAAAAAACAGTAACAAACGAGATAAAATAAACAGAACCCCAGAGCTACCCCTTCTGCTTAATTTAGAACCAAACGTGCATAATGAATAAATATGTTGACTATACACGATAATTCAAAACGAACTACACAGGCTGATTTTTTAATATATTCCGCACGTTGGGTCTTTGTTAATATCTTCCGTACAAAAAGTATCGCGTAATGTATAAAAAGTGGTTTGTCCTGCATAATAATTAAAGCACCCATATAATATTTGTGCTACACCATCACCACAAAAAAAAAAACAAAAAGGCAAAAATACATATTTGCATATTATGTAAAGGACCCCGCAATAATCTTATGGAAATTAGGTTTCGGTCAAATCGTCTGAATTTTGGATATGTTTTAGGTTTCGTCATCCCAAGCAAAAGTCTCAATGGGCACAAAGCTTTGGCTGCTACGGAGCTTGAAAGCTCCAAAGCTCCACCACAGATTTATTTATTCGTGCAGTCTTTATTGATTTTTAAATAACTTATTTTTTCGATTTTAATGTCTAGGTTTATGTTTTTGAGGTTAATGAATTCAAATCCGATGTCAAATTGTCCAAATTGACACTTGACAGCTGTCAATTAGCTGTCAAAGTGCCTTAACAAAGTGCAAATCTTATTTTTATGTTATGAGTTTATGCTGTTTAGGTTACTCAGTTCATGTATGATGTGAATACAATTATTCGACAATTGACAGCTGTCAACAGGCTGTTAGCTAGCTGTCAAAGTGCTATAACAAAGTGCAAATCTTATTTGTTTATTATGACTTTTTGCTTTTTAGGTAACTCAGTTCGTACATGATGTGAATACAATAATTCGACAATTGGCAGCTATCAACAGGCTGTCAAATAGCAGTTATAAAACAAAAATCTTCAGTTTTTGTAATAACTTGTTTTAACTGCTGTTTGCTGTTTGTAATAACTGCTATTTGACAGCCTGTTGACAGCTGCCAATTGTCGAATTATTGTATACATATCATGTATGAACTGAGTTACCTAAAAAGCATAACGTCATAACAAAAAAAATAAGATTTGCACTTTGTTATTGCACTTTGACAGCTCGCTGACAGTCTGTTGACAGCTGCCAATGTTGAATTAGCACAAATATTGTAGTATCAATTATACATGAACTGAGTTACCTAAACAGCATAAACTCATAACAAAAAATAAGATTTCCACTTTTTTAAGGCACATTGACAGCAAATTGACAGCTGTCACGTGTCAATTTGGACAATTTGATCGGATTTGAATTTAGCAACCTCAAAAACATAAACTTAGACTTTAAAATCGAAAAAATAAGTTATTTGAAAACCTATAAAGACTGCACGAATAAATAAATCTGTGGTGGAACTTTGGAGCTTTCAAGCTCCGTAGCAACCAAAGTATTGATTTTCGAGCTTTGTGCCCATTGAGACTTTTGCTTGGGATGACAAAACCTAAAACATTCAGACGATTCGACAAAATTCAGACGATTTGACCGAAACCCAATTTCCATAAGATTATTGCGGGGTCCTTTTTTTATTGAACAATTGTAGTGTAACGTTTTGTCCACTCTGGTTTCGTTTAGGTGTGAAAAATTAAACTATCTCTTTTAAAAAGACCACAATTTATTGTAACAAACAAAATAACGAATTAAACTACTAAAACACTATTAGTAATTTATGCACAATAATTTATATTTGATATCGTCGATATGCCTCTATATACCCTGTTAGCCGGTACGCCTATATTCGGCATCTTCTAGATGGGCCGGCTAGAAAGAATTCGATGCTTCCACTCTCAGGAAGCTCGAGAGGGGCTTTCGCAATGCGGTGAGGAGTCGCTGAGTCACCCTCTGACGTCTCATTGCAGTAGCATAGACATAAATAGTTTACATCACAAATAGTGGAGTTAATGCTTGATGTGACCACCCTTGCTCCTTATGACCTCTCTTATACGATTTGGCATGATTCGCATCAATCCCCTTTATTATACCAACAATTTTTCCAATCCCATCTCATTCTTCTTTCAAACCAATATCCAATTCTTGAACTTGGGGCAATTTCGCGTTCTTATAACCTTCTGCTTAAGAGGTTCCATAGGTTTGCTGTAGGTTTCAGGTCTGCACTACATGCTAGCTAGTCTATAATTACCAATCCAATATCAGGTATTCCCTACGCAGAGCTCGGCACTATAAAACTCTATGATAATGAAAGTATAAACCGCATTTTGTAAGCGCCTTGTTAATTATATACGCGGATATTTCTTGCCCGTGCGTACCTACGCCACTGACCGATCCTGCCCATGTGCCGGGACCCTCGTCTGCGCGGTAGTACGCCGATCCCTTGTGGGAATGCAGAACAGTCTAACGCAGTTTAAGACTCGTGCCAGAAAACATTTCGAACCGTAATCATCATATTACCAATAAAGGGGGCACATGGGACAACATGCTCTTGTAAGATATCTCTCGTGTGCGTATACAGCCTTTTTTTAAGTTTTATAAAAACTGTCAAGAGATAGCCCAGCCCTACAAAATTTTGTATCCCTATATTGAGAAAAAATGCGAGTCTTCGTTTTTGTAAAACCATCTAGGGTGTTCCATTCAAAAAAATTGGGCCAATTGTCTGATAGTACTAAAACTAAAAAATTAAAACGAATATAATAAATTTTTCTGTAATAACATAACATAATAAAATAACATTTCTTCCGTAAAAGTCTACCACAAACATTATAGGATATAGAGGGGGCCAATTCTCAATCAACCTGAGTGTACTGAAAAAAAGGTACTTAATCTTAATAAATCCGGAAATACGCCTTCTACTTTTTGTCATGGACTACTTCTCTTCTTGAAATTAAAAATATAGTAAAAATAAATGTCTACTCAAGCAATGCTGATTCCCAAAATAACAAACTTCAACTCCAAAATGTTTTGTATTTTACATCAATTATTAACTCCATTTGGGGACACCCTATCCTATTTGTCAGGTTGAACTACGTATTCTATCGTTATCATAAATAAATAAATAAATAAAAAAATTACGTTTTTAGTCGGTATCCTTGATCGAGTATGACCCCTTCGTAAAAAAGTAGGATTAATCTTACACCACATGAGTACTACTATTAACGACGACTTGTTTACCTAGGTTATTTTCTTTGTGTTTATATGTAACTTGAACTCAGTAGGAATTAATAGATATTGACCCTCCCACGATTGACCTAAATAAGGACACGAAACTAAGGATTGTTTACCTTATCATTACATATGAGCATATAACATTACCTGGCTCATGAACTGCAAGGAAAGCTTTTTATTCCATGACGCATACAATGAATATGTTTGAGTGTGGGCTAATTACCTGGGGAGCTAACGCGGAGAAGTGTGTTTGGAGAAATGTTTTCTGGGGTTCTGAGCCCAGGTAAGACTCTGGAGAGCGGTCTGTGTCAATATCCCTTTGCTTATTATATTTTGTTAGCCTTTATTGCGATATTTTATTAAGAATGGCACCACGCTATCTGTATTCTACCGGTGCAGCAATTATATTGGATTGATATCACATGGGATTGGCAGATTTTTAATAAAAATACCTGCAATCCCGACAAATAAAGGATGCAAATAAATGCCACAAAAATATTATTGGAACTGAAAATATCATTGAAATGGAATTCTCGGTTTTTGATAAAAATGCTCACAATGTAATGCATGGGGCATATAAAGGCAGCAAATAAAACATTAAACCCTATCAAAACTTTATATATTATGGCATACTGGACATTTTTTGCCCTCAAATATCGCTTATATGATGGTAAAAACCTGGTAAAAGTTGCACCACTTTTTTTATGTAACTTCATTTCTAAATGGTCTTTGATTTAGCAGAGGATTATAAATTTATAGCTTAATTTTGTTTAACAATTAAAGAATTGTACATGTCCATTCTAGAATTCCATGAATTCATTTTTGAGTTTGTCCATATTATTGCCAGAATTTGGTCCATATTATTCGTTACAGCTTTTTTAATTTAAATGGGGAATCAGAACTTTAAAATATTGTGCACGTCCAGATGAGTATATCAATTTATATTGGTATAGAATAAATATACATATTATGAAATATAGGTAGACAACGACTAGAGTTCGGAAATCACAGCTTACCACATGTAAAACTGCATTTACCTTTCCAGCGTTCCCGCATGAGATCGGCGTACTGCCAGCGCAGGCGTGAGTCCCGGAACATTGGAAAAGATCTGTCAGTGGCTTGGGTATGCAGGGGTAAGAAATACACGCGTATATAATTTACAAAGCGCTTGAAAATATGGTTTATACTTTCATGATCATAAAGTTTTATAGTGTCGATCCCTGCGCTGTAGCACAAATTTCCGAACTTCAATATAGAGTTCGTGCGATCGCGGCGTGTAACAGGACCGTAGTCAGTTAACGAATGAAAATATTAATATGTTTACATAAATTATGTAGCAACATAGTACTATTTTTACCAAATAGTACGGTTAAGTCAAGGATAAAATACCTATATAAATTAAGATAACACGTAACAATGGCAACACTTACCCGACAAACGACAGTGTTGAGACAAGGTTCCCATGGCAGGTCGGCGGTGGTTAAAACAGATTATGATGTGCTTTTCTAAGTGTTCTGGAGTGAAACAGCGACGTTTATCACAAATTAGCTATTGAACGCACGCAAGCATCGGTAGTTTCGTCTAATAAAATACACGAAATTGTCCGCAATATCTTAGCGTATTGATGTCACTACATTGTTGTAAACCCGATCGACATATCCAAGTCTTAACGTACTTTCATGAAGAATTTTTCGGTCCATATATTTTTCTAAAAACGTACGTAACTTGGGGTTCTCTAGTTTGTTTAATGGAATATTGCTTGCAATAAAGGCTTCTGTAAGTTCATAGAAAAAATAAGAGTCGTCGGCGCTGGACGAGGCATGGCTTTTCAGATGTCTTGTTACTTTAGTTTTATCTGAAGAATTTATAATGCGATCACACACAGTACAAAAAAGGTCATTTTCTTGAATACGTATGTTCCTAATACCCTCGGGATCATTTTCAAACCACATGTGAAATACTTCCCATCTATTTATACCTTTGGCATGGTACCTCACTTTATTCACTTCTCCCCTCAACTAATAATTATTAATGTTTATAAAGTTATTTAAACACACGGCGAATACAACACACAGTGTATACGTAAAAACGAAACGTATCAACGCGATGCAATAGCGGGGACTGTCTATTACAGCGTGCAATAAATAACTAAAATTGCTAGCGCAGTTCGTAATGTAAGTCAGCTGTGAACTGTGAAGGCCAACGAGTCAAGGGCAGGGCATGCACAGTGTCAGCCCTGTGACATTCGCGCTTGGTAATAAGTAATATTTAATAATGTACTATGATGCAACATAGTTTCTGTGAACATATTAACATTTTCATTCGTAAACTGACTACGGTTCTGTTACAACTCCGCACTGCACGAATTCTACTAAATGACATACTGTTCCTAGTAGGTATCACCTATCGTATATGGTTGCGATAATATAAAACTTTTAAAATTACTCTTAGGATGAATACAAATGTATCAAAAAAACTAAAAATTGTCCATTTACAAATTCGAATCTGATATCCCGAAAATTACGAAAACTGAGAATATCTCATTATAGTCCAAAATCCGACTGCGTAATTTCTATTTTTATAAATAAATTCAGTTCAATGTGTCGGGAATTAAAAATCGTGTATGTTTAATTAATGAGCCTTATCTATTCAGGCCATAAGTACCCGTCATAAATGAAATATTTTGTTAACTGGCTCAGCTTTCTTTTCTGTCAAACTGTTCTGTGTATTTGGTCCCTATCTTATCTCTTCAACCCATTTCCAGACCCCCCTAAGCCACTCCTTTTCTTTTACGCAGGGTTTTGCGTGGTTGGACCTCGATTGGGCGAACTCGGTTGATCTTAATGCTGCCTAATAAATAGTTGGGGGTGCTACAACTCGGTTTCATCATTTGACAACCCAAGCACCCTTCCAAGCCACATCTACTCCAACCTCCCACCCCACCCCTCTGGTTCCGCCCCTATATAAGGCTGCGTGGGATGTCTATTTGTCTCGAATTTATATCATGGCATTACTTGAAGGCTCTTGAAGTTGACAGACCCACTGTGAACGGCCGATTGATCGCTAAATGCGATATTCCGTCTCCAACCCACCCCCTGAAAATTTACCACGCTGAGGGGTTGTAAGCAGGTATCGATGTGTGGGTGACTCTGAAAGACTTCCTGAGGGTGCTTGAACCCTTTTCGGTACACCTAAAATCGTTTGTCTTCTTCAAATCCTTTTTTGCGTCCAATTGTCCTCTTTTATTGAATCCCTCCAAAAAATTGTTGAGTGTGTGAAAATTCATGAACGGAGGCTTGTTGGGTAGGCGTAATCTTCCTTTGCACTTGTGTGAATCGATAATCGCGAAATTCACGAGAGGTGTTTGGTACGCGCGGCAAGAGTTCACTGTGACTCGGGCTCATGAAGCCTCGACTGAGTTAGCGCCTGCGAGGTAGGCCACCCAAATATGCTCTCGCTCGTAAAATTACTGGAAAAAGTTGTTATTTGGTTGGTCAAAACCCTGCGTAAATGCAAGGGGGTTTCTTAAGGTGGTTTGGAAATGAGTTAAAGAGATGGGACAGCGACCAAATACACAGAACTTATTGCGGAGGTCTTAATGTGTTCCGGGATGGAGTTTTTACCTGACAGCGTCCTTCTTAGTCGAACCTGTAGGTTTCTGAAATTGCCGTCAAAATCTTGCGAATTCAAATTTCGACATGGGGTTGGTTTTTAGAATGTGGAAGGCGAACCGAAAAGTCAAAGCGTAGCGCGGGGGGGGGGAGTCGGGGGCATTAAAACCAATCCTATAGGCGTCAGAATTTAAGATGCCAGCGCCAGTGCGGAAAAATTGCGAAATAATGATTGGGCCATTAGCCGTTTGTTTTTACATTGCTTTTAATGTGTTTTGTATTCAAGTTGCCGCTTTAATTTATTATTTTTATGTGTAGTATTTGATTATTGCTGCCTAAAAACACCTTTTATGATCAAGGTTTATTGTTTACAAGTTGCTGGCATAATTTTAGTGTTTTATTTTTTATTTTTACTAATACCTATGGAAGATACATTTTTAGATTGGATCGGTTTATTTTGAAAAGTCTCAATAAATACTTCAAGGTATACATGTGTTTACAAAAAATGTTTAATACATTAATTGAAAACATTTTTAAGAACAATGACATACATTAGATTGAATATCTTCAAATATATGGAATATTTAGACGGAACTGTAATTTCAAAGTGTTTATAAGAGGGTGAACATGTTCTGAATGCAGGCCATTCATGACTTCATGAATTTGAAGGTACTGCAGTTTTTTCAGTATATTCCGCTTTTTTTGAATCTTTAACTGAAACAGATAATAATAATTATAAATATCTTTACATTAACCTTAAACTACTAAAACTTACATCGATAAAAGTAATCCTCCTCAGAAAAATGAAAAGAACAGAGTTTCATAAAACCAACGGGCTTTCCTATCCTCAGTTTTAATATCCAAGCCTTGCGCCTGTCTATACGTTCCTTTTGACCAAATTTATTTATAAGGGAAACTTGATGCTTTCCTTGTTCAGGATATATTTATATGAAAAGTTAATTGGGGATCCTTCTTAATCCAGGACGAACAGCGAGGTACACAACAATAGTGATTCATTCTAACTATAATACTCACAAAATAACGCTAATATATTACAATTTTTAATTAATACAACCCTTTAAATGGAAAATTTTCAAAACACAATGGCACTCAAACGGACGTTTGAATAAACGATGACCCAGTCGTTAGTTTGTTGAGCGACCACCACGGAGCGTAACGCTTATCTTGTTTTAGCTATAGGCTACCGAAAATTAAAAACCGCAAGTAACTCGAAAGAACGCAAATGGCGCTAATCAAAAAAGTGTGACGCTAATTTTGACGAGCAGTTTACAACCAGGATAGCACCTGGCGCAAAAAATTGTAAGTTTTTATGTCGGAACAGTAAGCGATGAAAAATAATGGCATCTCGGAGATATTTGAATGGCTTTGGCGTTAAAATCAGGAGTGATCAAGCTCCCGACAGTTCTGTCACTGTAGACGGTCGCTACATCAATTTATGAACGTAAAATCTTTCACTTAGATTATGTTGAGATGAAATAGAATGGGAATAAGACAGGACGCGGAAAGGGTGAAAAACAAAAGAGCGATTTATCATGGGAATACACCTTCAGTGATTTATGTTGTCAAGAAACTTTTTACTTCACCGCAAAAAGACGTTATAAATCTCTGGAAGACTTTTGATTAATCATGTGCTCATTTATAAATATAAATTTGCCAATAAATACAGGATAAATGAATCGAAATTGAATTGGTGTCTTCTTTTTTTAAGTATACAATTTTATAGTTTTTCTGTTTGTACTGATTTTTCTGCTTTAATAAAGAAGTGTGCTTGGCAGATGCCCTAGTTTTGTTGAAATGGAGTAGATTTTTAGATTACGGATACAGGGTTTTCGTTTATATTTTTACATCTACCCATAGGGTTTATTATAGAAGATTCTTATATAAGGGTTTTAGTTATCTGTATTTGTATTTAATTATCTGTAATATCTTTTAAGCTTATCAAATGAACAGTTCATCGAAAAGTCACAAAATGAAACGAACATAAGCTTTTTTTGACGGAACATCCAGTATATTTTTTCCTTAAATAAAATAAATCACACCACAGAAATTGACAAGCTCTCTCCAAGATAAAGATTATGTCAGAGGGAGAGTACATGGAAAATACTTGGGAGACACAACGAAACCCTGCCAATTGCCACAGGCGGAATTCGAACATGCGCGGATAATAGGCCTTGGAATAATCACCATCGCCCACCTAGCGCTTAAACTCAGTGAGCTGTCCTCTGATATCAAAATGTGAACTTTTTTGACATTGATGTAAACAAATTGTGAATTATTTATATTTTAACCCATTAACGCCTAAACGGACACAATTCTTCGTACTTTTTGGAGCGTCAATCTCGAAGGGAAATTAATGAATTCACTCAATAAAAACCCCTTATCCTAATGGTTTCGGATGTGATATTTCGATTTCCGGGGTCAGAATTGTGATTAAATGCTCTAGAAAAAAAGATATGGCTGACTTTATGGAGAAAAGTACTGAAAATTTGAGGATTATTTTATATATATATATATATATATATATATTAGTCCAAAAAGTACTCTAACCTACTCCGGATTGTGGTGGGAGGTGGAGGCAATAGTTGGAGTTGATGAATGTTGAACAATACTACAGAATATATTTGACAAATTTTCAATTTTCAATGATGGCGGATTCAAAATGGCGGCCGGATTTCTCAAGCAATGGCGCTTTTTTCATTATAAAAAGTAAATAGGAGGTTTTAATTACACTTTTCCTATGTCATTTCATGTTTTAGTAACATTTTGAGTTATTTCTGGTGAAAAAAAGTCTGAAATCCAAGACGGCGGATTCAATATGGCGGACATAATTCTTGAAAATTCAAAATTTGAAAACTGAAAAATTGCAGTCATATTTTACGTAGAATTCTGATGGAAAATGTCCTCTCAATCTTGTTCATAAAAATGCGTTCTATCTGAGTAAAAAATTATTTGTCATTCCAACCTTCAAAACGAGTTTTTTTCCGGTGTTGAGGTTCTCATGATGAAATCGTGAGAATTATATATTATTCACTTAGGGATGTAGGCGCATTGAAGAAATCGTGAAAATATACTTACATTTTGAATTCGGGCGCATTGACGAATTTTTTTTCCGGAACTTCCTCGCATATTTATTCAAAGAATAGTACGTAGAACGTACTTTCTGGTGGGTGTGAGAAAAGATCGTATATGCACCACGAGAAACAAGTAGGTTGTGTACTTCCGGCGAGTAGTTTGCGCCCGAGCATCCCTAAGTGCATAATATATAATTCTCATGATTTCATCATGAGAACCTCAACACCGGAAAAAAACCTCGTTTTGAGGTTAGAATGACTAATAATTTTTTACTCAGATAGAACGCATTTTTATGAAAAAGATTGAGAGGACATTTTCCATCACAATTCTACGTAAAATATGACTGTAATTTTTCCGTTTTCAAATTTTGAATTTTCAAGAATGATATTGAATCATATTGAATCCGCCATCTTGGATTTCAGACTTTTTTCACCAGGAATAACTCAAAATGGTACTAAAACATGAAATGACAGGAAAAGTATAATTACAAACTCCTATTTACTTTTTATAATGAAAACGCGCCATTTCTTGAGAAATCTGGCCGCCATTTTGAATCCTCCATCATTGAAAATTGAAAATTTTGTCAAATATATTCTGTAATATTGTTTTGATTGAGAAAAATGACTGTGTTTAAAGAAAAACTCACAATAACATTATTTTCTCGTTAATACTAGAGAGAAATTCATATTTCATGAGATGCTATGCAATATCCGCCATTTTGAAAAGATTATAAGAAAAGAGTCAGTTGAGGTCGGCAAAAAAATTCTATCATGAACTCCAACTATTGCCTCCACCTCCCTCCACAATCCGGAGTAGGTTAGAGTAGTTTTTGGACAAAAAAAAATTATATAAAAAAAAAATAAACCCCAAATTTTCAGTACTTTTCTCCATAAAGTCAGCCATATTTTTTCTAGAGCATTTAGTCACAATTGACCCCGGATCACATCCGAAAACATTAGGATAAGTGGTTTTTATTGAGTAAATTCATTAATTTCCCTTCGAGATTGACGCTCCAAAAAGAAAGAAGAATTGTGTCGGTTTGGGCGTTAATGGGTTAAGTTTAAAAAACAAAACTCAAACTTAACTCAAACTCTTACTCTTAAAACTCAAACTAAAAAAACAAACTACATATAAAAATAATTACTCCTGTGTTATTCTCAACGGCCCAAATAAGTTTAATCATTGCTTCGAAAGTTATTATACGAGTATTCTGACATTACGTAAAATACGAAATCATGAAATTTATGTACTTATATAATAGCACAACATCGAGTTCATTAAAATATTTAGATCTTCTTCTTAGTTTTCAGCTACAGTTCTGTTTTTTTTTCTTAATGCTCTTTAATTCCCTAAACTTCATCATACTTTTTATTGCATTTGTTAACAGTATTCGTTGCATAGGAAATATTTGTTGACGTTCTTTCTAAAATTGTTATGTTTTGCTATTATGTTAAGAAAATAGAGGAATTGTTTAGTATTTTGGTGCATATACCAAAATAATAAAAATTTCGAAGCAAGAATAAAAATTGTTTAGGCATTTCAGAATAATACAAGGGTATTTATGTATAAACGTCAAACACAATATAATATGTAGTTGTTTGTTTTTTTTTCCATGGCATTTTAGAGTCCGATATTCAATGAGTACATTTTTAAAATCAACGGATAAAGTTATCGAAAAAAAGAGCAAAAAATATACATGAGTATATTTCATATATGTATATGAAAATATACTTAGTGTTCCATTAAAAAATGACGTTTGTTCCGTTTTGTGGTTTTTCGTTATTCAGTTTTTAATTTTCCGCATCCTCATTTGAGAAATTTAGACCCATCTTTTAGAATAAACCTTTTAAGATATACCTTTTTAAACTGCAATAATTAAACACCGAACTACTGTTTTGTACTCAACGCGCGAGTTTCGCCAACCATATTGGCATAATCAGGAGATGAATAAATGTTTTAATCATCTCCTGCTAAGTGAATGGTAGGTGGAAAAGTGTGAATTTGTTTCTGCGAAGAAAAAGCTCCAATACTCCTCCAGTATAAAGTGAAATTGCTTTATCATATGATTTTTTTTACTACAGTTTTCAAAATAAATTCATTATTATTAGGCCCCTTGTTTTAGACGATTTTCACCTATAAATTATAATTGTTTTTTCGATTATATATCGCTTATATATATTGTATAATTGTATATATTATAATTCGTTTTGTCTATTTTAGGTTTGTGCATTTTTAATTTATTAAATAAAATGACACAAAGACAGAATAGATTTTTTAATAAATAAATATATATTTTTATTAATTGAACTTACCAACTTCAAATGTGCGTTGGCGTAATAGGTAATGGTGAAAAGAATATTCCATTTTCATGTATATTATGTGACAACAGTATATGAAATAAAATATCGTTGAAAAGTTTTACAATCTGGTTTTCCTCTTTGTTGTATTTTTTACTGGGGCTTGTATAATAGAACTACGCCGCAGAAAACATGTCAAAAACCGCTGGATGTCAACTGCACATTTTTCATTAAAGTGAACAGGTTAAACTAGTTGTTATAACTGGCGAATGCGCTAGGACTTATTTAAAAACGGTTTTAATCAAACAGTGAAATACCGTTTCTGAGTAACGAGTTTATTCTACACCGATTTTAATAGTTTACGAAATAAGACAAACAAGAAGGGAAAGTAAACTACAAACGAGCTTTGGGTGGTTTAGTTTTAACCACTTGTAGTTCGACCTCAAATATTTACGTTATAGAAAGTATTATATTGGATATGAAGGATAACCATAAATCCCTATGCAAATTTAAGTAAAAATGGCTTATCTGGGATGACAGAGGGGACATCCAATATAAAATTTGGAAACTTATAAGAGTTATGCAACTATTGACAAGGCTAATAATAAGTAAACCTAACAGACTTGATTTGCAACTTCCGGTTTAACTGGAGGTCGACCCAACTGTCTTATGTTAAATAGAACCATGTATATACTTTTAGATTATCTTATTCGCCTTAAAATTCCCTTTTCAACCATGTAGACATCATAGCACTTGTTTGTTTACTGACACTTAAAATGCATTTTTATTCTATAAAAAAATGGGCCTAGGTGCCCGTTTTGTAGGTTGAGAAATCGAAAAACAACTACTATGCCGATATAAACATCAAATTTTTTAAAACGCAGGTCATTCCTGCTATTCATAAATCTTTTTTTTTTTTTAGTGTTGGGGGATAAATCGAAACAACTCGATATTTTCAAAACTAAGATAGGAACACTGTCTTATATGACAGGTAAATTACCTAACTGACTTTTATTTTTACTACGTAAAATTAGTGTGTTTTCTTCATTTACACAATAAAACTAAAGTTGTCCGTCCAGTACAGTAATATTGCACAATTTCGGGGCCTAATAATTTCCTAGATACTAAATATAATTTTTTAATAAGCTGTCCTGTATTTTTGCAAAGGTTTTTTTCGAGCCATGTGAAACAAAACAGAAATTCAAAATAGAAGTCACAGGAGAAACGAAGTTTTCAATTATCAAACCCAAAATATGATCGAAAATGTTCGTAATGAAAACACTTGTCACAAAAACGGGCCTTAATAATGTAATGCTTTGACATACCAACGTGATAAGGATAAGTCAAACCAACCATTTTTGTGATGTTAGAGAAAAATTAAAATCGTGTTTTTTCAGTTTTTCTAAAAAGAGATCTTGGATTTATTCCAAACTTTGAACCTCACTCTATGGAAGTAGGTACGTTTTTCACCACCTCAGATCAGTCTTACAGATCAGATTTGGTCGTTATCTAAATTAAAATCTGATCTGAGTGGGTAGAAATGTTTAGAAAGAGATTAGAAAAAGACGACGTTACTTTACTGCCCTTCTAATTTCATCGAGTCAATTAAAAGCTCACATTATGTTCGTTAAAAAAGTTTTACGCTGTGTTTCTAAACTAAACAACAAATCCCGCTGCTAGCATTAATTATTTTGCTCGCAACGAAAAGTTGACGTGACAGCTTTTATGATTTACAATGCGGGTTTAGAGGACTGCAAAATTTATGTTGCTTTTTAACACCTAATTTTGTTAATTGGAACGTACGCTTTATGTATACACGGCGTAATTCTGCTTTTGAATCAAATTATTAAAATATGCAAATTATACATGTATGTATAAATTCTGCATTTCCTTTGTTTCCATCGTTATTTCAGGTACACTTTCCCTATAAAAATATACTGACGCGGTTCTAGAAATATGAGTTTTTTTATTGTTGTGGACTTTACAAAAGTGATTTAAAACGTGGATATAGTTAAAAAAAATTTCTTTATATATTGAGGTACAACACTAAGAATGTAGAAATTGTGAACTGCAGTGTTTTACTAAGTTTTGATAATAATATACAGGATGTTCCAATAAGCAACGTCAAGCCGAAAGGATGTTACAGACCATGACCTGAATGGATATTTATGACTCAAAAAATTTAGATGAAAGATTCTTGATTTTCGGGATATACCTACCTACTGCAGTAAAATTGGTGAAAAATCTATGGTGTGGGATTTTGCGTGTACCGAGTGTACCACAAATACAGCACAAACATTATATCGAAAATGATTTGACAGAGAAAGAAATGTTAAATAGAAAATTCTTCAATTTAAGGAAATCAATTATTATGTAACCGTTTTATAATCAGGGTATTCCAAAGATGCCACAGGATTTCCAATTTTTCAAATGGAACATCCTCTATATTTTTCAATTTTTGGAATTTTCTTAAACTTCTGTTTTTAAACACGTTTGATGAATCATATCCTATATCTATCTTTAATCATTTGTGAGATTACTATAGTTATTACTATAGTATTTTTGTGGAAGTTATTACTATAGTATTTGTGTTATAATAATATACCGAATTCATTATTTGTTGATCGGATTAGATACTATGTTCATGCTAAAGTTGAATACGGTTACAATCTTGGAATAATATGATTTGATATGTAGGTACATTATGTTGTAGCAGCTGCGGCCGGTGGAAATTGACATGCTCGTATTTCCGTAAGGAGGCATGGGACCTACACCATATTTTAGGGGGTGGTTACTAGACCTAAGTAGAAGGCTATAATGTCAAAAAAAATCAGGGAATGCTTGCGAATATATTTTTTCCAAAAATGGCTGCCTCCGGGGAGATCTTGGAAACGGGTTGCAAAATATTTGCGAAATATTTTTTCTTCATAATTACCGAGTAAGTACAATATTTTTATACGTGATTTTTGCAAAATTCTTATTTTGCTTAAATATACAACTATTGCAAAATCTCACAGACGAAATGTTGGGATGAAATAAAAATTCAAATTACCATAACTTTTACATATTTCAAAATGTCAAGAAAATCACAAGTATAAGAAGACTTTGTATTTAATCGGTGATCATGAAACAAAAAAAGTCTCAAATATTTCAAAAACCGTTTCCAAGATCGTCGCTGAGGCAGTCATTTTTGGAAAAAAAATTTCGTTCGAAAAAAAAGTTTTCCATGAAGATTTCTACTCAGGTCTAGTAACCACCCCCTGAATTATGGTGTGGATCCCATGCCTTCTTACAAAAATACGATCATGTCAAATTCCACCGGCCGCCACTGTGTTGTAGCTATTGTTACTATGATTGTTTATTATTTGGATAATTGGTTATACCTTCATATTTTTAAATATATTCTGAATTGGGCGTTTCACCTGTTAGGTAGGAGCTATTAAAGAAATAAATAAGTAATTATAGATTACATTAATGCTACCAATACTGCCGCAGCTTCATCGTTTTTTTTGCGATGTGCTCACAATTTTGTCGTTGGTGCAGAGCTGAAAAGCTAATAGGTCCTAGACTTAACTGATGGCGACGTTAACATCCAGAAGCTATCAGTAAAGCTGTTAAACTTTATCAATAAGAATTTATCGACAAGTTCGAAGTTCGAAAGTTTCAAAGTTGTTCTCCTCGGGTGAATAAGATATCGAGACGTTTGCACGCGAAGTGCTAACATGTAAGCGACTATAAACATTTTGATCGCCCAAATGGATATCGCTTTATGAAGTTTTTAGTGTAAGCCTGCACAACTGCTTGGAAAAGTAAATTTTGAAATAAACCGCAATTAAATGTACATTTTTTTTAGATAGGGATACATAAGATTTTAGTGGTTGTCCATGAGTCTTATAAGAAAAAATAAAAAAATCGTCCTATAATAGCATGAAATATTTTGTTTGTATTATACAATTAATTGTTTTAAAACTGATAGGTACATTGGCGAATTAATACAAAATGAAAAAAAATATATAAGAGAAAAAAGTAATATCCTCAGTTTGATTTTAAACTGTTACTTCATGTAGTAAAAAAGAAAATGCTAGGGTACTACTAAGGGGAAATTGCAAAATTTTTCTTTTGCAAATGTTATAAAAAAATATTTTCCGCTTTTGTCATAATTAAGTAGTACTATTGTGTTAAGCTTCCAGAGAAGATTAAAATGAAAATATTAACAATTAAAACTTTGCAAACTTTTAAATCATTTGTTTTTTTTTTTGAGTATTTATGTACAACTATTTATTTTTACAAGTAAGTATTGTACGAGTAAGTTTTCTTTTTACTTTCGAAAGTGATGATACACCAAATTTTTGAAAGTTGCTTAATTCTGATTGTGAAGGGATACATTACGAGATGTAAATCTGCAAGAGCCAGGAAGAATCGTATAATATATTTAACAGCTTAGCACATCGAGTTACGTAGGCACAAAAAAGTTAAGAGCAGAGTAGCGGATTGGGAAAAAAATACTCGTACAAAATGAGATGGATTGCAAATATGCAAATATGCAATGTATATGGCACCTTACTATCAGTACACTTTTCTGATAAGACGGCATCCATTGTGCGTTATAATTCGTGAGTTGACACTTTCTATGAAAACGCGGACATGGATGGTCAAAGTGAAGTTTAATCTAACATTTTTTGGAGGGATGCCTGTCGATAGACAACACCTTAGAAGTTACAAAACCGTGTTGTTTGTATATTTTGACCCGTTCATTATGCATCTAACAGTAATGAAAAGAATAGGTTTATCTTGCCGGGAGATGCGTTGATTCCTGAAGTGGTTTTAACGCATCTGGAAAAACCATTTTCAGCACAAATATTTTATTGTTTTTGACTTATAATTATTAAACAAAGTTTGAATATTATACGTTTGGCTTCAAATTCCAAATAATTGCTTACTTGCACCTAGTGCGGTTGAAAATGTTCGTTACTTCTTGTCCGTTCGTAACCCCGGAACATATGTTTATTTGTTTATCGCAAAAAACTATTCGTCCAACATTCTTGCAAATTAACATTCAAAGAAAGCACATGAGCTACATATGTGGTCTTCGGTGCCATTTTGATAGGATGCATGGTTAACAAGTTATTGCGGGTAACGAACGGATTACAAATCGTTGCATCTATCGCAAGTCTGGCGGGTGGAGATGAAAATATTTGTTTTTAGTTGGTTTTGAAAACATTGGGTTGAAAATTTAAGTTAAAATCTAAGTATCGTTTTCTTTTACAGATATTCCTAATCGAGTAGACTGTTATAACATGTGTCAATCCAAAATTTAAAGTTTGTGATCGACGAGAGTGATGTTTTAGTTTTAAGTCATTACACGTGTTTGTGTTCTTTCTGATCGACTAGACAGTTCCTAGTTATGTGCGTACTAAGCAGTATTTTGTCCATTTTTCCCTTTCTAATTCATTTGCATCACGTTAAGATTTATTTGCAATAGTGGTATTTAATTTTACTTTTTGATCTCCACAGTATAAATATTCCTATCTGGAATCTCCGTTCGTTCCCCTCATTTAAAGAAACCTATCGCCTTTCCTTACCCTCGTAACTTTTTTTGAGCGTGTATTCGAAGGTTGTTAGAATGTTGTTCAGGTATAATCCCTATGCACTTGACTGTTGTTTTAAGTAGTGAAAAAAATTGAGTTTTTTCAGTTTTTTGCTTATAGAAGAAAATATATTGAAGCAATCACATCGCATCCATCCGTTGTAGAGAATTCAAAAAACCTTTATATTGAAAGAAAATCAAGTCAATCGGTACATTTTTAAAACACAAAAAATTACCTTTCCTTAATAAATTCGTAATTCGAGTATTTTTGAATTAGAAGAGTCAATCTTGTGGGAAAATGTAGGTAATATCACGAAGAATGAGTGTGCAAAAACTGGTTTATGTCCGATGAATAGTTTTTGCACAATAGTCGAATAAAGTTTTTTACATCGTATTTTGAATATTCCATAACACGTCAAGCTATAGATTAAATAACATTTTCTCGACGGATTCGGAAACTACGGAGTGTAAACTCCAATTCGTCCGATTACTTTGTTTCATTTAAATGCCATTAAATTGGTGTAAAACGCCTCCGAACATCGCGCGAAATTTGCTGGTCGCTGCCGCCGCTTCTCCTCGCTGTCCCGCCACCTATACCTCGCTCGGCTGTCAGCGCGCCGCCGAACATTTTGCGCGGTGTTCAGAGGCGTTTTACACCAATTTAATGGCATTTAAATGAAACAAAGTAAATGGACGAATTGTAGATTACACTCTGTAGTTTCTTAATAAGTCGAGAAAATGTTATTTAATCTATTGCTTGAAGTGTTATGGAATATTCAAAATACGATGTAAAAAACTTTATTCGATTATTGTGCTATTCATCGGACATAATCCAGTTTTTGTACACTCATTCTTCGTGATATTACCTACATTTTCCCACAAGATTGACTCTTCTAAAGCAAAAAATACTCGAATTACGAATTTATTAAGAAAAGGTAATTTTTTTGAGTTTTTTCCGAGTTTTCTCAGTGAAAAATGTACCAATTGACTTGATTTTTTTTTCATTTTAAAGGTTTTTGACTTATCTACAACTTTCCTATTGGATGCGATGTGATTGCTTCAATAGCTTTTTTTCTATAAGCAAAAGACTGAAAAAACTCATTTTTTTTCACTAATTTGTTATTAAAAAAAAGTGCAACTATTTCCTAGTCCAATTCATATACGTTTTCATCTAAGGACAGAACCTAAAAGTATCCCGTAGTCGGATTTCAGGTATCAATCGTGTCATAAACTCACCCCTTTTCGAGTTCAATTGACTGGCGTATTAAGACGGTATTTTCGAAGAAGTTGAACAATTTGAAAATAAAAATAAAACGACTGAAAAAATCCATAAAAACTCCTGAATGTCCGTTCGTTACCCAGAGTGTCTTTTATTAACCATTGAAACGTTTGCGCCTTTGGAAGCAGTAAACATACAAGAAACTAGAAACAATTAAGCACTATAAACGAACTCAGTTTAACCATTCTAGATACTATTAAAATAGAAATTTATCTGCTACATAAAATTTCAGCATAATGCAGGTATATGAAGTTGCTTTTGATAAAATATGCGGATTCTTTTTAAATTCATATTATTAAATTTCTTGCAGTAAGAATACGAATAATAAAATATTTTACGACTTTAAAAATAAAGGAGACTCTATGCTTGTACTTTATTTAATAGTAAACTAATAGGAAAGCCAGGGTTTTATTTGTCAAGTATGTATTTTGTACACCATTTTTAAACTAATTGTTCCAGTTCTTGGGTATTTGTATTTATTTGTATTCCATTATGCCAATTTCTAATTATGTACATATTTTATACATTGTTGAAATGTTTTTCTTTACTCCTTGAATGAATACTGTGATCTTTGTCTCCCGACCTTCGTAGCCCTGTGTAATTTTACCGGAATCATGTCATAATTCTTAACGAAGACAGCAATATAACAGATACCGAACCTACTTAAATTTATTACGGTTCGCAATATACATAAGTCGGTCAATTTTGAGCCTGAAAGTATAAAGATTATAATTTTCATCGTAATTTCCATAAATTTAATGACAAAACTGAGTTAATGCATGAATTTAAAATCTGCGCAACAGACTTGGGTTACGGTGGTATTGGGAAAATGGCAGATACGGTGTATAAAAGGTGTTATGCATAACTAACCTGTAATGAATGCGTATCGTGAGAATACGAAAAGCTTAATTACAGCACATGAAGTAAACAACGTGTCTCCATTTTCTCCACTCCAAACAACTCCATTCTGAAGAACTCATCAACTGGAAGTTCATCAATTTCAAGTTGGCTGGTGTCATATAAATTTTTTATATCAAAATACATATTATATACCAGTTTGAAAAAAATCATTCAAGAGCAGGAATAAAAATGTAACTGATCTCGATAAATACCTACACTTAAATTGAAAATACATTTTTAAATTAAATAAATGATATTTATTTTTTTTAATTTTTTTTTATTCGAATAGAATTACAATTCAGTATTGTCTCTTTAAAAATAACTTCATTGGGAAGCCACATAGCGCTGGAGACGGTTCTTTCATTCCTCATAGCAGTGCTGGAACTCATATACTAAAATAGCCTTCAGATGGTTGGTTACAGCTGTTTGAATGTTTTCTATGGTCCCAAAATGACGTCCCTTGGGGTGATTTCTCAATTTCGGGAAGAGAAAAAGTCACAAAGACTCAAGTCAGGTGAATAAGGAGACTGATGAACCACAGGAATGTTTTTACTGGCTAAAAACTCGTTTTCTGAAATGGTTGTGTGACAAGGCGCATTGTCGTGATACAACATCCAGTTATTCTTGATATTTGGTCTCGCACGCATGACCCTTATTATGACCCTTAGTTATTCAAGAACCTCTCTGTAAACGTGTTGATTTACTGTTTGGCCTGGAGGCACAAACTCTTTGTGGACATTTCCCTGGCTATCAAAAAAACAAAGCAACATTTATTTGATCTTCGACTGGCTCATTCTTGTTTTTTTTTGGGTCTTGGAGAGCTTGAAGTATCTCATTCCATGCTTTGGCGTTTGGTTTCCGGGTCGTACCCAAACACCCAAGTATCATCGCCAGTAATGACACGTTCTATAAAATGGGAATCATTTTCATTCCATTCCAAAAAAGTCAAGACACCTTTCTCTCCCGATGTCCTTTTGTTCCTGAGAAAGGTTGTTTGGAATCATTTTTACGGATATTTTTCTCATCTAAAAATCGTTAATCGAAATCCGATGAACAGTGGTTTGATTCAAATTTATCTCTTCCTCCATCATTCTTGTCGTCAACCAATGATCTGAACGCATAAGATCCCGTATTCTATCAACATTTTTATCGGTTCTTGAAGATGAAGGCCTTCTCCTGCGTGGTTCATCTTCAATCGACTCTCTTCCTTCTGAGAATGCATTAAACCTCCGAAAACCCTGGGCTCTTAAAAAAACACTGTGTCCGTAGGCGTCTTGAAGTTTTGCAAAAGTATCCGTTGCGTTGTGTCCAAATCTGAAGCAAAATTTAATATCACACCGTTATCAAAATTAGTGTCACTCATTTTTATAACACACTAGAAAAAAAAGGTTTACGAAAACAGTCACCAAAAACAAACAAATGACTAACAAGTTCAAACTTGTACTGACTTTTGCATTACATGTTAACTTACCGCCCTTCCAAGTCCCGTCTCCGCAGTGTTGCTAGATTGGGCGCTACGTTGCCAGTTTCATAACTTAATTTACATACCTCGTATATTATAATAACTGGGTGCAAATTGTTATTCACTGTAGCATAAATAAATTCAAATAGATATTTTGATTTCTAGAGTCGTTAAATGAATTAAAAGAATTAAAAGAAGAAATAAAAGTTATTGAACATTATACATCAGAGTTGAGAATTCGCGGACTCTATCAGAACCGTATTCAGGGGAAGATGGTAGCTATGCCGACACGTGAAACCGTAAATTCTCGTATTATCTATCATAAGGAAACATGGGACCCCCATCATATTTTAAGGAGCGATTATTAAATATAAGTAGAAAGCTATATAGCAAAAAAAGCTTAAAACCTTGCACCATAAAATCTTGGAAACAGCTTGCAAAATATTTGCGAAATATATTTTTTCTCAATTACCAAGTAAATACAAAGTCTACTTATTCCTGTAACTTTTGCGAAATCTCGAGATCTATGAAAATTATGGAAATTTTGATGGATTCCCCCAGAATTTCGTTTCTGATATTTTATAATACGTTTCAGTTATTATACCTAAGATATTATATTCAGCTGCTAATGTGGTTAATATCTTCTTAAAACCTCAATATGGTATTACCATATACTCTTCGTTTTGTTATTTTTTTTTAAATATAAATAAGAAAATTGAAACTGAAGTCCATTTATAATCCTTCGATATTGAATTCTGTTTATGTCTGTAACTGTAGGTACAAACTACACGAATTACTGCCACATGAATATTAGATAACCTTTAGGGCATCGTCTGGATGAAACATTGTTCGACGTCCGGCTGTGATTAGACGCTGTCCCATTATTGTTCGTGAAAGGGTCGTTTCATTGTTTATAACTCGACAAATAATTTAGCGACAGTCAGCAACTGTCACACAGGGTGAAAGCAAGTTCAAAATTGCTTTGTTGTGACCAAGAAGACTAGAACTAAGGAGACCGAACTTGTTCAGTATCATGGGCTCAAATTTGTCCGCCTCCAGGAGGCGCTGTAAACTGTAATATACTCGACGTCACGTGCTGAGCAGCGGACCACATGTGAATACTCTAGAAATCGTCGATCTTAACTGTGTAACATTTGAATCACAACTAACTCCATTCTAGCAACAACAACACTATGTCATTCCATATAATTTTATTTACTAACAATTAGTGTATAAACTAAATAGACTAAGTATGTAAACTATAAAACTTAATAACTGTCAGCTGTCACTAATGACACTCATAAATGTCACAGTATGCTTACATGTCATGCCGTTTGGCTTTAATAAAAATACAATTCGAATGTGAAATTAATATGGTTCGAAAGTGCTGTGTTGCATTGTGTGATACAAGAAGCGTTCCGAAGCGTCGACATTATTTCAAATTACTGATGTATGTATGAAATTAAATATTTTCTTTTGTTGTATTGTTAACGTTGTAGCATGTAACACGAAATATTTTGAGTATATTTTCATAATGATAATTACGAAAATTTTTAATTGCAAAGATAACAACAAATCAACGAAAAATATCGAACGTCTGTCATATGTATTCGCACCACGGACATTCACATAACCTAACCACACGAACTCTAACCTCTAACGCACACAGATTAGTACAGAACCACGGTATACGTATAGATTTCTATTTGTATACCGTGTCAACCGTGGTACACAACTGTTTACAGCGTCTCTGGAGGCGGATATTTTTCCGGAGCCTCTGGAGCCGCAGTTCGGTCTCCTCAGTTCTAATTCTTGGTTGTGACTATCGTTAGTTACTTGCTTAATATAGGTTGAACGTGATAAGCTGAGTATTTATAAATATTTATTCTAGCAGCAAAACGTTTTTGAAAGTCTATGTTTTGTAAGTCTGCGTATAAAACACACTTTCCATTCAATTTTCCTTGGATTATGTCTCAAGATATTATTGTTATAATTGTTGAGTATTGAGTCCAATAAAGAGTATGTTACCTCTTTCGTGTCTATTGTGCAGCCCCTAAAGATCGAATGCCAACAGCCACCAAAGTTGGACATTCGCAAAATATGTGAAAAACTGCCTCTCCACACTTCCTACAATCAGGATTATCGTTCACCCAATTCATGAGATACCATTCATCCAATTGTGAGATATCACATGTGTGGACAATGCCCTATGAATCTGTCTGTCGCAACTGGTTTCTACCCAGTTTAAGATTACATTTTTTGTTCTATTCCAGGGTGATTCGTCAATGAACATCCATAATTGCCTCCAGGAACTTGCATTCGGTGGGAGATCTGTTTTTAGAAGTTACCTGTAGGAAAAGTAACATATTTATATTCCAAATTCTTCCTCAACTCCTCAACTGATTATGTTCAAGTCCAATCATATCCAGAAAATAATTAAATAAAAAAGTCTCCATCAATATGAATAAGAGGAGAAAATGACAGATAGACGAAATTTACCTCAACAGCATAATACGATGTTCCCAATTTCACAGACCTCATTAAAGTTGAGCCGCAATAAACTTTAATATGATCTCGGGCGTTCTCTGACATCGTTTGTCTAATTACGTCGGCTACGGTGATTAATGGTTTCCGTTCTGTAACTATGATTTCTGAAGGGGTATACTTGCGGTGACATCTTCTCCTTCGAGAGTGGTAATACTATGCTTGCGGTAGTATTTCGGCTGTCTGTCACATTAATTTGTGTTAGATATTTTGTCACAACGGTGTCCTATTTGAAAGAGGGAAAGCTTAGCTAAATTTACTCGGTGAATTTTATGCATTAATATGAATAACTTGCGTTACCCAGTTACGATTGTTAAATGATGCCGCCTCTAATAACACAATTGATATACTAGGCACAGAATACCCTACCCATACAGAAGCGACAGAGCGTGTCGGCACCTTTGATCTTGGGGAACATATTTTTTGACAGTTCTGCCAGTTATTAGTACACTGAGAGAAAAAGTTGTTTTTGTACACTAATCAAAATGTTCAATTAATAAGTGAATTGTAACATGAAGTAAAAACTCTATCGTCTATATCAAGTTTTGTTTAGAATACACTTAGGCTTAATTATTTTAGGGAAAGACGGCAATAGAGTAATTAGGTACTTTCAGGTATTTTATTTGTATAAATATTTTGCTTCATATTTAATAATTTCATAATATCATAATTAATTTAGGATTAATAAAGCAAATTAATATTACTACATGTAAAAGTAAAGAACAATTTGTAAATGTAAATTATGACATTTTTTGAGGGTATTCTGTGTAAATATACATTTACCAAAAATATATAATCTATATGCTTCCACTGCTGGTTGTACTCGTCAATGGCACAGTCCCGGTATCCACAGGTATTTCTAAACTGTTGCTTGGACCTTAAAATTAAAAATAAATAAAGAATAATAGGTTACCAGTTTTCGATAATATTTTGAGCAGTATAAATGGCTAACGTCAATAAAAATAGTAAATTTGATGTAGACACAAAGATAAGCAAAAAAATTAAAAAACATGTATACGTAGTACATATAATATGTGTATATCTCAAAAACCGAAGCATTCATAATTTTTGTTTTATGAAAACCAATTCTACTTAAAAATGTGTTTTTAGAAAAGTATTTGTCGAAACCTAAATACCTATTGATATTAAATTAAAAATTCAAACATTTTGATACATAACGCATATCTACACAAGTAGGAAATTATTTTGTTTAAACGTATTGTACACATGTAGATGTTGGGACATGTAAAAATTTTGTAGGGAAAGCTTGCTCAAATATACGTTTACGAGTTGCACCTCTAGAAATATATTTCTCTTCGAAGTGTTCCTCGCACAAATGATAATTTGTATGTAATACGTCTGGATTTATATTACATAAATCATCCCTATTACACGCTTTAATCCAAACAGCAGCCCTAAAAATATAAATTTGTTATAATTCATATATTCTTATAGGTAAATAAATTTTTGTAGTCTCCAACTTTACATACTTTTGGGGATCCATTGGAAACGAAAAAAAAAAAAAACTTGTATTTCCATCACTTTGGGAAAAGCATGGACGATAGGCACACCTATTTCTTTTAGCTTTCTTGGCAGAATCCATTCTCATTAATAAGTTTTGTTGGATGTTGGATGTAGATACCCAATCGCGATCGTAAAAACGTCTCAATACTTTCACCGGCACTGGCTAAGTGGTTATAATATAAATAGTAGTGACTAATCTGAGTAATCACATAAACACAATCAGTAATATCACAAAAACTGTACTATATTTCAAAATAGTTCAAAATCAACACAAAAATAAAATTTAAAAGAACTTATTTTTTGACAGAACAAAAAGTAAACATTTAGACGTCAACTGAACGTCACTGAAGAAAACTGGCCGCCACAGGTCCCGAGGTCAAATATTCCGATCCCTCGAAATCGGCTAGCTGTCGCTTCTGTATGGGTAGGTATTCTGTGTACTAGGGTAGGAAATTGCAGCATTACATATTGGCGATACATGTGTAGAAGAGAATAAGTTAAAAGACACCAGTAAGGACAGACAAAGACAGTTAGATGCACAAGTGTTTCACGCTTGTGTACTTTGTGTGAAACGTATGACGTAAAACGTTACCTGCGCGTCAGAAACTGGAATGTGGAGGTCCGGAGACACCGCCCATCACCTAACGAACTTGAGTGAGTACTTCTCAGTACTTTTTCGCAGCGGTGAGAGTGCACATCGACTTAGCTGTATGAAACGAAATTCTTACGTAATTCTGACTTAAAATTATCCCATACACTTAAAAGAAATGTACGAACATAATTGTATTTATTTTCAAATTTTTGTATTGCTTAACTAACCGGTCTGCAAGAAAATAAAATTGAAGTTCTATAAAAAATAAAAAGATATAAATATAAATCAACCCGGTTATAAGACGAAAGAAAGAAAAAATGCCTATTGAATAAGTGGTGCAAAATGTCGCCCCTTTGTTCTTCGCAAAACCCTGGTCTATCGTAAAACTTAGTTCTTACGCGTTCTAACATTTCTTAAGCGTAACAATTTAGGACTTGTACAATTATTGCCCGTAAATCATTTAAATTTCGTGGTCTTTCATGTTCATGTCCGTAAACAGTTTGTTTTATTTGTTAAATATTTGTTTGCATTTAAGGAACCGTTTATAAAAAATGGCCGAACGATGGAATCGCCTAAAATACCAACTGCGTACGCAAGGAATGCTCAAGTGTTTTTTTCCGTAGACCAATAACGATATAATAATTCAATTCACACGTGCGCATTATAATTTATGGGCGGGGCGTCCCGCCTACATATTTTATTGCTACCCTATCACGAAAGACAGAGAATAACCATAGAGTTTTAAAATGACATGTTAGTCTGGCAACTATGGATATAATATTTCTCTGTCAGTTCCTCTATCCGTCAGAGTTTATTCTTTTCTTATTTATTAATGCTCGGCTTTGAAATCTTGAACTTTCCTATAGTGTATATTAGGTTAAACATATTCAAATGTCATGGCCAAAAAGAGTCCTCAAAGTATGCCCTGGAATTGATCCCACATGTCTTGAGTTATTACTCTTAGAACTGTCAAGTTCTGAGGTTTGTATTATTAGGAAAATTATATTGCTATTATTGTCATATTATTTGCATAATACATCAAACGCAATCATTTAAAATGCTCCAAGAGTTTTAAATTTATCATAACTCCCACATGTGTTGCCGGAGTTAGCTGGGCGTCTATGTAAATTTTGGGCCTTTTTTAAAAATCGAGATATTTTAGGGGTTGATATTTTACATTTTTAGGGGTTATACGAGTAAGTAAAAAAGGAATTCATAAATGGAGAGTTCATCGGTTCTTGAAGATGACCGCTGTGTTGTTCATCTTCAATCGACTCCTTCCTTCTGAGAAACCACCGAAAAAAACTGGGCTCTTGAAAAAACACTGTCTTCGTAGGCGTGTTAGTTTTGCAACAGTATTCGTTGCGCTGTGTCCAAGTCTGAAGCAAAACCTGATAGCACACCGTTGCTCAAAATTAATGTCTCATTTTTAAAACGCACTGGAAAAAACGGTTTACGAAAACAGTCATAAAGAACAAGCAAATGACTCTAACAAGTTAAAACTTGTACTGAAGGTGCATGATATGTTAACCTACCGCCCTTCCAAGTCTTGTCTCCGCAGTATTGCTAGATCGAGCGCTACGTTGCCAGTCTCATTACTTAATTTACACAACAATTTTTTTGATAGTCAGGGAATTGTCCACAAAGAGTTTGTGCCTCCAGGTCAAACAGTATAAATAAACACTTTTACAGAGAGATTCCTGAAAAACTTCGAAAAAGGGTCATGCGTGTGAGACCAAACATCAAGAACAACTGGATGTTGCATCACGACAATGAGCTTTGTCACACAGCCATTTCAGTAAACCAGTTTTTAGCCAGTAAAACATTACTGTGGCTCCTCAGCCTCCTGATTCTCCTGAATTGAGTCCTTATGACTTTTTTCTCTCACCGAGATTGAAAAATCACCTCAAGGGACGTCATTTTGGGACCACAGAAAACATTCAGACGGCTGTAACCTATCATCTGAAGGCTATTTCAGTATATGAGTTCCAGCACTGCTATGAAGAATGGAAGAACCGTAACCAGCGCTGTGTGGCTTCCCAAGAAAGTTAATTTGAAGGAGACAATACTGAATTGTAATTCTATGCGAATAAAACAATTTTAAAGAATCAGTCTCATTACTTACGAGTAGTTTACACACCTTAAGTAGTACTTAATACAAAAACCGAGAGTCTCATTTAAAAAAACTGAGGATGATGATGCCACTCTGAAACTCTGAAAACTGCACTGTAGTAATATTTTTGCATAATCCATATGAGAATGAAGGAATTATAAATAAAAGACTTCAAATAAATTGTAGGTACAAAACTAAAATGTTTTAAAATTAACCACTCTTGGTTCTTAAACGAAATTTAAGAATCAAGAGTGGTTAAGTTGTTAATATCGGAAGATGTTTTTGAAACGTGTAAAATGTACGGTTAAACAAGTCTAAACAAAAAATATTTCAAACAAGGAAAATTCAATTAAATGTTTGAATTATATAATTGGTAAATAAATAACCATCCAAATTATGCAGCGAAATCTGATTATGCCTGGTTATAGTTTACATTTCTCCCAGTGTTGATGTTTATGTATTTCCGTACTAAATTATATTTAGAAATGAACGAAATTACGTGGTTCAACAACCCTTGAAGGGGAAAATTCAAGAAGTAAACCTACAATTACGTGTCTTCCATACGGAGTCTGGATTTGGATACAGAAAGCGAATAATCTGCATATTATTATACGGTCACCGCCATATTTAACTGCCGCTCCCACGTTTCGTTTAAATAATAGCATCACAATAAGAAGATAACAGTGGATATAAAGGAGATTCTATCTCTCTTAAGAGATATCGTAAAACCATTTTAACAGTTCAGTTGCATGCTGATTTTAGATTTCTGAACGCAAAGGCACTTATTGCGAAGCTGAAAAGAAAAAGCAGTGAGGTTTTAAAGACTGCAAATGGCATGAAGCAATTTTTGTGACGGTCCATAAAAACAAACGATTCTTTAATAAGTTATAGTAAAATTATATAACACAAGCAGCAAAAACTAAGAAATTCTGATAGCAACCGAAAAGAAATAATATAAATCTTAATTAATTTACCACAAATATGGAGTTATTTAGTTTAACGAACAAAGTATTCTAATTTATGTAGTTTGGATTATAGAGGTTGTACCGTAATATTGTTTGTCCAAATCTCAATTAAAATAAATAATAATGCAGTAATTATATTTCCGTGAAGTCTGCGTGATAAAAGTAACTAATCCATGTTCGCAGAAAACTAATTGTAGATTTTTTAATTGTAAATTTGTGATCACATAATCTCAGAATGCTATCTTGAGGCAAAGTTACTGATATTTCGAGATTGTTTCATTCTCTGAAGAAGTATTGCAATATTTTGGTACATAGCACATACAGAAAAAAATCCAATGGAAGTCAATTCAACTTAAGATATATTATCACTAAAGTGTACGCGTAAAATACTCAGATCTCGCTGTGGGTAGAGCCAGAATTATCACAACGCGTTGTAATGGGTGATTCGATTTGGATTTCCGCATAAAATGTATTAAAAAGAACACGGAGAAGTTGAAAAATATAAACAATATTTATTTGTCCTTTGAGGTTAGTTCATTATAATTATATGTATGAAAGATGATACCATGTTTCGACTACTCTGCGGCACAAATCAGGTTCTATGCCGGCTATTTCGCGTCTGATTTCGTGTTTCAGATCTGCAGTGGTGTTCGGTTTATTCTTGTAAACTAAAGAAAAAAATCTGCGGGGGTTAAATCACATGAGCACGGTGGCAAATTGATGTCGCCGTTACGTGAAATAATGCGACTTGGAAACTTGCCGCGCAGTAATTGTATTGTTTCTCCTACTGTGTGGCAGGTGGCATCATCCTGTTAATATATTAGTATACTAGTAATATATTAGTACCTGATTTTGTGTGGATTTCTGCAATAAGGGCACAGTCGTTAACAAACTTAAATAAACTTAAAAATAAACTTAACTTACACAATCGTGAATAAACTTAAAAAGATGAATGAGAATTACAAGGATTTTACATAGACGGATCACATATTTTATGCATTCCTTGTAATCGTCTATATATAGTCCTTCTAATTTTAATTGAAAATGATAAATACGCCTGGGGAACAAAAAAAGCGGTGCAACTTTATGATTCCATGGGCGTGCATATATATTTTATAAATTCGAAAATTGTGAAATAATTTTTTTCATTCAAATCAATATAGGAGATTAAAATTAGCCTGCATACAAAACTCTTAATATTTGTAATATAATTTGCTGTAAATAATGCTCATTTAGCCAGACAATCTCAAAAAATTGTCTGTGTTAATAAAACTAGCTGAAATACACGTCACTGGTGCCTTAAACACGTAGAATTTCTAAAGTCGTAAATCATTTTAACGACGTCGTAAAAATTGTATGGCACAGTGGACCGAATAAGTATTTGGATGTATTACATATAAAGCAATCCTATAGTATAATGGCCGGCATTTGCTGGTGCATTCGCGGCATCGCGTTGCCGGCTCTTCAAAATTTTCAAGTTCAAAAGTATGGTAACATACATAAAGTTGTTTTGATTTATAATTATTTTTTTCCAGCAATTTTAAACGCTTAATTTTAATGCTAACTAATAAATTTATTTCTATGTATTTTTTTTAATATTTCCAAACTAGCTTTCTAAGAACGTCACGAACTAACAGTTTACTGAAGTATGAAGTATACTTGTATATTGAGCTTAGCAATTTTAGAAAATATATCTGACAACCTAGCTTTTTTCTACCTATTTTCAATTTAGAATGGAAATAGAGTACATATATTTCGTGATCGCCGAGAGTGTAAAAGACATTTAAATTCGAATATACATCAACAAAATATATTTGGTACGGTTAGAAAAGAGGAATTTTTGTTTGATTTGTGTATAATGTTTTCTGCATTTGGCCTTGCGTGGAACGCGGTAGACAATATTTACTTTAGAGGTTTTTTTGCCAAATATGTATCCGATTTTCCATTGCCGAGTAGTGATATGTTGCATAAAGCATATTTACAGAAGACATATCAACGTGTCATGGGAAATATCAAAGAAGACATACGTACATAATATTTCTGTGGCTGACAGTGGAAGAAAAGCAGATTTTGCGGTAATAAGGTCGTTAATACCCCCGATATTGATAGCTAATAAACGGGTTTTGTAAACAGTGGCTAAAAGTATAGAAATAGTAGTAACACGTGGATTCTCCTCTGTGGATGTAAAAAATAATAATGTACTGATGTTAGTGACAACAAAAACTGTTAGTGATACGAACAACTGAAACTCATGTGCGTGTTGTGTCGTCCTCTGTTCATGTGAACTATTAGGTATGAATTTGCACCTTAAACTTCAGTAGATGTGGAATGATCATTTTCCCTCTACGACCATATATACAGGCCAAGTCGCTCACGTTTAACGAGAATAAATGCAGAAAGACTACAGGTCATGGCAACGTTGCTCAAGCAATGAGGACAGTCGGTGTTTCTGAATGGTACAAGTAATAGGTATGTACATACATTATTAACACCTTTTTACTCCTGTCTTTTTGATCCCTCAATATGTCATCTTCCGTCAATAAGATAACGGATTACGAGTCCGGCCCTGCGTTACAGCACACGTTAGGAACCCTGGTGATAAATCATTCAATTTATTTTTGGTTGAAGTTTCGTAACACGGTAGGTTTTTTAGAGTAAGGCTAAAAACTCGATAGAAATCTGAGCTTAATTTTTTTGATGTTTTTACTTCATTATTTCGCATCGCAATGTTAAATTAATCGTTCAACTGTTGAATATTCGACGGGAGAAACGAAAACGGCTTTAGCAATTCATTTCCGTGAGCACGCATGTCGGCTTAAATTACATATAGGGAAAAGAAGGCAGTGCGAGAGGGATATAGGGAAAGTTTCCATTACCTTTTTTCTAATAAACGGATCGTTGCCGTATTCAAATCGTCTGGGGCCCGTGGAAAAAGTTTATTGCAGTAACGGTTAGCGGTTTAACTTATCAGTTTGGAGAGACATTGGAGTTGATGTGGACGTATACTCGTAAATTTAAATTTAAGAGCTTTTCTTGTAATTCAATTTATCAATTTGGAAAGATAAACATAGTCAACATATTGTTGAAGGATAGTGCGTCGCGACTTGGTCATATACATACTTATTTTTACAATTGAATATCTCTATTTGTACTGAAAAATAAATTAATTCGTATTATCAATAAATGCCCTTTGTCGAAAATTACTTTCAAGGAGTTAAGAACTAGTATATTAAGGAGTGTCGAACTATTTATTTCATTGGAATTATTAAAAAAAAAAATTGATTATAATTGTTTGATTAACCCTTTAACGTCCAAGTGCACTGTCAAGAGACATGAACTTAGAGGCTCATATTACTGATAGAAAAAAATAAAGAAAAAAACAACTAAAACCATGTATTCCTATGTTTTCGAGATCGCTCTTTCGAATGGAATCGTTAAAAGTTGCAAAAAAAATTGATGTAACCTTCAATTTTTAACAAAAACTATTAAAAAAAA
This sequence comes from Aromia moschata, assembly GCA_029963805.1. Lineage (NCBI taxonomy): Eukaryota > Metazoa > Arthropoda > Insecta > Coleoptera > Cerambycidae > Aromia > Aromia moschata. The sequence goes on along the minus strand of JAPWTK010000141.1, from coordinate 754,973 downwards.
GCGCGTTTTTCAAGATTCTCTTTTTTTTTAATCGCAATTTCAGCTATGTTATCGTCCTTTATATCACTCAAAAACAAATAGAAACGTGCACTCGAGACGTACTTGAAGGAAACGCAATGAGAACAATTTAATTTTCTCATTTTTGAGGTTAGAATGACTAGATATGGCAAAATTCAAAGGGTGATATTTCTCGTTTTTTACCAGTTGCAGGATCATTGACGCAAAAGAAGAATTTTGAAAAATAATTAGTCCCTTTGGGATTTTTGGGGTCGCTGATCACGATCCTGATGTCAGAATTTCAAAATTCGGGATGGTAGATATGACATGGCGACCATTTTGAAGCAAATTTCGAAATCCTGAATTTTTAAATTCTGACATCGGGATCGTGATTAGCGACCCAGAAAACCCCTAGTTTACAAAATTTGAGGCAAAATAATCGAAACATTTGAAATTTGATTCGGGATGTGGCCATATTGGATCCTCCATCTTGAATTTTGAAATTCTGACATCAGGATCATGATCAGCGACCCCAAAAATCCCAAAGGTACTAATTATTTTTCAAAATTCTTCTTTTTGCGTCAATGATCCCGAAACTGGTAAAAACGAGAAATATCACCCTTTGAATTTAAGATAAAGGTCATCAGATTCGGACTCAGCGATCCCAAAAACCTACATAGGTATACATTTTTTTCAGATCGTTTCAACTACTTTTTCTTAGTTTGACCTTCAAATGACCTTGAAACTGACGTGATAGAGCTTAACCGACCTCGGCATCGGATTCAGCGACCCCAAAAACTCCTGGGTACCTAGGTAGACTCCGGTGTTTTTTTTTTTCAAAATAAATGTTGACCTGTGTTATTCTCCCTTCGAATGTGTAAAGGGCAATCCGCTACGTTCGTTCGTAAAATAAAAAATAAATTTGTTCGTAGAATTAGGGTCCTACTAGGGGTTATTCCGTTTTGCTCGTTTAAAAAACTAGAAATTTTATCGTCAAAATTCATTTTGGGAACATTACAGAAGTTCGTACTTCTCGATCGGTAACATTTTTCTTAGTAAAGAATAAAAAGTTAAGTTAGTAAACTTATTTCAAAAAATATATAGTTAACAATCATACGCGCTGTGAAATATTACAGAAGAAATATTGATTTATGAACTAATGCACCGTAAAGTGTTTATAAAATAAAACTTAGTTCGTAAAAAAAGCATGTAAACATTATTTCAAACTCAGACAAGAAAGCAGACAATTTCGAAAACGTTCTTCTGAAGTATAAAACACTTCACTCTCCATTATGTTCAAATTTATTGTTATCATGTATATTTAATCATAACATAGTATAAAACAAAGTCGCTTCCCGCTGTCTGTTCCTACCTATGTATGCTTAGATCTTTAAAACTACGCAACGGATTTTGATGCGGTTTTTTTTTTAATAGATAGAGTGATTCAAGAGGAAGGTTTATATGTATAATACATGCATAATATAGTAGAGAAACACTGATAATTTTAGAGGTTTCTAATATGATGTCGTCAACCGTGCGAAGCCGGGGCGGGTCGCTAGTTATAAATAGTGAAGAAAATCACAATCTCAGTACAATTATTTCAATTGTTATGCCATCGTGAATAGTAGTAGGTAGTTCATTAAACCCTTTTTTCGTTAAAATACCCAATGTACTTTTCATATTAATGAACCTCACATACACCTATCGTACACCTGTCATACACCCCACATATATATGTACAATAAATGATGGTTTTCTGATGGTGAATGGCTACGAGTGGAATCAGTTTCACTTAATGACTTCTGTGTGTCCAAAATACTTGTTTTCTATTGAAACAATTACGAATCATCCTTAAATATAAATATTAACATTACAACGATGAATGTGTTTATAATTTGGTGTAACAATGTTTTCCATATAATTAAATTAAATTTTATAACATATGTAGAAGAAAGACAAAATTACTTAGTTCATCGTAGAACATCGCATTTTTGTAGCAGACGGGTGGTTTAAGGCATTTTCCATCTTATAAAAAATTAGTCTCAATTTTATTTGTTTATATACATTACCCTTGATCTCAGTTATCAAATTTAGTCACATCTAAAAACGAAAATATGCTGTCAGTATATAAACAATTATTAATAGTTATATACAACGGAATTAAAAAATACGTATCATATAATTTTTTTTATTGGTGAGTGGAAACGGGGCTATAGGACTAGTTTTTACTAGTAGTTAAAGCAGCCCCCTTTTATTGGTGGCTCCTCTGTACCTGCCAAATTTGATATATACCTAAATAACTGTCAACGATTTTACGACGTTTTACATCGTAAAACTTGCTAAAATATGTTAAGAATAAATTAAGATTATGATTATTAATCTTAGCATTTCAGTTTCATCTATTTTTCTATTCAATATGTCTCATACTGCCTGGTCATCGAAATATCCTATTAATGGGGAGGTAGTACGATAAACATACTTTCTTTCAGAATTGCATTCGACAACTATGACTGGAAAAGCCAGGATAATTTTTGGAGGTCACTTTCTATACTTTACTACATCCGTACTGCATCCATAGCCGATTTCGATAACAATAAAAACCCTAGTTATTCTCTTCTTACAGTATTCATTTTTTAAGTTTTGTTTCCATACCACCTTTTGACGATGAAAAAGTTAAATATTTCCTCGACTGGTCTGTTATCGCTTGATGACAGGCTTGGTCTTGTTCATTCTACCTGAAAAGAAGCCTCGTATATGGTATACCCATTTTTATTTCGAATCAATTTATGTTTTTATATCTTTTGTACAGCTTTTAAATAATAAAGTCTATGGATTACATATTAGTACAAGGACATATCTATCTTCATTTCTATAAAAATTTTTGTTTGTCTTATTTTTAAGTATTGTGCCTCATATTATGTTCCTGGTGCACACACTGTAGATTATGGTAACAGTTACGATTCATGGCATATCCAGAATTATTACTTTTATTTTCCATTTGATGCAATTGCAAACGTAAAAGTGTCGATGCCGCCACAGTTTGATATGTTATCGCCTACACTTTACACCAATTATATTTTCCGTCAAAGTTATCATTGTGTAAAAATACCAAAATTTATTTTTATAATTTTATAGGTGACATTCGGGAAAAGCAATAACATTCGCAATCTCTTTTTTTTCTTCACAAACATGAACAGATCCGTGACAAAACCTACATTAAATTTCGTTTTATTCCAAGTGCGCAGTAATACTCGTAGATGGAACATCTAAGATGTAAGCCTCTGTTGATTTTACTTGGGCCTTCAGCAGAAACGAAATGTAGAATTGCCCACGAATCGTTCAAACATCGATAAAGTTATTTGCTAAACAAACAACGCTGCTGATCAATTCTGTCGTTCAGATTGTTATTTATTCAACGAATAACAATTTTTTTGCGTGATTAAAATGTGTTTCCAAGGCACCATTCAGCCTATCCAAATGTAATTTGTCAAAGGAATCTCTTTTCGATTTCAAATGGAAAAGAGCAATTTCGAGAGAGTGAATGGTATTGTTTGAGATTTTATCGTGAGTAATACCGTTAAGAGGATAGTGGAGCAGAAGTGAGGAGAAGATGGGGGAAGATGGCGTCCAATAGGTTTAAATAATTTTTTTGTCAAAAGTTACATCGAAAACCAGTGACTGATTGATTGAAGTTCTCGTATTTTCGTAATGAAGCATATTTTAGAGAATTATTCGTATTAGGTAATAATAATGACATATTTTAGGGTGAGAGTAATTATTAGATTTAAATAGAAGGCTATAATAGCAAAGCAAACTTCAAATAAAAGTTTGGCACTGCGTGTAAAATGTTTTAAGTCGTAGATTTTTCATATTTACTGAGATAGTATACAATGTTTTTACACTAGTACTTTTTGAAAAATGTTCAATTTCCTTAAAGGTACAGAGTTATAAAATCTTAGAAACAAGATAAAGGTAGGAAATAAAAAAAATAATTTCCATGACGTTATATATCTCCATATTTAAAAAAAAAAACAACAAAAATAAAAAGACTGTATGTACTATAAGTGAATAAGAAAAAAAAGCGTAAATATTTTGCGAGCCATTTCCAAAATATTCTGGTAACCCCCTAAATCTTCTGGTAATCATCTAACCTGCGGCAAGTGGCCCATTTGCTAAGCAGACGGGTCGATTTCGCAGGAAGGATCAGGATCTGGAATCTGGGTAAGTAGGCTCAACATTGATTGGTACCTCAACACCATAGGGTAAACACTCGGAAGAAAATGTCTGTAAAAATACTTAACATAGTGTTGTCCACAACGGAGCTGCATTTAGTTATGTAAAATTACGTGGAATGTGTATTCCTTCTTACAAAATATTATATAATGTTCTTAAATAAATGTATTCTTATCCAGCCGTATACAATGCTCGAGGAACACGTTAATTAGAATAAATCCTGCGTATTTCAGCAATGTCGCTTCTATAGCTTGTCAAGTTAAAATTATTTTATAACTCACGAAACAAATTTCGAATAAAGAAGACATTAGTTATTTTTATGGGGAAAGTTTTCCGAACATAACAGAAACAAAAAACTGCAAAATAATATTACAGTGGCAATTCCGGTTTTTCCGGAATTGCTTCCATCTTATGATTTGCAAAGAGGACACCCTATATACAGTATGTCCCCGGATCGAGTTTAAAAGAGGAAACAAATTTGTGTTTTTGGTTTCTCAGAAAAAGTCACTCTTGATAATTTGCCCTGCTTGGTTTCAAACCCCCAAAACGCAAATTACTTTTTATTTAACTCAAACGGTTCTCGAGATAATACCATTTTTCTTCATAATTTGGACTTTTGACTGCTGACAACTAATAAGTCAGTATAACTTCAAATCGAATCTTCGTCATTTTGCTACTATTTATATGCTATAATCTTGACTCTAGAACAAAACATTTATTTGATTCAATGCTACGGAACTGGGGAAGAGTGCTATCGTGTTGTTATTAATAAATTTAACGAAAAATACCCGGAAGTTAGCATTTCTAATGTCGGAGCGAAGAAGTCGGTGACCAAGTTCTTAGAAACAGGCTCTGTTTTAGACATTAAAAATAAAAAAAAATGGTTGAATGAAGATGATGCTGCTTCAGTTCTTGCCCTCCATTCCGTGAGAGAAGCTCCAAGATTATCACTTAGAAGAAGGGCAATTGAAACTGAAATAAGTAAATCGCATTTACAGAGAATTTTCAAGCAGAACCTGATTTTACCATTTAAACCAAAATTCAGGCACACCTTATAGGAGGGTGATGAAGCCAAACGTTTGGATTTTTGTTTGGAGATGGGCAACAGAGTTTTAAATGACGTAGGATTTCATAAGCGAACTTTGTTCCCGATGAATCTACTTTTTCAACAAACGGCGTCGTTTCCTCTCAGCATTGCCGGTATTGGAGTGAAACAAATCCCCTCTTTACTATTTCTTGTCGAAGACAATATTTAAAAAAAGTTTATGTGTGGTGTGCGGTTTCATATACAAATGGCATTATTGGTCCATATTTTTTTCAAAGAAAATTTAAATCATAATACATACCTATTTGGAAAAAATTTTAACAGATAAACTTGATGAACTTCCTTTAAGTTATCGAACGAGAATGTTTTTCCAACAAGATGGGTGCCCTGCTCATCATGCCGTTACTGTCCGTAATTGGCTCAATTCCGAATTTAATGAACACTGGATAGGAAGGAATGGTCGCATTTTATGGCCACCGAGAAGCCCTGATCTGACAATATTGGACTTGTATTTATGGGGACGTTTAAAGCAAATTGTTTATCGTGAACCTCTAGAAAATGATGAAGAGCAATTAAAAACAAGGATTCAAAATGCAGTCAAGTCCTTGTCAATTGAGGAAATTAGAAATAGTTTTAACGAATTTAGAGCTTGGATTGAAATTTGTGCAGAAAAAGGAGGAGCATTATTTGAATAAAAAAATTCTGGTTTAGTTTTGATTTCATTTTATAATCAGTTGTTTAAGTCAATGATTAAAACATGAGACTAAGTAATTCGAATAATTTTTTTAGTTAACTAATTAATTGAGTTTCTATAGCATATAGTATCCTAGACAACGAAATTATTGGGTTAAATCCGCCGACAAGAATTACTTATAAAATTTTGTGAAAGTCCAAATTATGAAGAAAAATGGTATTATCTCGAGAACCGTTTGAGTTATATAAAAAGTAATTTGCGTTTTGGGGGTTTGAAATCAAGCAGGGCAAATCATCACGAGTGACTTTTTCTGAGAAATCAAAAACACGAATTTTTCTCTTTTAAACTCGATCCGGGGACATACTGTATAGTGCGTGCCTAAAGTATGGAAACATGCAGAAATATTTGAAATGGCTTAAGCTACTTTGACAATATTTTTGACGTATAGACTACATAATTCTGCGAATGTAATTTTTGTTTTCGCGATGTTGCCAAACTTCTAATATCTGAGATATAGGTAACAATGAACTTTTCATTTATAAATAGGATGCCCTGTATTTTTTTTAATTTTCTGATAGTATTTTGTTGCCGATTCAGTGATATTAATCTGTGTTGTTTTGTTTTGAATATTACTATGCACAAATTAGAAAGAACATTTTTATTCTTGTAATCTAGATTCAAATAAACGTAACTCAAAAAATTATAGAGAAATAAGAACATTAAAGGCGATCCTCAAAATATAACTCAAAAACTACTTAGATTAGAAAATTTTGAAATATATAGGGTGTCTCGTTTAAAAATAAAAAGTTTACTTTTGTATCTCACAAACTATCAGCTTGGCAACATTGCAAATACAAACATTGCATTCGCAGAGTTATGTGATCTACAAGTACAAAATGTTGTCAAAGTGCCTTAAGGCTATTAGAAGCTTAGAAAACTTAAGAAGTTTAGTTTCAAAGATATCTGTATATTTCCATATTTTACACGCATTGTATTATTGCATATCTAAAATCATCTTAATTTTCTGGCTTCAATTATATCAAACAGGTGAGTTTTTAAGCAGTGAAATAATTTTATAATTATTTTCTAATTTTTGGTTTCAGTATGCTATAATTGATTACATAAATTCACGTTAAAATCCCAGTTACCCTGTAAATAAAAAATAATTAAATGTACCTAGTACTTAAAAAATGCTTCTGAGGAGAAATTTAAAATTTTACTGTATTTTCCGTCCGGTACTCGTACCGAAACTTTACCGTATATCCTTGTTAGAGGTTTTTTCCCAATGACGTAAAAGTTACAACAAGAATAACAGCGCTAAATAAAGGAATTTTTCTCGAATTACAGTCTCCTTGTTAACTTTATCTGAAGCTGTAGTCAGACATGAAAATGACAGCCTGCTTCATGAAAACCGATCTATGCGTTGATAATAATTTGTCGATATATGATTACCACACGTATTTCATGACACGTGTTTCATACTCGTTGTTTTCGAATGCATTGACGTCCATGGATTTATTTTTATCGAACTGATTGATGATTTTTTTTTGATTTGAAAGTCATGAGAGCAAAGTTTAATTCGTATAATTTAGTACAGAATAATTTATGTTTAAAAATGTTGTTAAACGACGGTATTTGATTCTCGTCGAATATCTACCATCCAAACATTTGATGAAAACTCATATTTTTTTTGTTGTTTTTTACCAACTAAAGTCATCAGGAGATGAACATAATTGAAAAAGATTATTATCTTTCGATGTCAGTGGTTCTTTGTTAATACTGAATCTTGCAGTCAGATTTAATTTCATGTATCACTACGAGAAAACTGTTGAACAACAAAAAAAATTGTATTTCAGTCAATGTTGAGGGATAAGAGATATTAACTTAACTATCGCTGTGACAATTATTGATAACAATTTGAATGTTTAGAGCACACAACCAAAAAGAGCTGTAACTTGGGGAAAAGTGGTCATAGGGAAAAGAAAAAAAAAAGAAACACGAGGCTCCAAGTTTCTAGTTTTGGGATCTTGAGTTTAAAATTTTTTAGTGTCTGCAGTTTTTGAGTAATCATAAGAAAACCATCGAAAAGAAATCGAGATTTTTGCTTGTTTTTAAGAGGTCCACGGACCTCAATACATTATTTTCGATACGTTCATCATAAACGACTTTTAGATATTTAATTCTCTTTAATTTTACCTATCACCACTGAGCCCTGTACGATGATTTTTCGCTGATTTATCGCCATTCAAAGTAAAAGTGTCCTTGTTGTCCCTTTGATAAAATCAGTTACTCGGGAAATAATGAACGTACAGAAAATTCAAGTAGGGTTTTGAAAACTCCAAAAGTTTCCTCTACATAATTAGTGATATTTGTATAACTTGGAATAACCTGGATAATAATGGATAGACTAAAGATATTGACTGTAACTTTTCAACATTAAAGTACCTCAAAGAAACCCTGAGAGTTTCAAAGCGTTGCGGTTTTTTCTTTCATAGTGTTCGGAATGATTGAAATTGTCGTTTGTGCTAAAAATCAATGTAAGGGTCGATTTTTCACTTTCTGTTTTTCACTTTTTTAAGTTAGATAGTTTTCTTAGCATTAATCCGTATTTTTTTGCATTAAACTTTACTTGAATTTTTTGTATGTTCATTATTTCCGAGTAATTGATTATTTATCAAAGTCAACAATGAAATTTTTGCTTTGAACGCACAGTGTGCTTGAAGGTGGAAAAATTATGATGAAAATGAGTCCCAAATCTGTTTGCGCAGGCTGATTCTAGATTAAAAGTAGATTCAAAATTTATAAAATTTAAAATCGTAGCTGATCCCTTTCGCGTTTTATCTACATTTTTGGATTTTAACCCTTTGCAATACAGTAAGTCGTATACATAAACTTTTTCTTCGAGCACTTAGCACTTTTAAGTGTGACAATTATTACTGCAGTTTTAAATGATTTAGTTTTTCTAATAAATATCACTAATACACTAGTATACATAGTTCAAACATATTTTTTGAAAGAACTAATGTTTTTGGTGGAAATAGTATTATTTAATAATAAAAATCAGTATCCACGGTCTTCTTATCCCATTAGTACCTATTATTTTTCCATTAGTACTACTTGGATTATATATCCTTTTGTCGCTTAATAAATCTTTTGTTTGAATACTAGGCGTGCAGTTCTAATTTTTTCATTAAACGTACTGATTACGAAAGTAATAAACTTTGTGTATTAGCTTTTGTTTGATAGAGCTTAGTATTATGTACCTTGTTATCTAAAACAATGACAGATATGGTAATTTGCTGATGGGTAAATATATATATATATATATTATTTATTCTCTTCTGTAGATACCAACGATTAGAACAATAACTCGAAGGAAATTATGGTTTCTGATATTCAAAATTCTATTTTATTTGTGGTTGTCCAATATTAATGAAAACTGAGAATAATTCCTGTTCACTGTTATTCGTCATCAGAAATGACATATCCGAATTTCGACCTTATTAGGTATCATTGATACATCTGACGAGGAACAACACTGAACACGTGTTTCGGCCTCTTGTCAGGAGAATAAAGCAGTGACATCTATATGCTGTCTAATGTGCTACTGGACTGCTCTCTAGTGTGCCTAAATTGGACTCGACCTGTTTTAATAAAACTTAAAGATTCTGAAAATATAAAAGTTAAACGAACCCTTTGAGGCACACATTTTTTATATAATCAGTTTCTCGTAAAAAATGGTATCCTGGGGTTTTCGGGGTTGTTGATTACGAATCTGACCTCAGAATTTAGAAATTCAAAATGGCGGATCCAAGATGGCGAATAAAAAATGTCAAATATCACCGGATTTCATTAAAAAATATTAGGTATATCATGGTTTTTGGGGTCGCTGATTACGAATCTGACTTCATATTTTAACAATCCAAAATGGCGGATCCAATATGGCGGACAGAAATTTCAAATATTACCGGATTTCATTGAAAATTGATACACAGAGAATTTAGAGCTCGCTGATTACCAACCTGAACTTAGATTTTAAAAATTCCGAATGGCGGATCCAATATGATGACTAAATATTTGAAATATTACTGAATTTCACCAAAAATTGCACATAGGAAGTTTTTCAAAAACGGTAGCCTAAAATTGAAATTTACTACTGGATTATTCCAAAGTTTACATATGGAGCTGTCGGAGTGATCTCGAATAGGTTATGGTGCCCATTTATATGTAATTACCGATTTTACTCCTACAAAAGGATTGCGGTCACCTTGAAAGTATGAAAAAGTTCTTTTTGGGTGGCTTATCTAGTTTTCTGGGTTTTGAGTAGCTAATACACCACTGACCCTCGATAATTCGTGGTTAAAAAATGAGTTTTTCTCACTTTTTTTTCAAATTTTCAATGAAATCTTATTGTATTTCAAATTTTCCTCCGCCATCTTGGACCCGCCATTTTGAATTTTCAAAATTTGAAATTAGATTCGTGATCAGCGACCCCGAAAACCGTCATATGAAAATTTTTAATAAAATCCGGTGATGTTTGAAATTTTTTCCGCCATCTTGGATACGCCATTTTGAATTTCTAAATTCTGACATCAGATTCGTAATCAGTCACTCCAAAAACCATTGTATAATAGTTTGTTTATGAAATCCAGTGATATTTGGAATTTCTGTCCACCATCTTGAATCCGCAATTTTGAATTTTCGATATCTGAAGTCAGATTCTTAATCAGCGACCCCAAAAACGGTTGTATAATAATTTTTCATGAAATCCGGTGATATTTGAAATTATTGTTCGTCATTTTGGATCCGCCATTTTGAATTTCTAAATTCTGACGGCAGATTCGAAATCAGCGACCCCGAAAACCTCTGTATAATTTTTTCCGCACGATGATGCTAAAAAATTTCTCCAATAATGAATTTTTGTTAGAAAAAGGGTTGTTTTTTTTAAATTTGTTAATTAATATAAATAAATTAACAAACAAATTCATACCTTTGTGCATGAATTTTAATTCTGTAACATCCCACGATCATAAAAATACAAAAAAACATCGGTTAAATCGAATTTAAACTACTTCGCAAAAAACTGTATTAAAAAACTGCGTTCCGTGCCGCAAAGGGTTAAAAAGAAAAGTTTCAGGTAAAGTCCTTAATAATACTTCAAAACAACGATATACCAGAAAGTTATTTTCTGGTTACCAAATAATAAGTTTTGGTCACCACTTCAAGAAATATAAAAATTAATAAAAATATACTAATAAAGTAAACTTGAAGACATGGATGAGCTTGTAGATCACCCGACGGTGCCCTATTCTACCCAATGCATTTGGGCTAGTACCTGGGTTAATCAGGCATTAAACAAACTTACACAACATATACATACGTATGATTCAAAATATATGTATCTTATTGTTAGTGTGCCAATGACCATGAAAAATAACTTATTACCCGAGTGGGTACCAAGCGCCCGGTAGTTGTCACTTTTAAACTAAAATATTGTTAGGAGTAAATAGTATATAGAGTAGTTAGGAGCATATATAATTACAAAAGTCCAATTTCCGTGTGTAATTTGGCTGTCTGTTGTTTCTTTTATATACTGTACACTTTTATAATCCCAGTGTATTGTACGTAGAAGTTTATTTGTTTTTGACTATGTGAAGTTGACTGCGAGCAATGATAGGAGAGGTTTTATCCTTATCTCCCAAAAGACTCAGGTATAAAACTCCAATATAGAGCAGATACGTCTGAACCGTGACATTAATAGTTTGGATTAAATTGTTTGTAGAATTCTAGCTTATTTCGTTACCTTTCAGGAGTGACTCAAATATTACACAGGACTACGGAGTTTTGTTGCTTGAGAATATGATCTCAAGAATACTCTATGAGATTCTATATTTACGTTATGTGATGTATTGTTTTATGCGTTGCAAAATTCCTTCCTCCAGTACTCAGATTATAGATATCATGTAATATTTGTTAATACAGTTTATACAGTTCTATCACATACGAGGTGTGTAAATAAAGTAATGAGACTGGTTTTTTAATTTTTTTTTTTATTCAAATAGAATTACATATCAGTATTAATAACTTTCTTGGGAAGCCACACAGCGCTGGAGACGGTTCTTCCATTCCTCATAGCAGTGCTGGAACGCATACACGTGTGGACCTTTAATTTGGAAGCATATAAAATGCTAAGATAATACCTAAAATAATATCTTCCACAAAATATTGCCAAAGCCTCACCTATCTGAAAGAACACGGCTGTATTCCCCTATCGTATAGCTCCGCCTTCTGCGTATCGAGTCGGCAAGGTTCGGCAACGTTTCGCGTTTCGCGTTTCGCCGGCGACCATGGCATTTCCAGCCCTTTAGGCGTAAGTAACTAGTGTCTCGTTTAAAACTGCTTAAAAATGTCCGCTTATACCGTCGAGGAAAAATAATCGACGCAACACACAATATTCCAGTCGAAATGTTAGAAAACACTCGTCAAAAGTTCTACAACAGGCTGGGATATTGTTTGGTCTGGTGGTCTCTTCGAGCTCCTTATTAAATAGTTTTTAAGATTTCTTTATTCGAATTTTATTTTTATTTTATTAGAATTTCATTACTTTATTTATTTTATATTTTTTTATTTATTTTACTTATGGAATTTTGTTATTTTTATTTTATTTACCAAAGAATACCAGTTTTATTTCGCATCAGGCGGCAAAAGAGAGGAATCAAATCCATGAACTTAAGGTCCGTATTTATAAACAATTCTCAATCAATGCCTGTCTTATTAAGCCGGTTTTACGTCATTTTTCTATTTGTTGTAATAAATAAAAAATGACATAAAGTTAACTTGAGTCTGAGATTGAGATCCGTTTATAAATACGGACTTAAAAGAACATGCACTTATGATTACGCAATTCTACTGTTGGGCCTTGTGCTAAACCGAGTACATCCACCACTTACGAACGATTTGCAACTGAACTAATCTAATGCTACAGAACCGAACATAAACAAAGGTCCACTCTAAGCTCCACCCACTAATGCACTCTCCTTGCCCCGTCTTGTATCTGAGCGATTGTCGGCGGCCGGGATTGTAGGGGAATGCATTACGTATGACGTCTGCTCCGCCTATCTTGGCCTACCAATATTCCATGCATGAAATTTGAAATTTGAAATGCATGAATATCCTATGCTTCCAAATTAAAGTTCCACACGTGTATACTGGAATAAACTTCAGCTGATCGGTTACAGCCGTTTGTACTCTTCCCCGATAATTCTTGTCGTCAACCGACGATCTGCACAATATCCCGTATTCACACATATCCGTCGCGCTGTGTCCAAGTCTGAAGCAAAACCTGATAGCACAACGTTGCTCAAAATTAACGTCACTCATTTTTCAAACGCACTAGAAAAAATCGGTTTACGAAAACAGTCACAAAGAACAAACAAATGACTCTAACAAGTTCAGACTTGTACGGAAGGTGCTTTGCTTTGCTATCTGATGTACTTTTTCAAACCATTTTAAAACTAGTCTACTCTGTGTCGCATATGTAGTTATACGAACATTTGTTACAAATGTTATGCCTTTGAAGTAAAAAGTTTGACATCATGCCAGGCTTCCGTGAAAGATAATAAATATATGTTATCTAGTCGTAAATAGCAAAAGCTTTGGGCGTGCAGTCTAGTACGATTCTAGTTTATATTTCTATCCAGTGATAAGTATCGTGATTACTTTATATATAGTTTATAAGGAAACTAGGTTATAAAGGCTTTTGTTTGCAATGGCATTTATGCGACTGAAATATATATGTACATTTTATAATAAAATAGTAGAATACATAAATGCTCCACAGAGAAATATAGTAAATGTAAATATTTGGAACTGCGAAATTTATTTCAAGAGAAATTTGGAATTAATAAAATATGTACATTTATATTTTGACGTGACATATACATTTGATGTACATCATAAACTCATTTTAACGACTAAGAGTCATCAAAATATTTGTCCCTATTGGTAACAATCGTTTTAAAAAGTCTCATAAAAGTAACTTAAAGAACCTTTATTCAAAATACAAAATATTGTGTAAACAAAACCAAAAATACAACCCAAACACCGTTGTTCTAAAGTCTCTTATAGGAAATCTCGTTATCATGTTCATGGAAGTCATGTTTATATTTCTGTAATAATAAAATCACACCTTATGCTTCAGGTAATGAGATTTTTAAAATAGACGTTATTCATGACTTTTTATTTAGATGGGAAGGATTCTGGAACATATTGTTTACTTTAATGTCTGTACAAGATACGATGGAGAAGAGGAAATGAGATGGAAATGTTCGCAGAATCAGTTTTCAGTGCTTTATATTTTCCTAAATATGTACTCGCATCTTAAATATAATTTAGAATTGTGGTACTTACTTCAGTTTGTTTAAAACGCCTGTGGCTGGTTTACAAGGGTCTTATTTATTTAGTCGGGCCCTGTTTTCTTAACAAAGGTCTTCTTAAACAGATCTGAGGTCCTGAACAAACGTTCGTTACCCATTAGAGCTCACACCGACCACAATATGAAATTTAAGCTTGTTTGGAATGGCGAATATACCAAACGCTGCATACACTGTTTTGATCTATTTCGCTTCAGTATTCACAACGTTGGATTAATCCCTTTTTGTTTACAATATGCGTCAGGAATGTGCAAGATATTCCTTAATTAAAGAGGGAATTAAGTGATCCTAGGGAGAAAAGAAGTAACTCAGTTTTTGTCAAAATGAAACGTAATCAAATTTCATTTATAAACGCTCAAATGAAATCCTTTATGACACTCAACTGAAATGTTTCTCGTGGACAATTCATCAACAATATATATCGCCATAAAGAATTATAACAAGAACAATATACATTCGATGAAAGTCATACACCCATTTACATATATACCACAAAGGGGCGGTAAGTTAACATGTAATGCATCTACAGTACAAGTTTGAACTCGTTAGTCATTTGTTTGTTCTTTGTGACTGTTTTCGTAAACAGTTTTTTTCTAGTGCGTTTTAAAAATGAGTGACGACAGAAGTAGGTATATAATATGTAACTATAAAGTTTTATAGCAAGAGCAAAACTTGTACTGCATTAGATTCTACTTTAAGAACTTTTGCAACGAAGTGTCATGAGTCATAACACTTGCGTGTTTATGTCTCATAACACACAATGATATTTTTGACAATAAATATTGACAGTAGTTTCAGCGTTTGAATAAGAGATAAATTTTGTGAAAATACGTCAGGAATTTGGCAAATATAAAACTTGTCAAAATATTTCAGTTATTCAATATTGACGTATTTTTATATTTTTTTGAAGAAACAATGTTGCTTATTTTACTTAAGTTTTTTATTTCAGTAAAAATTTCCAAATTCTTATTTTAATGTATGTGGAATATAGTAGTCTGTACAATTGTACAAGCTTTATTGCAACTGCAGCAGTAGAAAGTGTTGTTCAAGCGGAAACATAAGTAACTGAATAATAAGTTACATAAGCTAATGGAGTCTAAACTTCAAAGAGGATTACGTTATCCACGTAAATCAGATCGGTTAATATTGTGGAACATTAATATTAATATTTTGAAACAGAATTTGTAACAAACAGTTCACCATCGACTCCATTATGTCTAGAATTTGCGGTTTCACGAGATTGAGAACAATATCCTTAGGTTCAGTCTTAGCGAAAATTGCTGCATAATTAAAGAGAATAACATCTACTGAACGAGGTATTTTTGGAATGGGAATTCGTTCCATGAGGCATCTGCCCAGCTAAAGGGGTGGAATATGGACTATTTCTTTTCGGACTATTTCTCTATATTTTTCGATTTGTTACAAAATATTTTTGTTTCAAAAAGTTATGGCCATTTTAATTTTGGGAAACAAAATGTTCCTATAAAATTAAAATTAAAATGGCCACAACTTTTTGAAAAAAAAATATTTTGCAACAAATCGAAAAAAAGTCTCCTTATATTTGTTTCTAGATTATAAAAAAAATATACTGCAAATATCCCACAGAGCGTTACTGAGAACCCAGGGAGTGCTCCAGTGTTTTTGAAATTTTTTTCGCAAACTTTGCTGACGGTTTTTTCACTATAAATCCTTTCTGTATGAGGTGTATAGTCATCACCAAAAAAGTGAAGAGGGTCCCATGCGTCGTTTTCAAGATATGGCTAACTGAAATATCACGCACCGCCACTGTAATCTCAGGAAATATAGTAATAAATACCTAGTCATTTCTATAATTGACAATTACTAATTTTATTATCGGGCATTATAACAAACCGTTAAACATATATTTTTAATGTATCGTTATACATATATTTAAATAATCGGAAATTTTTAATATGGATAATTGACCGTCTCTTATATTAATTCAGTTTTGTTCATATTTTCTAATATCAACTATCTGACACTTTTTCAGTGTTGTTATCATAATATTTCTATGGTATTACACATACATAATCAGCAATTATCTTCTTCTAAGAAGGATCTTCGCCACATTCCACCACTGTAACACCGACTTCTCGCAGAAGAATGTCAAGGTATTATGTACAGGGTGATCGATTTATCATAGGAAATGAGTTTTTCTCAGAAACGGCCGAGAGAAATTAATTTTTGTTAATATTTGTAAAACTATTTTTAGTCGCCTTCACTCAAATTTAAGGCAATAATATAAAATATGTCTTAAGAACCCACGACGCCTAAAAAATACAGCCTTATTTACTTTACCATTACAAAGGTATATTAATTGTGAGTTCTTTTTCTATTTAATTTTTTTTTTGTATTGTGAATATTTAAAAAGTTATGGTTGAATTGTTGTTGAGTGCACTATCTGTTTTTCTCAAAAACTGACTGAATGAATATAATTTCTGTAAAGAGTATACAAATGTATTTGTCTTTACTAAAGGCAAAAGCTTCTGCCTAGTAAGACAGAAATAAAAAATATAGTTTAACGATCACGACACCTCGAATCTTTTTTTACAATTTTTTGTCATTCGTATTATTCGATTTTTGTTATATTTTTATTCTTTTAAAAGTTATGGCCGATTCCCATAATCTTATTTGGTCTACTAAAACATCCACATAAAAGTATTATCTAATAAACCGTTTTGTACTTTAAAGAATCCCAGGATTACATTTCAAATTTAATTTTCTTGATGCCTCTCTGATTGTTACTTTAGGATAAGTGTGAAAGTATTTGTGAAGAACAGTGAATTGATTTTTTTCTTCTTCGGTCCAATTGATTGAATTGATGGCAAATCTTTATATAATAATTATATGTTATTTTATGTATTTTTAAACTTTGTAAAATCTCCACGCTTTTTATTAAACAATCTAAATTTATAAATAAAATCACTCACGCGTCGATACTGTCGATAATACGCTTCTAGGCATACCTAATATTCAATTCAGTTTATTACACAATCAGCAATCGACACTTTAGTAACTTTGAACAATAGTGTATTCTGAATTATGGTATGACTAGAGGAGGCCTATTGAATCAATCACCGTGTTAATAATTGATGATAATTCTATGATACACCACACAATGTGAGAATAATTCCAACGTCAAATTTTATGTCATTTGGTACATGTAATAGTCCAAGAGCTTGAGACAAAAAACTGCAAGTGTTTTGTAAATGCTCATATTTCAATATAGTGATACAGGCCCATATTTCAATTAAGGGTTTAGATGAGTCAGCAACAATTGCAATAGATGGATAACTGGCGGCATGTAATAACAATGAGCGCTCGTCTAATATGCATAGGTACTCACTTGTAGCAACCGCTGACTGTCTCCGTTTTATATACATGATGACTATATTCAATAGTCTTACATTGCCCAAAGAATTTTAGCATCAAGTGCTGATGCACCACTTTCTAACATTATGCTGTTTGACCACTTTGTAGCAAATTTATATTCAATATATTGTTTACTGTTTAAATGTTCAGCCGTTACAAAAATACTTTTGCTACACGTTTCCTTTTACTACATACCTCAAAAGACTCTGCCGTCAATAGGAATAGAGCTTATTTTTTCTAAAAATGTTTTAATTTTAACCTGTTTATATTTGCTTGTTATTGATATGTCAGGGTTATTTGATGTAATTTGGATGTGTGTTCATTGTTAATTTGAACTATACACTCACAGAATTTGAAGTAAAAGCTCGCTGAACTAAGTCGTGGACTTATTGCTCATTGCTCATGAAGTCTTTAAATCGTTTTCCCAACCAGACCACCCGCAGCATGTTGTAATTTCAACGGGTGTACACGCTAGAGTATAAAAAAACAACGGATAAATTTAGTGGAAATAGGTCGTACAGAACAGGAAGCGGTTCATTGATCTAGATACCTCCTAGGAAAAGCCATCCTGGATATACATAGAACACGAAACGGCCATCACAATGATATATTATTTTAACTGAGTTTTCATTTGCATATAAATATTGGGTAATCTATGAATATGAATATGAATCATATGAATCATACACGTATGCGTTTATTTTTTGTCGCTAGAATACTTTAAAATTAAACGAGCATAATTCCGTGCATAGTCATTCACCATCAGAAAAAACAGAACCGGATTTCGAAGCTAGCTTTTTTTAAACACACCGAAATATGACAAGACAGTTGATAAAAAGTTTACTATATACCTGACATTGCGTCGTTTCCGAGAACAAAGTTTTGTAAAAGAATCAATGTTTTTTTTTTTTGGAAAAATATTTGTTCCTGTCATTTTCTATGGTGGACAATTATACTTAGCAGACAATTTACAAACCAAAGAGGTGTTTGTATTGTTCACAGTGACGTAGTGCCAATGCGAAATCGTTAATTTTTAAGAGATTAATCAACTCTGGAAGGTAGAACTGATAGATAACACGAGTCATTTCAAGAAAAAACTTATTGTGCAATATATCCTTTAAAGTCAGTGGTTAGTGAGATACACGGTGTTAAAGATTTTGATAAAGATAAATGTTTAAAAAAATCCTACGTCACTGTGGACAATACAAGCACCGTGTTAGTTTGTATACAGGGTGTTTGGCTACTCGTGTTACAAATTGAGATCGTACAGGAAATTTGACGCTGAACAAAAAAGGTTCTCTTCAACATGGTCCGATTCCTTATCGTTTTTGAGATATTTCGGTTTTTCAAATTTTTCAAAATTTTACGACGTATACACGAAGAACGTTTAGAACATCGTTATATCGAACGCTACAATAAATGTGAGCGGTACCGTTGGATTCTACGTTAAATTTGCTATGAGAAACAACCTCGCTTGATCCCAGAAAAAATTCAACTCAATCTGCATTTCCAAAAATTTCGAAATTTACAAAAGTGGTAAAACTGTGGCAAAACGGGGTGTCAAAATGACCATTTAGGTATGGAACATGTGTCTCAAATACAACATTAAACTTTTACAAAATTTTGTAAATTTCGAAATTTTTGGAAATTCAGGTGATAATGCCTTAAGTTGAATTTTTCTCTGGGATCAAGCGAGGTTGTTTCTCGTAGCAAATTTAATGTAGAATTCAACGGTACCCTCAAATTGATTGTAGCGTTCGATATAAAGATGTTCTAAACGTTTTTCGTCCATACGTCGTAAAATTTTGAAAACTTTGAAAATCGAAATATCTCAAAAACGGCAAGGAATCAGACCATGTTGAGAATGACCTTTTTTGATCAGCGTCAAATTTCCTGTACGACCTCAAAGTTTGTAACACGAATAGCCAAACACCCTGTACATATGGTCCACTACATAAAACTTCAGCAAAACATATTTTTCCATTCTACTATATTCGAAAAACATTGATTTTTCTGAACACCCCGTATCTCAGTGACAAAGCGTTTTAAGAGGTATTTGTATATTAACTTTTTCCGTCAAATGACTTGAACTATCTGTTCCCGAAGTTACTGACATTCCTTTCGAAATAGCAGCTGCTATTCTAAATTATTATTTTTTTAAACTAATTTTAATAAAAGCTTAAATCGAATTAAAATGCTTTCTCAGTTGATATAACGTTTTTATGTACATCGTCGTCCCAACTGTTAACGAAAAAAACGTAAAATAAAACAGACGTAATAATTAGAAAGCCCTATATTTTATGGAGCGCAAGAACAGTTACCTCAGTTAACACAGAACCTGACAGCAGCTGGTTGTTGGTTTATTTTTTTGTTTTTTTGTTTTTACAGGACCTTTTAATTAGAATTTCTCTCACTCGTGGCGTCGTAATCAATTTTGGTTTGTTTACTCACATAAATAATGTTACAGCAATATCCAAAACTCGGGAAAATAATTCTATAAAACATACATGAAAATGAACAAGGTTTTAAAGGGTCTTTTTTTCGTATATCAGGTTTTTTTTTAATACACTTAACAACTCTAGCTAAGTATTGCGGATTACGGGTATTTGATAAAAACCTGGTTCTAAAACTAAATTAAGAAAAGCAATAAGCATTAAAATACTCTTGTCTTGTAGATTTGCTTTGACATCAACATCAGATCCTCTTTTTGTATCATAAAAGATACGCTACAGATGTTGAAATGTTACTTCCACGTTCTAAAAGTTCTCAAAATATCGCTGTTATGTAATAAATTATGACAGTGTGGTAGTAAATAGTTTAAATGCGTACATTCATCAATTCCCAAAATCAAACAAAGGATTTCTGGGTCGAAAATATTGATCAATTGAAAGCATAGAAAATCTCTTTAAAAGTGAAAGAAATTACGCCAAAAAATGAACGTGTGTTCCTCACATTTTAAAAAAGACGACTACATAATAACGACATGTTACTGGTTAGTAACGTCCAGTGAAATATTAGGTTAGGTTAACTCATTACATAAGTACATATGTATGCATGTACGTGTGTAAGTATATTAGAAAATACATGTACCCATATAGGTATGCAAATAATTTGTTTTTTGTGGTTACAGATGTAGTGTCAAAGAACTTTTTATGTTATTGTTATGTTATATTGTTTTTAAGTTGTGTTTGTATATGTATGTTACGTTATCGGTACAAGTTCAAAACAGTAGCCATAATATTGGTAGATAATTATTGGGGTGGAGGACAGCACAAAGTAAACGGTTTTATATTTTTTTAAAATGCCGATGTTCCGACGTTTAATTGACGTCTTTTTTGAAGGTTATTCAAGTGAAACAACTTGCATAGTATGTTTTTTGAAAAATACTTCAATAAAACGTCGAAACGTCGGAAAATAAATATATGTATATATATTTTTTAATGTCGACGTTTCGACGTTTTATTGAAGTCTTTTTCAAAAAAGCCTACTATGCAAGTTGTTTCACATAAATAGCTTCAAAAAGACGTCAATTAAACGTCGAAACGTCGGTATTTCAAAAAAATATAAACCTGTCTACTTTGTGCTGTCCTCCACCCCAATAATTATCTACCAAAACATAAATCAAGGACATTAACATTACTAAAAGTAGCGATAATGAGTTTACATTCTTCCCCGAGGCTCAATTGACACGAACACACAATTCAAAACTCTTCAATTTTTGTCAGCTCTCCGGCAAGTTCATACAGTATTTTTTTTTCAATTTGACGATTGTAGATAGAGATGTAAAAGTAATGTCAACAGCTCACGATTTTTCACTCTTCCTACTACATTTTATAATTTGACCCTGCTTCTAGCACTCGCTAGCCTTCCTTATACAAGGTGCGGCAGAATCATGGTATGATTGGGAGTTCCCCGTACTTTCGTTATCGAGGAGTTTATTAAAAATATGGCGGTTGGACGACATCGA
Organism: Aromia moschata; assembly: GCA_029963805.1. Lineage (NCBI taxonomy): Eukaryota > Metazoa > Arthropoda > Insecta > Coleoptera > Cerambycidae > Aromia > Aromia moschata. Next base: position 733,212 of record JAPWTK010000141.1, on the reverse strand, counting down.
CGCAGTGTACTTTTTTGAACAGAACGGAGTTACTGTCCTTAAAGACGATAACCCAAGATGTTCAGATTATTCCGCCCCAAATGACTCGCGGGGTCGTGGAAAGCTACCGGAAAAAACTCAATCAGTGTATCAACAATGGCGGTGGCCACTTAAGTGATGTCATTTTTGAAATACGTTGATCCTGACTCGAATTCTGTCAAATTTTCAAAAATAGGTATATTTCTTTTGTACTGATAATTGAGGCCGCAATTTAAGTGATGCCATTTTTAAAACAAATTAATCCAAAACCGAAATGTGTGTACTTTTTAGAAATTTTCGCATGCTGTATTTTCATTGAACATGATTTGCACCTACCCAATCATAAATGCTTTTCATATTCCCAGCCTATTGCACCTATATTAAATTTAAACATAAGATATTCTGCGCAATATTGTGATGTAATGTCAAAAGTACCACCCACATGTCAGATCCCAATAGATACATACGTACGCATAAGTTTTTGGCAATAAGTTTTAGGCAAGAGTCTTTAGATATATGTAGTTTATCATAATCAATTGTTTAGCTACCATAGAGTAAAAAGTGTAATACAAATAAATAAAACACATACATCACAGACATATTCTATCTATCCCTGTGCCATTTTATTTTCATCGTCCACCTCTTTATAATCGGATGACATAAAAGAGAAATGTGAACTGAATTCCAATGTCTCGTAATAGAACAAATTCAGTTAGATTAGATCACGTCCCCTGGAGCCTCGTGTGTGTAAAATATGCTGGATATCTCTGTCTGGCATGTTAAGTTCATATGTTGGTTCTATCCAAAATCTCCAGAGAAGATTTAAAAAAATAAAATCTACGAATATGAGTATCTAGCAAAAAAATATTGTGGAGGATAAGGGTAGAATTTAAATTACGTTCATAGTATTAATGAAATTAAATTCATAACATCTTTTTCTGGGTTTATGAATTATTACTATGTTATTGAGTTGGTCTTGAAAACTGTGTAAAAAATAACGAAAATTGAAATTTTTGGGGAAAATACACTTCCAACAGATTATAGATTATTATATACAATTAGATTATATAAAGGCCAACCAACAATTCATGAAATAAGTATGTACAGGGTTTCCGTTTATATTATTAACGTGAATAAAATAGAAGAATTACTTTGTATTTTACTTCATGTTTCCAATTACGTACTTTAAAAAAAATAAGCTGTCCTTAAAACGTTGTCAAGGTCATAAAGTCGGATGATCATTTTGTGGCTCTTTTATGAATCTTGTATTCGAATCATTTTGTTAAACCTTGACTTAAAAATACAATACAAGACAGCATTTAGAAACACCATCGTCATCAAGGTGTTAAAAAATGCACCGTTTTAGAAATATATGACTGTATCAAGTTAAATGACGCACCTGGTATTAATTTTAGTCAAACAGAGCGACCTATGTATTGGATCAACTCTCAACAAAACAAAGCGCCTTGTTATGTACGCGTATAATTCTTACCTGTGCATACGTATGCCACTGACCGTGCCTGATAACCAGTTAGGACTCTTCCGCGACAGAAACAGTATATGCAATTTCTCGATATAGCGTAGCGATTCCATCGTCGATTAGTAAGTTAGCTAGACGCGAGACGTTCGTACGGTAGAACGCCGAGTTTAAAATAATGTGATATGTCGTGAGTGGTTAATTAATAAACGTGTGTACATACGTATTTTGACCACATACGTATTTATTTAAGAGTTCGTATAGTGTATTTACATATTATTTGATTTTGGGTGGATTTTTGTTATAATGGCACCGTAAGGTGGTTACCATTTCTGAATATACTGAAAGAGATGATTGAAAATTACTAGGATTTTACAATAGACAGATCACATATTTTATATAGACGTCGAGAGTGTGAAAGACATTTAGATTCGAATAACCATCAAAATATTACTGGGACTGTTAAAAAAAAGGAAATATGGTTTGATTTAGCATAATGTTTTGCGCATGTAGCTTTTCGTGGAACGTGGCGTGACAATATTCACTTTAGACGTTTTTTTTTTTGCCAAATATGTATCCGGTTTTCCATTGCCGTATGACATTATGTAAAACATATTTACAGAATCAATATGTTATGGGAAATATCAAAGAAGACATACGCAATAATTTTTTTTTTTGTTGGCAGTGGACGAAAGAACAGACTTTTTCGGTAATAAGGTCGTTAATTTTCTGATACGAATTTGACTTCAGTAGATGTGGAACGATCATTTTTCCCTCTACAAACATATAAATAGGCTAAATTGCTCACGTTTAACGAGAAGAAATGCAGAAACACTACTGGTTGCGACAACGTACGCTCAAACAATGAAGACATTCGGTGTTTCTGAATGACATAAGCGATATGTGTGTACATTATTGATACATTTTTACTCCTGTCTTTTGGTCTCTCATATGTCCTTCCGTCAATGACATGACGGATTACGAGTTCCGACCCTGCGTTGTAACACACTTTCCGGACCCTGATGATAAGAAAATATATTCTTAAAAATACTTACTACATACCGGACCCTGATGATAAGAAAATATATTCTTAAAAATACTTACTACATACACTATAAGTACATTATAAGTACTGTATTAAGTTTTAGAGCTTTAAAATGAACTTTAAGTTTTTAGAGCTTAAACATATCTTAAGAGGAAAAGCTGACTCGCTCATATTACCTACCTACCTGGACGTCTTACTTTCACATTGTCTTTAAGTATGATGTAGACCGTTGCAGAAGCATCTTAATAAAGGAAATGAGGATCTGCAGGTGTGTATTATATAAACCGCGAGATGTCCTAGTTTAGTCAGGTAAGTTTCGAGAAACTTGCTTGAATGTCTACGTCATTTGCAATTTACAATCTCATATCACGAAACTTATGTATACACTTTGAGATAGTTAAACCATCGGAAAGTTGTAAGAGAAATGCTAATTAAGACGTAATGCTAAACCTACCTCTGCACATATCTAATTGCATTGGTAAATCCCGTGCTTCCCCGATACTCTACTTATAGACCGAGAGCTGGCACCCAAAACCTAACATTTTTGGAGGGATGGAATTTCTTACCTGGAAAAGGTTCGACCCTTCGCGACGAAACAAATAGGCTTCTGCCACGGGGCGCGCTGGGGGCTATTAGCGGGGGTGGGCGCTTGAACATGTAAATTTCCCGGTGAAGAAACAAAAGGACCGGTAAGGCTGATTCTTGTTTTAATGCATCGGGGAATATGAAAGAAAGCCGAGAAAAATTTGGCAGAAGCGTAAGTGGGGGCGAAAGGGCTGGCAGAATCTGACAAACTGGTGGAAAAATTTTGGAAAAAAAAAACATTTTGAGAGGGACTTCTGCCAACTTGCTATTTTATTATTTACATCAAGAATAAACGAAATGTGAAATGCCAGAAGTTAAAGTGGAGGCAATAATGAATTATCAGTGATCAAAGTCCGCCAGCCCATTTCGCGCGCGCGGCGCGACGCCGGACCCTTACACTCCAGAACAATGTAGGTACATAATGAGAGGTACTTCTGGCGACCTGTTAATCTGTTATTTATACTCGTATAAAGAATAAACAACGTGTAAAATGTCAGAACTCAAAGTGGGGGCAATCATTTTTCATCAGAGCACAAAGGACGCTGTCGAACTTTGTGCTCTGATCCTTTGTGCCTGATCCTTGTATCCCTGTCCTTTGTGCACTCGGCGCGCCGCGCCGGGCAACGCTCAAGCAATGAGGACAGTCGGTGTTTCTGAATGACACAAGCAATAGGTATGTATATACATTAAGTATTAACACATTTTTACTCCTGTCTTTTTGATCTCTCATATGTTCATCTTCCGTCAATAATATGACGGATTACGAGTCCGGCCCTGCGTTACAGCACACGTTCGGAACGCTAATCATTATTGATGATTTCTATCTGTTCACTGGCCCAAGTATAGAAGTGAAATTTAGATATAGAGTTACAATTCTATTTTATATCATAACACTTCATTTTTCTATTTCATTAAAAATAAGCTACCCTTTCAATATTTTCTCTTAGTCCGAAATACATTTTTTTATCATGTATCTTCACTTGTTCATGCAATAGTTAAACCATCTGGGTTATTTTAACTTACTTAGGATACTTCGTATTTTGCTCTGAATATAAATTCCAATATTCTTGGTATGTATTTCCAAAGTTTAAAGCAAAGTTTGTGTAAGAAAGTCAAAGGTTAGTTTATTGACGTAGGTTTACGTTTATGCAAATTAAGAATATAATGTATAAGCATTTCAGAATAATATCAGAATAAAACAGTCGATATGTACGTCAATATTCTTCGGCAATTTTCATGCAAAAACGAATTCTTAAACGAGGACTAACAAAAAGACCGCATTTACATTATCTACAAAACAACGTCATGTTATGTAGATGAGATTACTACGACCTAAAAATTATAATATTCATGTAGTAATATATTAATATTATATTCATAAGAATGTAAATATAATAAAATAGAGAATTTATATAGAGTACCTACTAAAAAAATAACAGGATTAAAAAAAGAAATGTCAAAAGAAATTAAAATATTGGATACGTCATAGAATATCATAGACTGAAGGAAGAACATTTACCATCTATTGAGGTTTTTTATTTTGCGTTGGACTATTTAATTTTATGAATGAATGAATGTTAAATAGCTTTGTGATTTGTCTTAAATTTACATCACTAGTCGAATTATTTTTAAATGGATCAAAGTACCATGTAACTATGTTTTCCAGAATTCATAAATATTCGATTTTATGCAGGAACATTCATGCATGGTTTTTATATTTTGAATAGTTTATTTATACGGTTTTATATATATTTGATGTTGTTTTTTTATCAATACCTGTTCATCGAATTTTTTTCAAGTATGTATTCAACAGGCCTATATAGAGGGTGAAAACTACTTATGGAATAAATTCAGTAATTCCAGAACTGTATATATTTCACAAATATGCTGAAACAGGTAAACTGATGATTTTAAGTATATACAGTGCACCAACAGTAGCTTTGCCCTTAACCGCAGTAGACAAAACTTGAACTTGTGCCCCTCTTTTATAGCTGCAGCCGTGAAAACTTCAAGAGGTACAGCCTGTTGTTTATTTCTAGGTATCTTTTAGATCTCTCGGGTATGGTCGTACTACCTCGTACTACGTTCGTTGTGCGTAATTCGCGGGCAAAGCTATTCTTGGTGTACCTACTGTAGTTTCCACACTAGAATTTTATTATTCGATTGCATTCTTTATTTTTTTATATTCATGTATTTTGATAATATGTAACTACATATTCACTTAGATAGTACGAGTAACGACCTTCATTCTATTTGCGTTTTTATAAGCTATGCTTTATAGTAATGCCTTTTATTGCTATTTTTATTGAGCGTATCCATATCATCTATATTATCTATTGTTGTCAATCTTCCCGGCCGACTTTGATCTTGGTTTTGTGTGTATTACTCCGCTGAAAATTGTACGTTAAAATGCCGAAACTCCAATCAATGTCAGGCTATAATCAAACGGTAGTAAAAAAATACCGCTAAGTGTTTTTTTATCATATAATGGTTAATCACTACATTTAATGCTTTAATCGTCCGATTTATGAGACACTAATATCCGGTGTTAGACAAAAACGTATAGTTGTTTTTGATATTAAGTTAATAAAACGTGACGTCATCAAATAGTTACACAGAAAAGGACAGATGGTGCCAATGCTGCCGCGTATTGCGTGAACGCCCAGCTGCGTCCATTCAGCTAGTACACCGGTTTACCGACACATGATTGTTGAACATAAAATTTATAATTGACGGTAAATTAATTGGTTTAATAACGTACAATCTGTGTTCTAAATAATAATAATGTCTCTTAAAAATAGGTATTCCAATTTGACATAATTTCTCTGGTAATTCTCAAACGATATAAGCTATGCAGATCAAATTTGAAACACATGAAAAACAGAGTCTGCAAATGAAAGAATTTTTAGCTTAATAGAGTAGGCAGGTGAGGGGGTTGATAGGGGGATAAGTGTTCAAAATGGGTCAAATAAAATTTTTAATATACGTGTCGGCTCGTGTTGACTTAGGTGTAGCAAATATTACCAGCTAAAAAAAATGTATGTGCAAGAGAAGGCGATGTAAAAAAAGATGTGGTGTGGGATGGTCCACGTCTTGGCCGCCATTGTTGGCAATGAGCACAACCCGGCGTTAAATCATCGGGATCACTGAACTGTGCACTAATGGATAAGCAGTGGAATAAACCTCACCTTTTTCGGCGGATTAGAACAGCAGCCATTTTGTAAGTTACTTCGCAACGTAGGTGAGGCTTTAGGGGCGTAACATATGCGCAGACATGCTTTTTCGTTTAATGGTGTAGATCAGAACAGATGTCCCAAATGACATGTTTTTTTTTTGTGATATTTGATCAATAATAACAAACGGTGATATGCAACAAAATAACAAAACAAATTAGCAACATGATAACAACAAAATACATTTGAAGCTTGTTGCTTACTGTTGCACATTAAAATTGCATTAAACAATTCATAAATGAGAAAATAACGATGTTATGCTATTTTTTAGCCAAGTTTTTTTTTTCGTTTTTTATTCGTGACTAGCAAAATAATGTATATACCCCGTAGAAGCTCTCTTAATCAGCACATTATGTTTTATCCAAAATATTTTGTAATTATTAGTCAGAACAAATCGCACCAAAGTTTCCGAAAAAACAAAAAATCGGCGAATAGATTTTATCAGACACAACGTGTGGATAAAACTTTAGTTCTTTATTTTTTTTGCGTAATCGCTCGATTCAAAGGTTAAAATAACAATGTAATATTCGGCACTATGTTTGCCGTCTACTCCATAAAATCCGGATGCATATTAAAAATGGACGCGTGTTTGCAGAACTTTTTAAGCTCCTAATCTCTGGACGAAAGGGACTGGTTGCGATAAAATAAAGGGGATTACGTTAATGAATTAATCTGTTATACACGTCAGTCCCTATATTAAAAAAATCCGTAAAGGATATAAACTCATGGAAAAATGTAGGTTCGCAAGGTAACATTCTACCCTGTAACACACAGATTCAGAGCAGATAAACGTTGTATACAGGTAGAAAAAATAGTCATTTTGAGGTGTAGTAAGTATAGTAAGAGTAGTAGATACAAAAAGGCGAAGTTCGCAACAAATTGCTGATATATCCATCTCATTCCACTTTCGAGTCAGGACATACATAGGATATAGGACACGAGTCCTATGTCTATTATAGTCAATGCTTATGTTGACAGTTGTGGACTCATCTCTAACTCTTTCTTGTCCATGTAAGTACTTTGCAACATAACTTCCTTTGCTATCAGTCAGCCCGGCTTATCGACAGTACCTGCACGTAAATTTATCTTTCTACCTAACCTAATTATTTGAAGACATTACTCTTTGATTAATTAGAGGCGTATTCACAACCTATCAACATAAGCGTTGACTGCAATAGACATAATACGGTTCGTTTGAACTGAAATGAAATGGATATACCAACAATGATTTATTGCGGACGTATATCTACTTAACTATAGTACAGTGTTTAAAGAATTCGTTCTCTAAACTGTGACTATAGAACATATCATCAGAAACATTTGGTATAGAAGGCAAGATGGCACGCCTTGAGCCGCCTATTGCTAACAATAAACAAACTCCGGCGTCGCATGACGGGTACAGTAAAGGTTGTACACTTTGAACTGACGAACGATACAACACGGACAGCTAAACAAAAGGCACTTAGGGGAGGAGCGTATGCGCAGTCATTTGCATGCGTTGTCATTTAAAGACGTAGAATTTCCAACTCTGTATATTTAATTGTTTTGTATATCCTATTTTATAGAGTCTATGCAATACCCCTACGTTACCGAATAAGAAAAAAATGGAATACGAGCAAATAAAAATCCATTTATATGTGTATATATGTTAATAAATCTCATCATATATCATCTCATAATTTCGTCATGTTAATAAATGGTTCTGTAAGTCATTTTATTCATTCAGTAAAACTTTTATTGTGTGTAGGTGGCAGCAAGCATACAATAAAAATATTTACATATGTACGTTGGTCCTATTGGAAAAAGTGTTAGTCAAAGTAAGTTTCTTGCAGTTTGTGTTATTGGCAGGAATTATTATTATTATTATTCTTATAAAAGTACAGAGTTAAGGTACAAAACTTATAAACTCAACAAAACTTATCTAAACGAAGAAAATCTAGTGAGAGGAGATTACAATACATTAATAATACATGGATGTACATTTATACATTAAAAATAAGCTCATCAATTCTATTTTGAAATACATTAAGTGAAGAAGAACACACAATCTCATTTGGCAAATTATTCCAAGTAATAAACACCCGATTAGAAATGAAAAACTGTCTACAAGTATTCCTAAAATGTTCCGTAACAAGATTAAATTCATGTCCTCGAAGTCGAGGATCAGTATTTAACTGAAATAAATGCTTTAAATCAACTCAAAACATGTTGTGAAGAATTCGATAGGTTAATATTAAATCACCCCTTTGCAGTCTTTTGCACTCAGGAATCAGTTCAAAAATACGCAGTCTCTATTCGTAAGTCGGTCTTAGTCTTACGGTAGTCTAGTGGCAGCACGTTGCACTTGATCAATTTGATTTTTTTCTCGAAAGAGAATTGGACACCATACACTAAAACCATATTCCAATATCGGTCTAATGTAAGTCTTGTATAAATTCACTGTAGTTGCCGTATCTGGAGACGAAAAAATTCTTCGAAATTGGTGTAATATACCAGTTGGTTTTGTACAACTCAAATTTATATGGCGTGACAACATCAGGTCACTAGAGATAGTAATTACAAGGTCAACTTGTGATGTTACAACAGGCAAAGCAGAATTGTTTATTGAGTAAAGTAAGTGGATTAGAGCGTCCAATATGAAGAACTGAACACTTGATAGGGTTGATTGGTAATAACCAACTAGTGCAACGGTCTTGAATACGGTTTAGGTCCATTTGCAGTTCATCCCCTTTACAGGTCGGATTGGCATAAAGTTTCGTATCATCTGCATATTGAGAACAGCTACATTGAAGTGAATAAGCCAAGTCCGAAGAATACAACAAAAATAGCAGAGCGCCCAAAACCGACCCCTGTGGAACGCCACTCACAACATTTAATAAACGTGAACCTTAACGCTAAAGTTTCTCACTAAGAGGAAATCTTCAATCCAGCTAAGCAAGCTTCCACGAACACCGCAATAATATAGTTTACTGACTAACCTTCTGGCTGGGACGTTGTCAAAAGCTTTGATGAAATCAAGATAGATGACGTCAATTGTTTCGGAACGGTCAAGAGATTTGTCCAGGTGTTAAGACATTCAAGGAGGTTACTGGTTGTTGAACGGCCAGGCAGAAAACCATGTTGGTAAGATGGAATAATATCATTAGTCAAAAAAAAAAAGGTTGCAAATTAAAATAGCAGTTAAACTGATTTGTCTATAGTTTTCAACAGCAAATTTATTTCATTTTTTAAAAATCGGAATGACTGTTGCCTTTTTCCACTCTCCTGGAAGTGTGGATGTCTGCATGGAGTTTTGCATAATTATAGAAAGTGGTAGAGATAATGTAAATGCACAATTCTTTAGAACAGACGTTGGTCGACCTGGACTGGAGGACTTTTTTAAAGTTACTAGCTTGTCATAAACTTTTTCACGCGTAATATCTACAAAGTCTAGTAGAAATTCAGCTTGGTTTACTTGCGGTTCAGGCAAATTTCCACCCGGTTCCGTGGTATAATTGGTAGAAAAAAAATCGGCGAACATTCGAGCTATTTTCGCATTGTCCATAATCATTACACCAGTTTCATCTCGGAGGCGGGGAACCATGACATTTGATAACGTAGATTGTCTAACGTAATTGTAAAACTGCTTTTTTTGTCTGAGTTAACCAGGTTTTTTTCGTAGCGTGATTTGCTATCCTTTATTAACTAAGACAAGTGATTTGAAAAGCGTCTAAAAACTAAAAAAGTCATTGTCATTCCTGGAACGTTTGTATCTTTGCCACATAGATCTTTTATACCTGATGCTATTGATTATATTCTTGGTTATCCATGGCTTCTTGGAATTATATTTTACAGAAATAATAGAGGAGAAATGTTTTACAGAAACATGTGAATATTTTACAGAAATAATAAAGGAGAAAGGAATGATAATCATACAATGTAGTACCTAAAAACGAACCTCTGAAAAAAGAGTAATGTTTAACATTTATGTTGCAATGCTTCTATATGCGACTCAAACAGTGTTTGTTAGTGGGTATCGATGGGAATAGTAATTCTAGAGAAACAAATGAATTCTATGTATTTAGTTCTTTTATTTCTTTGCAAACTTAAAAATTTCGATTATTTTACTTTTTTACACTTGTTTATACCGTCTGTAAGTGAGATTAATTCATTAGTCTTAATTTAATAGTTTACACCAAAACGTTTTCTACATGGTGCGTAGTTTGTGTTTTTTTTGCTGATGATGTAGTCATTATTGACTTATAAGGCTGATGGTGCTATATTTAAATGTTTACATTGCTTTGTATTTAGTATTTAAGGCAAGTAACGTTTGCATTGTACTTATGTAAATAATGTAAATGAACGTTTTAGTAACCACTCAATTACCCAATAAAAATGAAAGTAAATTAAATTTTGCAGCATTACAGATAACAATGTTGCGGGTTTGAAATTTCTATTTTCATTTTAAACAAAAGCTTTCTGTGTGCTCGTAATTACTTTTTGCCCTCTTATCAAAATAATTTTAAAATGCTTAACTAAGTGTTGTTTGCTATGTTGTTTGAAGAAAAACGTTCGTCAAAGGGGCTGTATTTTAATCTACAGTACTTCGTGGTTAATAATTAATTATTAATCTTTAGAGTACCGGAAAGCCACTACACAGGTTTAAAAAGCGAACTTAATTTAACTCTTTGCCAGATGTCCTACAGGGCTGAAATTTTGCTCAGAGCCTTATAATTAGAATTGGCCAAAATGTGCCGTGGAACACAGGCGTACGCATCATAATGTAATACAAGAAAGTGACTAATATTAATATTAAACATGAAATATGTGCGAATGATTTAAAGACAAGAGTAAATTGTATTACCCTCATTTATCGATCCCTTCGGAGATCGATTAAGCTCAACATTTTATTAGTTCCGGGTCTCGGTCTGATACATAACTGTCTCAAATTTCTATCTTAAATTAATACTTAAAGCGTTCTAGAGTCCTCATGCTCACAAAAAATTCACAGTGCTCGCATCTTACGTAAGTATTTTAGGCGTAATTGAAAATACTACAAGTAACTGTTATTACTGTCATTCCTGTTATTCCAATACAGTGGCTAGCCTTGATATCAAAGCACATAGCTTCACAATTGTTGATTTTATTGTAAGTATAATATCCTGGAGTGGTTACTGGAACCTTCGGCGTAGAAACAAAAAAACTGGACGTTTTCCCCGAAATACCGAAGGACTAGTTCAGTTAGTTATAGTCGTTCGGTGTTTTGTGGAAAACGTCCAGTTTTTTTTTAATACAATATAATTATTATATAATTATTGTAAATATAATAATTTGTTCAGTCTTTCTACCCACTATCAACTCACTATCAACTATCAACTGCGATAGTTACACTTGTACCTATTTAACTTACACTTGTTGATGAAAAAATTCTATTTAATTTTTTACGTTGTTTATGTACATAATTTTCCAAAACATATGTTCTTTTATTTACAGGCCCTTTCCTCCTTAGTTATTGAAAATAAATTGTCATCAACGTGGAATAAGTTCATTACTATAGACATAAAAAAAACTGGTCGTTTTCCACGAAACACCGAACTACTACACTTTTCTCGACGCGCGTTTCGCCAACCAAGTTGGCATCTTCAGGAGAAGATTAAAACTAAATTCTAGCCTACACACTTGCACTATTTATACCAGATTTGGTGCCACGGTTCACTGAACCGTAACTGTCTTTGTTTATCAGAGCAAACAGTGGACTGGTGGGTATCGGACCGTTGTCAACAACAACATCGGACAACGGTCCGATACCCACTGTTTGCTCTCATAAACAAAGACAATCACGGTTCAGTGGACCGTGGCAACAAATTTGGTATAAATAGTGCAAGTGTGTAGGCTAGAATTTAGTTTTAATCTTCTCCTGAAGATGCCAACTTGGTTGGCGAAACGCGCGTCGAGAAGAGTGTAGTAGTTCGGTGTTTCGTGGAAAACGTCCAGTTTTTTTATGTCTATAGTAATGAACTTATTCCACGTTGATGACAATTTATTTTCAAAAACTAAGGAGGAAAGGGCCTGTAATGATGAACTTGGTTGGCGAAACGCGCGTCGAGAAAAGTGTAGTAGTTCGGTGTTTCGTGGAAAACGTCCAGTTTTTTGTTTCTACGCCGAAGATTCCAGTACCCACTCCAGGATCACTATAGAAACATCCAAAAAAAAAACGTATCAACTCAATGACTCGGCTATGAACGAGAGAGATGGAAATAGCGGTCATGTCTAAGCTTTTCGGTTATGTCAAACTTTTGACAAGTGACTGTCACAATTTGTAAGATAAACAATGGCTGTCATATGACGTGACAGTCTTGACAAGTAAATAAGGTTATAAATTCGATCAAGAATAGAAATACGTCTTTTTTTTCTCGGCCAACGTTGATGACGTTTTTTTTTTGGATGTCTATATAATTACAAAAGAAAGAAGTCATCATTTCGTATTTTCGCCCTTTTTTTTCGGTTGCATCAAATAATTAGATCTAAATTTTCTTCTTGTATCTATTTACTATTTATTTTCATCCTTATTTTTTTTAATTGTTAATTATTCGAATTTTTGTATATACCTACATGTATGTAATCATTTTTAGGTGTAGAAAATACTACCTACATATTTTATTTGTAGATAATATTTTGAACCTAATAAAATTCAAAGAATAGCACCTAATAAAGTCCTCTATAAAATCGCCACTAGAGGGCGATACCGCGAAGGTAACGCCACACTACGTTCTCCTGGTCAAGATACAACCGACACGCTCATTCTTCGTCGTTCGCCTGATTCGTTCGTCGTCAAATATGTCAATTTCTAAATCCTCATATATGTTTTTGGCGGCGGATGACGAAGAACGAGGAATCTTTCTCGCTTCATATGAGCTTAACGGTTTTGCTGTAAAAGAGTGCTTTGGGAAGGACATTTGGTATAGGCGAGCGGGACTCAACCCTAAATGGACCTTCCAGTGACCACGGAAGTACTAGTCGCTAAAACCACTTTTATTCCATGTTTTCGAGGTCGCTGAATACGAATCTGAAATTATTTTTTCGATAAAATTGGGGGAACACTAATAAACGGCATTTTAGTGGAAAATTGAGACAAAGGAGTTTTAGATTTTTTGATGTTATACTCGCTACATCTCAGACAATTGTTGATATAACTTTATGAAATGTTTTCTGCTTATAGAGCAACTAAAGACCTAAACAACGAGCCCACTCTGATTATTCTTAGGCAATTATTAGTTGATCGGTGAATTTTCAAATGTGTACTATCACGAATTCTGAGTTTTGTCATACCATCGTAAGAGTTGAGTGAGGACGTTTTTGGGAAAGTTTCAGCTTTAAATATTAAAAAAGAAAAAAAGATATGCTATTTCAGTGGCGGTGCGTGATATTTCAGTTAGCCATATCTTGAAAACGACGCATGGGACCCACTTCACTTTTTTAGGTGATGACTATACACCTCTTACAGAAAGGATTTATAGTGAAAAAATCGTCAGCAAAGTTTGCGAAAAAATTTTCAAAAACACTGGAGCACTCCTGGGTTCTCAGTAACGCTCTGTGGAATATTTGCAGTATATTTTTTTTTCATAATCTAGAAACAAATATAAGGAGACGTTTTTCGATTTGTTACAAAAATATTTTTGTTTCAAAAAGTTATGGCCATTTTAATTTTGGGAAACAAAATGTTCCTATAAAATTAAAATTAAAATGGCCATAACTTTTTTGAAAAAAAATATATTTTGCAACAAATCGAAAAACGTCTCCTTATATTTGTTTCTAGATTATGAAAAAAAATATACTGCAAATATCCCACAGAGCGTTACTGAGAACCCAGGGAGTGCTCCAGTGTTTTTGAAATTTTTTCGCAAACTTTGCTGACGATTTTTTTCACTATAAATCCTTTCTGTAAGAGGTGTACAGTCATCACCTAAAAAGTGAAGTGGGTCCCATGCGTCGTTTTCAAGATATGGCTAACTGAAATATCACGCACCGCCACTGTGCTATTTCAAAGTCGAGGGTCGCGCCCGGCTGCACGGAGCGCGACAGCACGGAACGATCGGATCGTGCGGGGTGCGGTAGGTATACTATTCATGCGTTTGAAATACGGGTTTAATATATTACATCAAAATAAAAACCATTCAAATATTATAAAAATTTTCATTTATTTCATCTATATCTACAATTAAATCTTTATTCGCACATGTATCATTACAACTACAAACATCACACACATTCGATTTTTTACATGGACAAACGTCAGTTTTGCAAACATTTTTATCAGTGCAGGAACAAAAGTACTGTTGTAATATTTCAATGGCAGTGGGATCATCATAATAATCAAAACTTAATTTACCATTATCTACCAACCACCCAAACTTCGTCACATCTTTGGAAATAATAATAGGTTCGATTGCTTATTTCCACTCATTGATTTGCCAAATAGCTCTTAAAATATGCTTATGCATAGCTGGATTGGATGGAGGAAGTCTTGTGATGTCAGGGTTCTTTTCAATAGCTAAATGGTATCTTAATGAATTGATATCGCTGCGTGTACCTTTGGACTTTTTCTTTGGGTCGTATAAATAAGATGCAAATATACTGACGATTTCTTGCGCAGTGTTTATGTCTGAATGAGTTATTGAAGATAAGTTACTCAATTCATCGTTTGACATAATTCGTAATGCTGCATTCGCTTTTGTTTTGCCAATTTAAAATAATGATGAATTAGTATCACAGCCAGTCAGAGCGATCAACTAATTCACCGTTCAACTAATAATTGCCGAGATATAGCGAGTATAACATAAAAAAATATAAAATTCATTTTTCTCAATTCTCCACTAAAATGCCGTTTTTTTAGTGTTCCCCCAATTTGATCGAAAAAATAATTTCAGATTCGTAATCAGCGACCTCGGAAACATATGGTAAAAGTGGTTTTAGCGACTAGTACTTCGTGGTCACATACTGCTATTTCTAAGCGTCTTTTTGTGGGTGTCCCGCTCGCCTGGTAGTTGCTAACCTCGTCAAACCACCAAAATATGTCTAGTCCCATTAAAATTCACTATATTTAGGCAATACTAATATTTATTTTTTTAAATATACTTCCACTCCAGTACGTAGATGTGGAAGTAGTAATTTATATGTGACTAAAGGCACACATCAGAAATTACCTTTACAAAATGTTATGTTAATAACTCGTCTCTCGGTGACAGCGAACAAACAGCTATATCGAACAGCGTTTATCGGACGTTTAATAGTGCACTCGTTTACGACATGGAAAGAGATATTGCATTGAATTAATCATAAAATTGGAACGGTCAATCATTAAAATTAATAGGGTACTTTACGTCCCTAGTATAATTTTGCTGAGTGTTCAATTAAGTACGTAATAATCGATTTGCCTTCGTCAGGATAAATATTGAGGGGTATCGATGATAATTTGATTTCTCTATGATGTCGATTGTATTGGCAGTAGCGCTGATTGAAATGTAGGACTGTGATTATAATAATTCCTCATATTAACTAGGTATGCTGTTGAAAATATGGTTGAATACAAATAGTTTAGTAAGTAGGTTAGTATATTTTAGTATTTTTTTATCAGATCAACGTAACCTGTCAAATGATGTCAAAATGGTTCGCGAAGTGTGCGTATTGAATATAAATGTGGTGCTTTGGTATTACTGAAAAATGTATTTTAGTTTGTGATTATTAACAGTAAGTATAGATGTACTAGTTACAAGTATTTCGAATAATAAAATAACACAATACTGTATTTTTATAACCTATTGCTTTTGCATAGAAACTTAAGTTCAGCGGCCATTTTGTAGAGGGTAGAAAACCCTTTCCATTAAAAAAAGAATCAATTTCTGAGTGGAAAATATCCGTTGGGCTCTGCTAAAAGATCCAGAACATTTATTGTCTTTTATAATGAAACCACACTGACTACATTTTATACAATACCCACATACACTGGTGGCCATTGAAATTGCAACACCACGTATGAACAATAATAACGTCTCGACCTTCTGTATTTTGGTTTGTTATGACGAAATAAAAAAAATGATTACAATTTGAGGAGTTTCCGGCTAATCGTTTATGAGAAATTTAAGGATCTATAAAATGGTCTACTTGCGTCAATGTCAATGTTTTGTGTTCGTTTTGTTGATGCAGTGGGTGAGGACAAGTGGCACCAAATGCTCCTTCGAAGAGAACAACATCGATACGAGCAAGTTGGTGAATTAAAGAGAGATCAAATTTTAGGCCGCATTCGAGTTCGAGTCCGTATTCGAAGACGTCATGAAAAACGCAAAAATCATCAGTGCATAATGACGCAACATCCAGAGGTACACCGATGAAGTGCTACGACCGGTTGTAGTACCTTATCTGCAGGACCACGTATTCTATTTCCATTCTAAATTGAAAATAGGTAGAAAAAAGCAAGGTTGTCAGATACATTTTCTAAAATTGCTAAGCTCACTATACAAGTATACTTCATACTTCAGTAAACTGTTAGTTCGTGACGTTCTTAGAAAGCTAGTTTGGAAATATTTAAAAAAAATACATAGATATAAATTTATTACTTAGCATTAAAATAAAGCGTTTGAAATTGCTGGAAAAAATAATTATAAATTAAAACAACTTTATGTATATTACTATACTTAAGAAAATTTTGAAGAGCTGGCAACGCTTGAGCTGCCGGCAGCCGCGAATGCACCAGCAAATGCCGACCATATGTACTATAGGATTGCTTTATATGTAATACATCCAAATACTTATTAGGTCCACTGTGCCATAAAATTTTTACGACGTCGTTAAAATGATTTACGACTTTAGAAATTCCACGTGTTTAAGGCGCCAGTGACGTGTATTTCAGCTAGGTTTATTAACACAGACAATTTTTTGAGATTGTCTATCTAAATGAGCATTATATACAGAACATTGTATTACAAATATTAAGAGTTTTGTATGCAGGCTAATTTTAATCTCCTCTATTGATTTGAATGAAAAAAAAATCACAATTTTTGAATTTATAAAAGATATATGCACGCCCATGGAATCATAAAGTTGCACCGCTTTTTTTGTTCCCCAGGCGTATTTATCATTTTCAATTAAAATTAGAAGGACTATAGGTGACATATTTCCACACGATAGTGCCAGACCACATGCAGCAGCAAACGAGACGTTTCTTCCTTCCACAGAGACTTCCTTGACTTTCGCATTGGCCAGGTTTATCCCCCTTAGAAAATGTATGGGATGTGATAGAAAAAAGACTCCAAACATACTTTGGACCAGCAAGTGGAACAGAGGAATTATGGACGAGGGTACAAGCTACATAGAATGCTATACCTCAAGAGACCATTCGAACGCTGTTTGATTCACTACCAAGGAGACTAGACGCTGCTATAAGAGTACGTAGGGAACACGTATCCTATTACGTATTATCAGTACAACTTATCAGATAAGCTTGTAACAATAATTGTTTTATTAATATAATACAATACTAAACGCAGTTTGAGTTATGTTACTCAACTCCTTTAGGGTGTTGCATTTTCAATTACACCAATATCTTTTGCTTTAGTAAGTCTCAAAAGTGTTTTAATCAAAAACTGTAGATTTTGGCTGAATCATCAGCGACTGTTAAAAATAACTTCATAATTGCATATTAAAATAAAAACATCGACTCCAGTAATAGTTGTTTTAATTGGAATATCTTACGTAGCTACTTGATGATAGTTTTTTTAGAAGCTTAATTGTCAAACGTTTTCAAATCGTTTTCAAATCGTTCAGTGCCAGTCAAATAACGCATTGTAGTATAAATATAAATGATTATGATAAGAAAATTAGGATTAAATAACGGGTTAAATTTAAAAGAAAATCAGTTGCAAACTCATTCCTAGGGTTGTAAAAGATAACGCAATATCATAATTTTTATTTATTTATTTTTACTTTCACTAGTTTTTTGTTTTGGCTTAGCATTTATTTAAATTTGGCATTATGTTGTGATATTTGTAGCTGTATCTCTAATCCTATGACACTGAAGGTCAAGAACTTTTATCCAGCTATTATTTCCAAATTTAGCTGAGTGAAACTTTTATTTATTAACCTCGATTTTAGTCGTGCACAATTGCCACTAATTTATCAAATTCGCGTTCTATTTAGGATTTGATGAGACTTTTGCTATTAATCACTCTTATTCAATTGGCCTTCTCAAATATTTTCGTGGCGTATGTCTGCTACCCTATTGGTTAATTTCGGGTCTAATAAAAATACCTACATATATAATTTACTTACATCATGAAATTAATAAATATGTTATTGATAATTTCAAATTGATATATAACGTATGCTCATAAAATTATAATTTCTACGTAATGGAAAAGAAGTTGAAGGGTTAGTAACAGTGAATCAGTGAGAGACAGAAAGTTTGCTGTCACGCGTGTTAAACTTCGTTAGACTATCCTGCTTTCCCGTGCCGGGATGGCGTACTACTGCGCATACGCGGGTTCTGAAGCGTTATCGGGAGGGGTCAATGCTGTATGTAGCACGGGCAAGAAATACACGCGTATATAATTTACAAGGCGCTTAAAAAATACGGTTTAAACTTTCATTATCATAGAGTTTTATAATTCTGCATAGTTATAAAGATGAATTATTTATATTTGTAGCTAGATTAGTCTCAAATGTAACGTTTGGAAAATATGTAACGTTTGGAAAATTTGTAACTTTTGTCAACGATATGATGTAATAATATGTAAGTACTTTTGAAGCGTTATATTAAAATTTATCTTAAATTATTTCAATCCTTATTTTTCTTAAAGTTGCCAACATTGTTTTATTGCTAAATATTAAAATCCTCGGATATTAAGGAATACGAGTATTTAACGACTAATTGAATTATATATATAGAAGTATAGTTTCGCCCATGCACTATATGTACAGGTACAGGGTATGTCTGTGAAGTATCACCCCCCACTTCCGCTTATCTCGAAAATGAGCAATAAGAAAACAAACACTACAAGACTATATAACAAAAATTAATTTGATATTGTTCATGTGACGTCACAAGCTGTCAACTCTCATTTTTTAAATGAAAGTTAAATTTTTTAAGAGTACCAAACAAATGTTGTCCTTTCTTGAATATAGGGTAACATTTATTCTTTCGAAATTTTGACGTTAAAATAGTTGTCTGCGCGTTATTAATATTATTTTACAGAGTATGTACATAGAGTATGTAAAAATAATAATTGTTTTGAATAAAGACATTGAAATAAATATATTTCAGTGTTCAGTTCATAGTCGATAAATTTATAAACGTTGTTCGACAAGTACTTATAAACTATAATAATAATGAATATCACTATAAATAACAATTGATGTCACAATTTCAGAATTAATTCAACAACTAAATCAAAATTTTAAATTGTTGAAAATTGTTGTCCAACAAAAGCAGTTACGTACTAATTAAAAACTATTATAATAAAAACCGTTATTTAAAAGTAATCAAAAAAGTAATGAAACCATTATTTATTAATTATATATTCGAACTGGCCACCATTCTCAGTGTCTTTATTTGAATATGAGTCTTTTTTATTTTCGGTTCTAGCTTGTATGAATCTCAAAAAACTTTGCTCAATTGTTGATTTCCTGTTTTTATTTTGCAGTACCGTCCTCCAGTTGTTAATATTATGACTAATATTTTTTTGTCCATCATTATTTGTCATTTTTAAGAAATGTTTAATTATGTAGGTACTTTTCACTATTAACTAATTTAGTTATTACCCAGCTGCAGTAACAATTTGACACATGCTTTTATTTATTGACTTGTGTGTCCATGGCCTACCATTAATTCACGTTTTTATCAGTTGATTACGCATGAGGCATAATTATAATAACACACAAATAACTATTTTAATGTCAAAACTTCTAACGAATAATTGCCATCTCATATTCTAAAACTAATTTGGCAACTTTTGTTGTCAAAAAAAATCAATTTCAATTTAAAAAAATAGTTGACCACGTCACATGAACAGTAAAATTGATTTTGTCACGTGATCATGTAGTGGTTTAAAAGTAGAGTAATTTAATCCGTGAAAATTTCAATTTTTTCTCATTGCTCGCTTCCAAGTTAAGGGGGTGGTGAAACTTTCACCTTGTATAATACTAGGATATGTTGCTGTCAAATCTACTTCTGACGCCATTCATATGTAGTTTTCATTTTCACATACATACATAAGCTATCATTTTCCAGTACAATGAAATATCGTATGGAAACACAAGATGACTTGCCAGATGGAAAAACACATTTCGTATTCTGCTTACACGTAGCAGACAATGCCCAATGAACCATGAGTTTCCCTAGACTTATTTTGACACCACAATGAACAATTTACTTTAAGTAATTTTAGCTAGATAGGCTTATATTTAAAGAACTTATCGTATTTTTGAATTAAATCGGTATTCGCCATAACTGTGAACAACAAACTAATTCAATTTAAAGGAAGTATAAGGACTGAAAAGTTATAAGAACTGCGTAAGAACTGAAAAGTTACTTTAGACCTAATAAAATGAGTCGATGAATTAAAACATTTATTTTTTTGGTCGAATTTGCTCCGATTCTACTGTTATGAATAATTGATTACCAAAGTTTTAAAATAATCAGTGAGTTGTGTTCTAAAATGAAAAATTAGTTTTAGAACATAAAAGTGCCATTATCCGTATATTACATTAATTAATTGTCTAATAATAATTCGCCTTCTGATATAATCTAATATTAGTAGGCCTTAATATGAAAAATATTTCCAAATTGTCAGTACTAATCTTATTTTCTAAACACCATTTTCGTTCATTTGATAGAAACGTTCATTTGATAGAAACGTTCATTTGATAGAAATAGCTATATTTTAAGCGCCCATTTTCTACCTATACCCCTTCAGCTGACTTCTAATTATAATAATTAGGATAATTATTTTGTTTCTGTAAGATTACCCCTATTAACATTTTTTCGGAATTAAACCGTTAGCAGATTTTGTCGTATTATGCGTTTATGTGCTAAATGTCAGTTTTGATATACATATAGGTCTTGAAATATGGAATAAAGTCGTTATTTCTTTTCGGGAAAGTTTAAAAAAATAAGGCCACGAATTGCGAAAACAGTATATTCACCTTTTGTCCCAAAGAAATATATCAATTTATTACAAACTATACGACCTCACTGTACCTATTATACAGGTGTTCCGTATATGGTTGAGATAGACTTGTAGGTGAATTCTCTGAGTAATTTTAGTTAGGGTGTTTCCTATATATTGTTTTGATATAGACTGTATTTAAGGAATTTAAGTATGAAAAACAATCAGAATTTGCCTATTTTTCTTAAAGCTTAGTTAAATGTGCAAAGTCAGTGTCAATTCAGAAATTAAAATTCAGCGACTGATCATATCGACTATGTTTTTTTTTTTATAGTAAAGTTACCGTTGTATTGAGAACACTTGATGACAATACACCTTTTTTTAATCAAAAACTAGACACTTATGAAAAAAAATCGGAATATGCATATTTTTCTTAAAGCTTAGTTAAATCTGCAAAAGTGTCAACTATGCTTTTTTAATAGTAAAGTTACCGTTGTATTGAGAACACTTGATGACAATACACATTTTTTAATCGAAAACTAGACACTTTACGAGGAAAACTGTAGAGACGGAAAAGTTTTCAATTAGATCACTAACCTAAAAAAATGCCGAAATCGTATTTTATAAATCTTCTTAAAATATATATAAATATATAATAAATAATATATACTTGAAAAAGTATAACGTCTTATTTTTCTGTCTCCAAATAAAGTAGAATTAACAGAAATATATCTGTTAAATGAATATAACGAGTAGGTAATACATAAAATAATTTGTAAGTATACTTAATTCGATGTCGCTAGTATTAACAATTTCTGAGAAAAAACATTTTCTCGATTTGATTTTCTGACTTAAACACCCTGTAACACCTTAATAAATAATGTCCATATACACAAAAAAAAATAACTATAGGACACGCCTTAACTAAATTTAGTCAGAGAGCTCACCTACAAATTTTTCTCAACCATTTACAGGACACTCTGTATATCACTGTTCAAATGTTACTTTCTGGTACGCAAAACAATGTTATTGACAATTTTCCTCTTACTTAATGGTTTGACGTTTCAGAAATCCAGTAGGCAGAGAGCTAAAATCATCAAAAGCTGTTCTTGAAACATATAGGTCTAGTTTTGACGGTTTCATATGTATTTTTTTACATAGAACACAATGCGCGAGGTCCAGAGAGCTGAAACTCCGCTAATTTTTTAAATTAACATTTTGTGAAAAAAAAACTTTTTTGTTTGTTTTCGAGACTTTTTTGAGATTTTGAAAAATATTAATTTGGTCCAGTTTTATAACGTTTTCTATGCGACTACCTTTTCTGACGCGACGTATATATTGTTGAAATTGATGAAATTGAAAATATGCTTCAAGACGCGTATTTAAAAAAAAATGGGCGTCAAGATATTATAGTCACAATTCCGAGAATTTCGAAGCAGCAACACTAAAACAATGTATACGTCGCGTCAAAAAAGGTAGTCGCGTAGAAAATGTTATAAAACTGGCCCAAATTAATATTTTTTAAAATCTCAAAGTGTATCGCAAACTTGGCGTCATTGTTAATTAAGGCTTGCAAAAAAAATTTCATCGTTAATTACTCGAAAAGTTTTTAAGGAACGGAGATATAAGCGGATATGTGAAAAAAAGACGTTTTTTTTTTCACAAATTGTTAATTTAAAAAATTAGCGGACGGTTTCAGCCCTACGGACCCCGCGCATTGTGTTCTATGCAAAAAAACATATATAGGAAGCCGTCAAAACTAGTCCTATATGTTTCAAGAACACATAAAAATCTCTGCCTTCTGGAGTGTTGTTGTAACAAATAAAATAAATAAATAAAAACAAATGCATTTATTAGTTTTTCTTTCACTGGAACTTATAGTTTGGCCCATTTCTCTAGATATCGGAAAACCTTAATTTTACTCTTTAAATTAACTAGTATGTCTAAAAATGTTAGCTATTCAATATTAATATATACGGTTGGAATACAGTCCTTATAAAAAATAGGTTATATTAACATTTTTGTCGACTAAATTACATTTCATTGAAAACACTTAAAATGAACATCCAAGTGGTTTTTAGTATCCATTATTTTAGTATTTTGTGTTTAGTTATGGATAGGTCATTAGTTAAGATATCAATTTTTCAACCGACAAAATAAATTCAAAAGACAGCGGAATTAATTTTATCAGTTCATCATTCGTTTAAAAAGAACAATGTCACAGTAATAACAATTACCTTTCACGGGCAAAAACATCGGGAATGAGTAAACACGAAACAGTCTGCACTGTTGGCGGGGTCGTAAATCTCTATCGAGTGAAAAATGATTGTTTCAGACAACGCCTTGGATCGTAAGTGAATATTAATTGTTTGTTCTAAAGAAATTAATGACGGCGAATTAAAAATATATTTTTCAAACAGTGTTCGTTTTTTCAGAATTATTAATAATTGTGGAGCGATTAAAATAAATATGTATGTTATTAACAAAATGTGAATAAACATTGTCCACAACGAGCAGTGAGTTTTAAACGAAGCAAGTTGTTTCCAATTATACACATACCTCCAAAATTTTTCTTGGTTCCCCCGGTATATTCTTAAACCGTTTACTGTATAACGATAAAATATTGTATATAAAAACTTTATTCTCTTATCGAAAGATTAAAAAAAAAACTTGATAGCAAAAAATTGTTTGGTTCAGAAAATAAACGGCTATCTTGAAAAGCAAGCAGTTTTAAATTGTAATCGAAATAAAACATTTAAACCAATTTTGTGCAGAATACCGGGAAATCCGATTTATCAGTTTAATAGAGGAAGAATAGTGGCTTTACACCAAGAAGGTTTGTCAAGCCACCAAATTTCTGACCGTCTTAACATCCCCAGTACCTCAGTGAGACGCATAATAACTTTGTTTCAAGAAACTGGAGATATTGACCGAAGGCGAGGAACTGGTCGTCCTAGAGTAACGACACATAGAGCAGACCGTTATGTGACTGGTTATATCCGGAGGAATAGGATATGTCAGGAGAATAACGGTATCAACTCTCCGAAGTCAATTTTTACGTACGTAGGTACCGCAGACGAATTTCGATAAGCACAATACGAAAGTGATTATATTCTGACAATTTCAGAGGCAGAAAACCTTTGAGAGTGCCTAGGCCTTTACTTCTTCATAAATCTGCACGATTGCAATGGGGCCAGGAGCGTAGAAATTGGCTTTTGCCACAATGGAGAAATGTCCTTTTTACCGATGAAACAAGATTTGGCCTGGAAAGTGACAGCCGCCGGGAACGGGTATGGAGGTATGGAGGGGTCCAGGCAGACTAGAGCGACTTATTTTTAGCAGAGAAATTGTTGCGTACCAAGGGGGGGAGAGTAATGTTTTTTTTTGGGGGGGGGGTATAATGTACGGGCGGCGAACTCCACTTATTCTTATCGAGAACAGGTGCCATATACGCCGAAAACATAATAGAACCTATCATTCAACCCTTGCGCAATGAATTTGATGAACATTTTATTTTTCAAGATGACAACACCAGGCCACATCGTACTCAAAGGATACAAAACATGCTTCGAGAAGGAAATATCGAATGATTGGACTGTCCTGCGAACTCGCCAGATATGAATCCCATCGAACATGTTTAGGACCATATTGCTAGGGCAATACAAGAAAGAGAAAACCCTCCTGTAACCCGTTAGGGATGTTATAGCCGCTCAAGAATCTCGCCATCTAGTCCATTTTGGTGGGACCAGACGTATTTCGGAGGTCCGATAAAGTCGGAGTTTTTTTATATGGAACACAAATTTTGTAATGTAGGTATATTTCGATATTGCAACTGATGTACTATTTTGTTTGTTTTGTATATAGAAGTAAATTGTTATCGCATAGTTTTTATAATCAATACGAAAATAATGAATTATTATTATAAAACGTAGTGCGCTTAACGCCTTTTCAAAAAATATTGCCGTCATTGAGCGAGGTTATCGGCATCGCACTATGCATAGCAGCGGACGCGGAACGCGGAATCGGCATCAGTTTAAATCCGCCACATTTCACGGCGTTGTGTCGCGGAGTTCGGGGCCGCTTCGCCTGCATTATACCGTATACGACGACGACGATTATAAGATTTCTCTGTTCTCTATTAATCGGAAAAGTTATACAATAATGAATGTCGTGTGAATATTTCCGTCGAATTTGTATATTAGAAATATTTTTTTTTAAATAGAGAGACATCTCGATCGCTTTATGTGGAAAAAAGGGGAACATTGGAAGGAAAAAACAGGGAAGAAAGGTCTGTTCGAAAATTTCGTGGCGGGTGATATTCTATTTAAACTATATAAAAGATATGTAGAAGAATATACCTTATATAAAATTTAAAAAGTACATGGACTTGGATAAGCTCTTTTAGATACCTTTCTTTTTAATATAAAAAAATGGCGAATTCGCCGTCCAGTATCCGTCCGCTTCTCGTATCATTAAGTACAAGGTGTTCGAATTATCAAAGCAAGTGAATTTTTCTCAGAAGCAGCTGAAAAATTTTTTTTTTTTGCGAAAGAGAAATAACCTTTGCTTACCTTCATTCAAAATTACCTTCAATCAAAAGTAAAAATAATGAATATATCCCAACGACGCCTCAATTTTTTTTGCAACAACATGCCATTTTTACTTTATCGTTATAAAGGTATATTAAGTTATTTTTCTACCTGCAATAAATATGCATATTAATTATGAGTTATTTTTCTATTTAACATTTTTTCTTATTTTGAATATTTGAAATGTCATGGTCGATTTACTTGTTTAGTATATAAATTTTTATATACTACGAAATAAAAAATACAGCTTAAAGTTAACAGCTAAAACATTTTTTTTTATTTTCATTATTTCAAAAGTTATGACCGATTTCCAACTGAATTCTGTATGGCAAATATTGCAACATTTTGTTTTGTGTTTTGTGCACAGCCCACTTGTCTTGATTCGAATTCGAAGAATAATAACAATTACTTTAATAAATACATATTCAGTTAGTTTTTCACAAAAAAAGTTAGGCCAAATATTGTAACAACAGATGAATATGTTCTAGTTTCCTTCAAATATACTTCCACACTGAAGTATTATAATTAGAGAGGCCTCAAGAAAATAGGCCTAAATTTTAAATAAAATCAGATATTTTTTAAACACAGTTTTTAGAAGTATAAAATACTAAACAGGTAAGAGTTAAATTCTAGGAGTTTTGAATACGATTTATTATTCAGTTCTTATTTGAACTAGAAGACATCCTCAATAATGATGTGAATTTTAGGAATGGATAAATGGTCCATATTATGAACCCACTAAGTAAATATAACAGATTCATAATACTACTGGTGTTTTAGTAGACTAAATAATATTCTCGAGAACTCGACCATAAATTTTGCAATAAATAAAATATAAAAAAAGTCATACAAAATATATGCAACAATCAAAAAAACTTTTCTGAAGTCGTAAATAAGCAGATTGTTAAAAAAATCGAGACGTCGCAATACTTACCATCATTAAACTACATTAAGTTTTATTTCCATCTTAATTTTTGGTAAAAGTAAGGAAAATATACATTTTAAAGAAAACGTTCATTAAGGAGAAGTTTACGATAAAAACGGTATAGAACACTCAACAATAAATCGACAATAAAGTTTTAAATACTCAAAACACAACATATTGTTAAATAGATGAAGTACTCATAATTAATATATCTTTGTAACGATAAAGTAAAAATTTATGTTTTTTTTGGCGTCCCGACGCTTAGCGTCGTTAAGATATATTTTTTATGTTTGCCTTAATTTTGAGTAAAGGTAAGTAAAATTTGTTTACCCTTCCCAAAATAATTTATCTCGTCCGTTTCTGAGAAAAACTCACTTCCTTTGATGAATCGATCACCCTGTATTTTAGTCGCTACCGATTCACAGATCACTAACATGACAAACTAAGTTCACGTGTAGTATATGTAAGTTCTAAAGGTCTAAATTTTCTTGTTATTAATAAAAGATACCAGGCTGATACATATAATTCCCTTGTAGATATAACTGTAGATACGTCTATACATTGGCATTTTATAATGCTCTAATATTTTTTAATATTATTGTTTGTTAGTTCTATGAGATTCAAGCAGCGCCACACTGAAAAGTTTCTAGGTTATCAGCCACTGACAAGCTGTATATCCGGATACATGGCAGCGAAAAATGCGACTTTGGCAGATTTAGTTTTCCTCTTTCCTTTGTTATCGCATTCCAAACGAGGCCGTTTCTTTTTTAGGTAGGCATAACACGCATACACATCCGGAAAAATTCGTCTTCGACGGAATGCCTACGTTTATCGTGCCAACCGGGGCGGTCCGCTTGAATTCATGGAAGTTTCGGATTAACCGCAATCTGCTAATAACAATAGATGCTCCGGCTTGTCGCATGACCGCACGTCGTACGGTGAATTCGTTATGTGGATACGGCTGAACGTGATTGGGAGAAATGTGGGTGAAATGCAGTTCAGACATGAACTCGTAGGATGGTCGATCTTTCGATATAAATATGGAAAACCGCTGCTAAAGGAATCACTACTTCCACAACATTTACATAATTAAATAGGCTGGATGTTTGCAAACATTAGTTTATATTTTTGAGTGCCAGTTAAGTTGAGGCGTCTACCTCCAAAACAGGACAGATCTGTTCCAAGAGAATATGAGAAAACCATAAAAAAACGTCATTAAAAAAACACAAGCGGAATGGCCTATTTTTTAATAAGATTTTGATTAATTTGTATAAATACAGGATGAGTAAAAAAATGGGCCAATACTAAACTGGAGATACTGGACAACAAAATATTATGATTGAGCCCAACATGCCTCATACCAATGTCGCTGGTTTAAGAGATACAGCGTTTTCAAAGTTTAAATCTTATTCTCAATAATATTTCTCAATAATTGAGAAAGTTTTGATAGTAGTAGAAATCTGAAAATTGGTAGTCTTATGTTTTTAGGTGTGAAAATTACGAAAACGGTGCTAATTTCGCCGTATTATTTAGGTAAATTAAAACATATTTTTTTTATTTGTTGAACCATGCGTAAAACAAGAGAATCTAAAAAGAACTCTCAGTTCTACAGAGAAAGGGTGTTTGTTTAGGCCGTCTAAATCTATTGGTTTTTAAGTTATTTTCATTTAAAAGGTTCAATGTATTTTTTTATTATTAAAAGATGAAAAGGTACGGAGAAGCAATCAAAGCAACGGTAAATAACAATAACAATTATTAGAAATAGTGATAATGACTTAAACTTTGACACTAAATCAAATAGTGGAAGTGTCACCTCAATACATTTTAAAAATACACCTTAAATGTCTCTGAATAAATGTCTCCTGAGGAAAATTAACTTCTTCCTGATAAACTAAATCCTTCAAATTTAGACCATACAAAGAAGTACAGACCTGGACTTCTCGGTAGC
This sequence comes from Aromia moschata, assembly GCA_029963805.1. Classification (NCBI taxonomy): domain Eukaryota; kingdom Metazoa; phylum Arthropoda; class Insecta; order Coleoptera; family Cerambycidae; genus Aromia; species Aromia moschata. The sequence continues at coordinate 704,255 of JAPWTK010000141.1, read as the reverse complement.
CAAACAAATTCCCTTTCACGGCCAATCCATCGATGAGGAAACCACATTTTCTCTTAATGTGAGTGGTACGTCTTCTAGGAGCTTGTTGTCTAAATAACGTTGAGGAAAGTTTAAATACCGAGGTCCAGTTAGATTGAGTGGCAAAATAAAGGTCCAATGACAAAATTAGAAACTGCACAACATGTCTTTCTTTTACAGCAAATATATTCTCGTAATCACACAAATGATTGTTCCTCCAATTAAAAACCGCCTTATCGGTAAATAAAATCTTATTAAGAAAATATGTTTTTTTTTTTAGTGCCTGGATTTTTACTGGGGATTTTTTCGATTTGCGTATCTTGTAAACACTGAGCAAATTGTAGACGAGCTGTTAAATCTAGAGGCAATAACTGCTGAACTGGAGTATAATGATATGGATGGAGCATTTCTTTTTTCAAAATTCTACAAATGGATTAGCTTAGGCCCCGTTGCCGCATTTAACCGACGAGTACTCAGACCTGGATTTTTCGAAACACGAATCAAAATTGTAATTTTTTCATCCACTATTTTCTCGGAGTACCATGGTTACTCTTTGGGTGAAAATATCCAGTTTCGCCTAAGCGGTTGTAAAGATTTCTGAAAAGTTTATGATTAGGTTGCCTTCTATTTGGGTATAATTGTAGATATCTTCGGACTGAAATTACTGGCAAAAAATACATACATATCAGTATTATGACGCTAAGGAGAAAATTAGATGAAAATAAAATTAATTATAAATTCTACAATCAAACAACACTTGACAGATCACTACGTCAAAATGAGAATGGAGTGGGCAACCGAAAATGTAGAACATGGCTGGGATAGTGGTAGTGTTCACTGATGATGAGTCTTCCTTTTAGGTGTGGACTCCTGGAAATAAGGCCTGGCAATGCATGGTCAGCCGTTTCTGCAGTGATCTGTTAAACATCTGGTCAAAGTTTATGTTTGGGGATGTGTCAATACGTGAAGATTTGCTGAATCTTAATGCTGCTAGAATGAAGGGATTGTACCAAAAGGGCCTTTTGACATCAACAAAGACATAGTCTGGCAGAAGCCATTCTTACCGTCATAATATTGAAGAAATCACGTTCTATGACCGCTGATCTTCCCGTAGTTTTCCAGAGGCCAATCCTGCACAGCCTAAGAAAGCCCGCTGCCGTCGCTTCTGTCACCGTAAGATGACAAGGCGACTGATTTAGCAGGATCTACAGGGCCGCCGTGGGAGTGGTTCTGAAAGCTCCTGTTGTTGTGAGGAAGGTTATTGGACCTTAATGAACCGTACGACCTGTATAACTTATGATACCTTTATGACCCTAATTATATTTATTATAACCTTTATGACTACATGACGTTTATGATCAATAGAGCAATAAATTTTAATTCATATTGTCATAGGTGTCAACTGTATTAAATTAGAATGAATTGAACGAATACAATATAGCGGATCGGCTAGAACTACTTGCGGATACAACAAGCAAACCCCATGATTCCACTCTAGGCTGAGGGATCATTCATAATAAATGACTGGCGCGTTGATTATGATCATGGCATATGGTCATGATCATTAACAATATACTAATAAATTTTCTATTTACTTGGTGATTGTGAAAAAAATATATTTCGTAAATATTTTGCAAGCCAATTCCAGGTCAGGCAGACGTTTTTGAAAAAATTTGAAGAAAGTTTTTTTGTTATTACAGCCTTATACTTAGGTCTAGCAATCACCTCCAAAATATGATATGGGATCCATGCTTCATTAAAGAAATACGAGAATCTCAATTTCCACCCGTCGCCTTTGGTCCCCTCATCAATATTTTTGAAATAAATGCAACAGATAAAAACGTGATCAGTTTTATGGTACAGTTATGGAATACAATTTTTTGTACATTGTAATACAGCTGCAGCTCTGTAATATGTTTCGTTCAACGTTTCCGCAAGAGTTGTTTTACATTCTTTGTAAAACGTTTTCAATGCATTCCTCTTTAAGATACAAATTTGTAGAAAAAGCAGTAGAATTACTGCAGTAAATACGATATAACGATATATTATTTTCAGTTACTTTCTTGTTAAATAAATAGTATCTGCATATGTACATATGGTAAAATACATACATATATTATTAGATTCCTGTGTCATTGTAAAAATCTAGAATACAATACATATTCTAGATTTTTTATGGATTCGGTAAGTATTTTATCTGTGATACGACATAACAAAAGTGTTATGTACAACGTGTGCGCACATATTATTTCCTTGGGTAGCTTTAAAACTGCACGCCTTTTATATACACGGTGGAGACTTTAAGTGGAATATATTCGCTAGCGGGGTAGAGAATGATTTTTCAAAAAATTCCTGAGACACGTCAACTTTTAAATGTATTTACCTACATTTTGCAAGTAATATGAAAAATATAGCCCTTCAGGGGTGGTTGAAACCACCCTCGACATGATTTTTTTCAAATGCAACCCTATGGCTTATGACCACTCATTATAAAGCTGGTGGAAAGAGGAATCCAACGCACTGATCAAATTTTAATTTTTAGTATGTTTGTAGGGTTGCATACAATTAAAACAATTTAAAAATTAAATTTATTTTCAACGTAACAATTGTTCAAAATGTGCACCATTCACTTGTTGGCAGCATCCCAGTCTGTGGTAGGTTTCGTCCCTTACATTATGCAACATTTGCGGTGTTATTTTTCCGATTTCCTCTCTTATCCTTTCCTGCAGATCTGCTATGTTGTTGGGTTTCTGAATGTAAACCCTACTTTTAAGATGTCCCCACAAAAATAAATCCAGTGGTGTAAGATCTGGAGATCTTGCTGACCACTCAATATTACCTCGCCTCCCAATCCACCTACCGGGAAAAATTCTGTCCAGATACTGACGAACAATGGCAGCATAGTGTGGTGGGGCCCCATCCTGCTGAAACCATAACCTCTCGTCGGTCAAGTTAGGGTTTAAGGGGTTTGGAAATAAATGACATAGCACTGGCATTAGTTCGTGCTGGAGTAAACGCAAGTATCTTGCTACATTAACAGTGTCATCAAACAAAAATGGTCCTACAATTCTATCTTGTATTATTCCGGCCCACACATTAGTTTTCTGTGGGCGCTGAGTATGAAGTTCCCTCATCCAATGGGGGTTCTCTTCAGCCCAATAACGACAATTTTGGCGATTTACGTGCCCATTTAATGTAAAAGTAGCCTCGTCAGAGAAAACTATCCACTCTAAAGATAACTGGTTTTGATCAATACAAGTCATCAATAAATCGAAAAATTCCACTCGTCGATCTGGATCGTCTTCAAGTAGCTCTTGAACAGCTTGCATTTTATATGGGCGTTTTTTCTCATATTTAAGTATTTTTAAAACTGTTTTGTGATTAAGATTTCTATCACGGGCCAGTTGACGGGCTGGAGTGATTGGATTTTCTTCTAGAGCAAGCAAAAAATTCAACTTCGTGTCGGCATCAACAACAGCCTGCCTCTTACTCGGTACTTTCCTGACATGACCCATCTCTCGATATTGTGCCTCAATTTTACTAATGGTACCTTGATTTAGTGGTGGCAAGTCAGGATGCGTTTCTCGAAACAAGCGAACAACTTCGCATTGAGTTCGCGCCCTATCACCATATCCAATCATCATCAAAATTTCGATTTTTAGTGATTCAGTTAAATAAGACATTTTCACCAATTTGAAATAACACTTCGTTTCAAACTCTGAATACAGCATACAAACTAAATTACTCTTTGCGGCCGTGTAAAACCACTAGCAAAAAATAACAAATACCAGTTGTGGCAAAAAATTGCATGGACTTTTTTGTGGGGACATATGAAAAGTAAGGTTTACATTCCAAAACTAAACAACACACATTTTGAGTACGAAATTGTTGCGTTAAAAATAAATTAAACTATAAAATTACGTTTTAATTGTATGCAACCCTACAAACATACTAAAAATTAAAATTTGATCAGTGCGTTGGATTTCTCTTTCCACCAGCTTTACAATGAGGGGTCACAAGCCATAGGGTTGCATTTGAAAAAATCATGTCGAGGGTGGTTTCAGCCACCCCTGAAGGGCTATATTTTTCACATTACTTGCAAAATGTAGGTAAATACATTTAAAAGTTGCCGTGTCTCGGGAATTTTTTGAAAAATCATTCACCACCCCGCTAGCGAATATATTCCAGTTTCCAAGTCTCCACCGTGTATAATATTTATAACGAAACATTTTATGCATGTGTTTTATATTATATTGCAACAGGCTAAACAATGGTTATGCATAAAAGCTAAAATAATGTTGTCATAAATAAAAATATGTATGGATTTACTTTATGTAACGTCGTTTTTTTTTTATTTACTTTACATTGCACTCTTATCAAATTTATTCTTTGAAAAATATTATCTGTATCATGTTAAATGAGAATAATTCTCGCTTGATGGCATTCGTCATCAGAAACCACAAATCAGGATTTCGACATTATTGGGTCTCATCAGTGTAAAATATCTGACGACGAATAACGTCCACTTCCCTTTTCCATCCTCTTTTTATACATACATTGTGTTCTTATAATTAAAATGTACGGTTTTCGACTTATTTCAAGTCATCACCACTCTTCAACCCAAATTCTAAAATTTGAGATAACCTCACAAACTCAAGAAAATTATATTTTATTTTTTAGACTAGAAACTATCATGGGCATCAAGTGCGTCATGTAGTACTGCTATATTCTACATACATATGTTATACTGTCTTACATATTATATGAAATAAAAAAAAATCAGGGGCTGTTTTTCTTGGAGCGTGAAACATTAATTGGATGTTAAGATGATCAACTTAGTAATACTTAATGAAGCTGAAGATTAATTAGCTGATGATCTATTTAACTTAATCATTTTAAAGTAATCAATCTAATTATAGTATGTGCATACTTCATAAGAGCGTAATGGCGAAATTATCGTACAGCATGAGTCACGCCGGTCAGCTCGACAAACCAGCATTACACCACCGCGGCCCTTCTCAAAGGCGTCTACTTGTTATGGGCGAACCGGGAATGGGACAGAGACAATCGGGATCCACATCTGAGAATTCGAGAATCCGGCGTCTGGGGTAACGGTGGCGGACAAGAGTTAGTCTTTTGAAATAAATCGTCGCGAGCTTCGTAAAACATTCGAATATAAATTGTACATAAATAAATTAGTTAGTTCTTTGTAGTATGGCAAAATGTGAATTCATTTTTTCAATTTGGGAAGAAATGACAAGAGGGGCCTTTTTTCTCACAAATCCTTTATTTCTGACTTGCTACCGGTTTCGGTCACTAAATGACCATCTTCAGGCAACACAAGTTACAACAGGCTACAAAGTCATATATGAAATTAGTGCATGTAATCTATCTGTTATTTGGGAAAAATTGCATGTGGTGTTTATGCATGGTTTCGAGTTTATTTTTTATTTTTTTACATTTTATTTGTTTATTAGGAGGAAAATTTTTATTATTTATTTCTTTAATGAGAAGACCTATTTTAAATTACTTAGTTATTAGAATTAAGAAAAATATATTTGTTTTACTTACATAAATATATTTTTCTTAATTCTAATAACTAAGTAAACTAAAATAGGTCTTCTCATTAAAGAAATAAATAATAAAATTTTTCCTCCTAATAAACAAATAAAATGTAAAAAAAAAAAAAATAAACTCGAAACCATGCATAAACACCACATGCAATTTTTCCCAAATAACAGATAGATTACATGCACTAATTTCATATATGACTTTGTAGCCTGTTGTAACTTTTTGTTGCCTGAAGATGGTCATTTAGTGACCGAAAACCGGTAACAAGTCAGAAATAAAGGATGTGTGAGAAAAATGCCCCTCTTGTCATTTCTTCCCAAATTGAAAATTAGTTAGTGTTAATTTAGTGGCTTAATTCGTATTTCCTATAATTTTCTAAAAATAATTTAAATAAAAAGTGATTTGATATTTCACACCTAACGAACCCTAAGTGGACAAAACGTTACAATAGCGTCCTTTTTTTACCACTTTTTGATATAATAGCTTCACAAAATTCAATGAAAAGTGTAAGAAGTAAATAAATATACGGGTAGCAGGTTGAACTTGCTCACAAATATCATAGAACTGGAATTAAACATACAAAAATATTTCATATTTAGCTACTTGTAAGATTAGCAATAAGTCGACACGTTAGTTGTTTCTCAACTAGATTAATTTCAGTTCTGAAAATGTGCTCTGAAAGTTTCTCCCATCATTTCAACTTGCTGTTTTGAGATAAACTTAAAAAGAAAAATAAACTAGGCATTTCAGTTAAGTTGGGGGCAGTGGCGGTGCGTGATATTTCAGTTAGCCATATCTTGAAAACGACGCATGGGACCCACTTCACTTTTTAGGTGATGACTATACACCTCTTACAGAAAGGATTTATAGTGAAAAAATCGTCAGCAAAGTTTGCGAAAAAAATTTTCAAAAATACTGGAGCACTCCCTGGGTTCTCAGTAACGCTCTGTGGGATATTTGCAGTATAATTCTTCATAATCTAGAAACAAATATAAGGAGACGTTTTTCGATTTGTTGCAAAATATTTTTTTTTCAAAAAGTTATGGCCATTTTAATTTTAATTTTATAGGAACATTTTGTTTCCCAAAATTAAAATGGCCATAACTTTTTGAAACAAAAATATTTTGTAACAAATCGGAAAACGTTTCCTTATATTTGTTTCTAGATTATGAAAAAAAAAATATACTGCAAATATCCCACAGCGCGTTACTGAGAACCCAGGGAGTGCTCGAGTGTTTTTGAAAATTTTTTCGCAAACCTTGCTGACGATTTTTTCACTATACGTCCTTTCTGTAAGAGGTGTATAGTCATCACCTAAAAAAGTGAAGTGGGTCCCATGTGTCGTTTTCAAGATATGGCTAACTGAAATATTACGCACCGCCACTGGTTGGGGGGAATTATCGCGTAAAATATTTACATAACAAATCCAGTATAAAGTGAAGTGTTGAGACAGATTTGGCCGCTAATCAATAACTACGTATATTTATTCCTCACAACATTCGTGTCTATTTGAAAAACACCCTTCAAGAACAGTATACTGTGTAAAGGAAAAAATGTATCATAAATATTATCAAAAAAATTCATTGTGAAAAATGACGTAAAAAATATGGTGTTAAAATACATTAAAAGACAAATCTAGAAACACTGTCAATTCAGGGTTTAGGAATAAAGACATAATGAAGATACTGAAGACATTGCAGTTGGTATCCTGGTTTGATGGTGGGCATAAAAATATTCCAACGAAGTTTGTCTGGTCGTTTGAATATGAATACAGTGCGGAACAGCCAAATGGAATAAATTCAGTAGCTCCATTATTATGCATTTTTTTAGAAAATTCTGAGACACCTCAATGTCTAATTCTAAAAAGGACATCTTGCGACGTAAAAATATCATCCCTAAATTCAACCCCCAGGTGACAGCTACAACCTCTAAATTTTCAAATTGGACGTATGGGCTTGTGATACATCATTAGAAAGGGCTTTTCATTCTCTATTCAAATGCTATGGTTTTAAGTTTTATTGCAGAAATGAACAAGAAAAAAAGTTTCTTCAGCGTAGGGAATTCCTTACATTAAAATAAAAAAAAAAACAAATCATTATTAATGCAGCAGATGTTCAAAATGTATGCCTCCAGCATCTTGGCAGCATCCTAGACGTAAATAGAAATGTCTTTTAACGTTAGTTAACATCTGCGGGGTAATCGACCTAATTGCAAGTGTTATTCTTCTTACGTCAGCTAAATCGTTGGGATTGGTTTTGTAGACCATACTTTTTGCATATCCCCATAGGAAGAAGTCTAACGGCGCGCGGCGTGAGATCAGGTGATCGTGCAGATCATTCTACAGAACCACGTCTCCCTATCCAGCGATTTGGAAAGATTGTGTGAAGATATTGATGGACATTGGCTTCGTAATGTGCTAGTGCACCATCCTGATGGAACCATATTACATTACCTGGAAGTTGTGGGTTTCCTTCAGCTGGATACAAATTTGCCATCGTCGGTACAACATTATTTTGGAGCAGCGATAAATAAGTTTTTCCATTCAAATTGCCGTCAATGAAGACGGGACCAATGATATTTTCTCCAATTATTCCTGCCCAAACAAACTTTCTCCGGGTTTTGCGTTTGTAATTCCCTCATGCAGTGAGGATCCAGTCCTCTCGACCAGTAACGACAGTTTTGGCGATAACATGACCGTGAAGTGTAAATGTAGATTCATCCGAAAATAAAACATTTTCTATTTGTAAAGTATTATTATCTATCATTTGCATCATTTGTTCACAAAAGAGAATTCGTCTATCAAAATATCTATGGGTGCATCTGCTTTTCTGTCAATACACGGAGAATCGAGGAATGGCTAATATTTAATGCTGAAGCTGTTTAACGACTTGACGTATGTGGATTTTCTTCAAGCATAAGCATTACATCCAATTTCTGATCATCACTGAGTTTACTTGGAGGATTTTTCTTTAGCTGCCGTACATGTCTACGTTCCCGAAACTGCTTCTCTATTTTACTTACGGTACCTTGAGATATAGGCGGCAACTCCGGATATTTTTCTTTAAATAGGCGAACAACTTAGGCCTGCGTTCGTGTTCTGTCTACGAAACCAATCATCTGCAGAATCGTTATCTTTTGCATTTCTGTTAGGTAAACCAACTCTCTGAATTGCAACACGAAAACTAAAGCAAACAGTTTAACACTGATAACTGTTAACTATTGTTACAATGACAAGCACGTTTCTAGGTAATTTCACTAAAGCTGATAATGACCAACTTCTTAAATTTCAGGTTTGTTTTTTGGTGCTTGCTTGTTTTTGTCGTTCGATTGTCAAGCAAAAAATTGTACGTATTTATTAATAAGTTTTTATCTTATATTAGGGAATGTCGGCAATAACAGACATTTATTTTTTTGTTGTTATTAACATTTCAGAACCTAAAATTAACGAATTTCCTACGCTGGAGAAACTTATCTTTTTTTCTTGTTAATTTCTGCAATAACATTTAAAACCACAGCTGTTTTGAATAGAGAATGAAAAGACCTTTCAACTGAAGTATTACAAGCCCCTACTTCCAATCTGAAAATTTAGGGGTTGTAGCTGTCACCTGAAGGGGGTTGAATTTAGAGATGACATTTTTCCGTCATAAGATGTCATTTTAGGATTAGAAATTGACGTGTCTCAGAGTTTTCTAAAAAAATGCATAATAATGGAGCTACTGAATTTATTCCATTTGGCTGTTCCATACTGTATATTAATTATTGCACATTAATAAAGTAGGAAAAACTGATGAGTTCAACAAATACATAGTTGCTCAAAAGTTTTGACCATACCTTTTAACTTGAGAAGGGAGAACTGCTGAACGACGCCAATGCAAAAATACATAGTACGTATTATGTATACAGAATATGCTAAGTATAAAAAACGTCTTTGTGTTTACACGCAGACAGGCGATGGCAAAGCGTCATTGTATATGATGATATTTCATACGAAGGCTGTCCACGTCTGGTGTAGGTACAGCAAACGATCACAGGCCTCCGATATATCAAGGACATGCTACATCCAGTAGTTGTTTCCTATATGCGGCGACACGCCGGCACGTGGTACCAGCACGACAACGCATGTCCACATGTGGCACGTGAAGTACAGACCTTCATGAAGCGTCACCACATATCGCTGCTTTCCTGGTCTACGCGTTTTTCGGATATCAATCCGATCGAGCATACATATCTGAGATATGCTTGGTCGGTGCCCTCAATATTACTTATCTGGCTCATCCGGCCAACGCTGAAAAGCTTTGCGCGCATTCCAGCGTTTATTCGACTCCATATTATGTCTTCGAGTTACGGAGATGCACCTGGTGGATATAGGCGGTACTAATACTTCTCACACTATACCACCAAGTTGTTCTAAATCAAGTGTAGTTTCTTTATTCGCCAAGTGCTAGATGCATGTTCAATTTTATTGTGTTCCGGCAACGTGATTCAAAGATAGAGGGTATGGTCAATACTTTTGGCCAATTGTGTACATATCACAACGAAATTTTGACATCTACCCTTAAAACATTATTTGTTAATAATTGTAATTTTGACTTATCAATATCACTAACCTAACAATAGGTACTTTACCTTGATAAACAAAATGCTTAAAAAAATGTAACCGTTTAAAATTATTTCTATCGCCTCCTCGATTACAACGATTCACGTTTCTGAGAGGCAATCAATAAAAAAATGTTGGTAAGGCCAATTATATAGGTATTCAGTATCGCTAAATATTATTTTAATATTAATATTTCATGAGAAATTCTTGGACGATATGTTATGATACCAGTCAGCAACTTTAAATGTAAATAATCATGCATCTTATGAAAATAAGATTTTCCTTGAGCTGTTTTTTAGGTAAATGTATAATAACTAAGTTTGTTTATACTATGTATTCAGCGCCGTTATTTCATAGAATTATTGTTTATACTTTACAAATTGATTAATAAGCTGTCATTAGTCATCTAGAATTACTAGAAATATTCTAACATGCGTTAGAATATTTCATTTATGATGAGAATTTTCTATTATAACGGGGCATCCAAAAAAAACATTGTCAAAGTTGGCCGAGTAAAAAAAGACGTATTTCTAAATTCTATTCTAAATAAATCTGCCTTAAATTTATAACCTTATTTAATTGTCAAAGCAGTCACATTATATGACGGCCATTAAAAGTTTGACATAACCAAAAATCTTCGACATGACCGCTATTTCTGTCTCTCTCGTTCATAGCCAGATTTGATGAGGTTTTTTTTAATGTCTTTACTTTCATTTAAGTTAAATATTTCAAACTTTTCCTTTTCCAAATTTTGGTATTTACTTTTGTGTTTGTATTTAGTTACTTACGTCACACAGATGGACCGATGAAAATATTAAATAAGACTGTGGGTATGGGTTCGAGTCCCGCCATTGGTAGTTGGTAAAATTGTTGATCTTATTACCGGAGTAAGTATGTAATTATTGATCGCAAAACATTGAAATTAATTACCAAATAATAATTAGGTACTCACTTGGATAACTTTGTTGATTAAATGAGATTTGACAGCAAAGAGTTTGACACTGGGAATAGTCAAAACACCAATAAAAAATAGTAAACCCAAGTAATTGTGTCACAACGAAAGATTTTAAAATATCTTCAATGACATACGAGTATAATTGACGAATTTTTGAAAAATAATTAATTTCGGTAGAAAGCAGTAAAAAAAGTAGCAGCATTAGATATACTGCTATATCCGGAAAGTAATGTCAGTGAGCTTTGAAAAATAGTTTTTATTGGTTCTATGGGCACAAATCTTTAGAAACATTCAAAATACATTCCTCCTGCGTCCACGCATCGGTTCCAGCGGGTCTTCCACGCATCAAAAGCCGCACGGTAGTCGTTTTCTGGAATCGCCTTTAAAGCGTCGGTGCAAGCCTTCTGAATGTTTTCCACCGACCCAAAATTATGTCCTTTCATTGGGGTTTTGAGGCGCGGAAACAGAAAAAAATCTGGGGGGGGGGCACATCGGGGCTGTAGGGAGGCTGGGGAACAACGGTGATAACGGTGATGCCTGCCTTGACGAGGTAATTGGCCACGAGGAAGCAGGTGTGCGAAGGCGCATTGTCGTGGTGAAGTTTCCAGGATTTTGAGATGTCTGGGCGGACGCGATTCACCCTGCGTTTCAGCCGCTTCAGCACCTCGACGTAAAACTTTCCGGTTACGGTTGTCGAACTCATGATGGACCAATCCCCGGCAATCAAAAAAGACAATCCGCATTGTCTTGATCTTTGACCTGGACATCCTGGCCTTCTTCGGGCGAGAGAAGTTCGACGTGTGCCATTCCGCACTTTGCCTCTTCGTCTCCGGATCGTATTCAAAGACCCAACTTTCGTCCCCGGTAATGACGTCATCAAGGTTGTCTTCGCAGGTGTTCAAAAGTTCTTGGCAGGTTTCGACGCGCCTCGCTTTTTGATCGTCCGTTAGCACTTTTGGCACGAGCTTCGCGCACACCATCCTCATTCCTAAAAACTCCGTCACAATTTCGTGAACAATGGTTTTCGTAATGTCTAATGTTTCGGAAATTAAACGGACACTTAGACGACGGTCAGTGTTCAACAAATCACGCACACGTTTCACATTGTCGTCGGAACTGGAGGTTGATGGCCGTCCAGCGCGGTTCTCGTCGTTGACATCTTCCCGACCTTCTGCGAAGGCCTTGTGCCACCGGAAAATTTGCCTGTTCGAAAGACAATCGACGCCGAAAGCCTTCTTCAACAATGGAATGGTTTCCGCAGCACTCTTCTCCAGTTTCACACGAACGTTGCATTTTTTCTTGCACCGGGTCACTGTAACGACTCTCAAAGAACGAGTGATGCGACCTCTACAACGACCGGTAGCCAACTGACGCTTGTTGGATCTTGTTCCCAGATCCCCCCACCACAATCCCAGCACGTAAAGCGCGGGCTGGTGCGTACAGTCTCGGGAAAAAAATTCACTGACATTACTTTCCGGACAAACCCTGTATTATTTTCCTAAAAAGAAAACTACAATTAAATTCTGGAGCTTCGGAAAAACTAAAGACATTTTCAGGACAATACACGGTACAGTAAGTCAGACCAAATAATTAAACCAACCAAAAATGCTGTCGTTTGGACAACTAAATTATTGCCTTTTAGTAGAACCCTTTCATACGTATATTTCCTCCAATTTTATCCTTCTCAATGTCATCAACCCTATGAAAGGGCTAAAAGTTAATTAACCCAACAGTTAAATACTCCCTTAGCTTTCGTGACGAGATACGTCGAGTGAAGATACTGAACTAGAAAAATTACTGGGGCCATAAACTGATACTTTTATAGGTAGGTATAATAAAAATACAATTTCGTAATCAATTTTACTGCTTACACAAGGGAGAATAACGATTCTCAACGTCTAGGCTCAATATATTTCTATAAATGTGTCTGTTTTCGCGCGTCTAATAAAATGACGTAACGTAACATTTTCTGAAGCGCCAGTAATGTTATATAAAACTGATCGATCGTTAGGGAATCATGTTTTAGGGAATTCAGTTTTGCGTTTATACTTTCTCCTCACGTGCGGAAACTCTTAAGTGGTCAAACTTAAGTATTAAGTGGTTTTATTTAATATACCTTTAAGACCTAAGGTGCATGAATCCTCAAAAAAATTGGTAAAAGTTTAGGTCATATTCCTAAATGTGTTCATTTCTATTCTAGTAATAATACCAGACAATTAAACGCAGATATTTGTGTACTTTTTTACTGCTACTATATTAGAAACATGTGGACTCCAATACACTGGTACGAAATATTCCGTACGAGTTTATAGCCTAGGAAAGAGGCTATTTTATTTTTTGAAAAAAATTCCTCAAGCGTTAAAAAAATTATAATTAGGTAAAAAATAAGGCAATTTGAGTGCACTAGTTTTGGATCAAATCGGCTTGTAGGAACATAACAAAAAAAATTCATAAACGTGTGACAAACCGGTTTTTTTCACTTTTTAAGTACCAAAAATAATTATTTCAGAAAAACAAAAAACAGCACGTTATAGCGCTTAAAAAGACGAAGAAAATCAGTTTTTAAAAATTAATATCGGTTAACAAATTTTTGCAAAATAAATAAAAACCTTCGAAAATTGCTCTTTTTTTACTATCTAATTACTCGGCCTACGAAAGTCGTAGGGACTTCCGCATGATGGATGAACTCTCTCAATTCGAGCGCACGAAAGCAGCCGCGTCCCCGCGCAGCAGTTCCCCCACAATGCGGCCTTTCCCCTTCGCTCTACCGTGCTCGAAACGCAAAACAGCCTGGTTGTCAATGTCGTTTTGAGATACTTCCTTAAATTTGACAAACTTGGTCCATTGTATGACTGTAGAGCACCCCTTCACGAACCAAACGCACTTTACAACCTACTAAAAATTACCGTAGGACTGTTATTGACATTTTACATTTTTCGCGGAAGTCCCTACGACTTTCGTAGGCCGAGTAATTAGATAGTAAAAAAAGAGCAATTTTCGAAGGTTTTTATTTTTTTTTTGCAAAAAGTTGTGAACCGATTTTAATTTTTAAAAACTTATTATATTCGTCCTTTTAAGCGCTATAACGTGCTATTTTTTGTTCTTCTGAAATATTTTTTTTTTTGGTACATAATAAGTGAAAAAAACCGTTTTTTCACACGTTTATGAATTTTTTTGGTTATGTTCCTACAAACCGATTTGCTCCAAAACTAGTGCACACAAATTGCACTATTTTTTACCTATATCATAATTTTTGTTTAACGCTTGAGGAATTTTTTTAAAAATTGGACCTGTTTTGGCTATCTTTCCTAGGCTATTAGCAATTAAAAGCCATTTAGGTGTATATTAGCGCGGTATATCAAATACTTTGGTTTCGTTGCTATGATTACGTCTGACAAATACATAATATAAGATTGATATGACAGAAATAAGAATTATTTTTGGCATTGCGTTTCACGTTTATGAATTCAAAACAGTTTTTTTGTATGGTTTTCAAAATGTTTTTCTACAAATTGGGTGGAGTGGCATACGGCTTGCGAAACCGTAATCATCACCTTTGACTCGGACTACATATTCCATAACTGGTTGCAGAATATTCTATTATAATAAAATATACAATTCTATGATAATTAAAGTACAAACCGTATTTTTTAAGCGCATATTTATTGCCCATCTATACCCACACCACAGTCCATGCGTAGAATGTTATCCCGAACGAAAGCTTCGCGGGAACCCAGGATTCTGTAATATACTTTCTCCGTAACGCAGCGAGCTATTCCGATAGCGACCTGCCGGCCGGCGCGGTGGTGTAATCAGGTTAATCGCCGCATTGAAAATAATTTTTTGTCACTCATGAATTCGTATATATTTACATGTTACCTGATGTGTGGATTTCTGCAAATGACACAGTCGTTACCATTTGTGAATGGACTTAAAAAGATGATTGAAAATTTTTTTTTATTGAAAAAAAAAAAAGACAGGTAATCGTTTTTTTCTGTATTAGCGGTCATTATGACCGACGTTCCGGTCAGAGGGTTAATAATATTTCCCATCGGCATCTCTGTCGTTTTTAATAAAATTTGTTACTGGCACCAGTAATTTTTATTAAATTTGCCACCGACGCACAGTGGGCTGAGAAAATTGAAAATTGGACAAAAATCGACATTCAAGTCAATTTTAAAGTCATATGAACGTTCTTAGACTTAATATAATCCTGAAGTAATTTCCTAAAATATAACCCTCTGCTTTAAAAAAAATGATGACGTCACTATGGCAATGGGCCGAAGTTGGTAGTTTTTGTAAAATTTTGATAAATCAGTCAAGTTATGAAAATCAAAATATAATTAAAGCAACTTTGGTCTCATTTTCAAAGCTTTTGGGTCGCTGATTCCATATTTGATATTAGATTTACAAAATTACACCCTCATCATCCCCTATGGTCCACCCCCGAGGGTAAAAAAATAAAATTTCACTTTTTATTGTTTTTGAGATACATACTGTTTTAGGTCGCTTATCTCATATTTGACATCAAGTTCACAAAATTTCACCCACATCATCCCTTAACATCTGCACTCCCGCGGCGGGTTATCTTTTAGGAAATTACTTCATTATTATATTAAGCCTAAGAATGTCCATATGACTTTAAAATTGACTCGAATGTCGATTTTTGTCCAATTTTCAATTTTCAATTTTCTCAGCCCACTGTGAGACGGCTCAGCAATTTTTTAATTAAATTTTAACATCACTTATGATAAAGTAAATAAAATGTCGTGTAAACTAATGTGTTCTTTCTTCTTGGTTCAATGCGATTTTTTTAATTTACTTCACTTTTTTCCCTATACAAATAAGTAACACAGACAAATAATAATTAATTTCCGTTTACTTTTCCACTCTTAATGGGACGGATCTCGAGTCCACTTGATTAAATTCACGCATGGGAAGCCCCTATGTCTTGGTATTTCCACGATATCAAACTAATTTGCGTATTAATTGCTCGTAACTGGTAATCAATCAACCTCTTAATTGTATCGATTTAGCAATTTATACCAAATATTATACCAGATATATCAAGTAATTTATAAAAGTGGATTTATAGTTAAGCTGAAGTAGATAAAAATAACATATGTTATGGAAACTTATTGGTATATAGACGGAAATTTACTTGTTTATAGGGTTTACATTTTTTTTAAAATGACGTAGGGAGGATTCTAGTGTGGAAGGTAAAAAGTGCGTTTTAATGGATTTTTGGAAGTATATACCATGGAAAATTTATAGGTGAAGGTTTTTCCCGATTTATGGCATTTAAGTAATTGTAATGTCTAAAAGTAGGTAGTTGACGACGGGTTTCAAAGTCTTGAATGTGGGTGTTTGTCCATGCGTTAGTTTTAGAAGTTTAAGGGTGCTACTAGATGAAAGATCTCTATGAAAAAGAGACAGGTTCTCTTTATGGCCCCTTGTGTCTGACCTATTGTGCAGACACAATATAAGTAATATTATCTGCTTCTTATATTGGAGTGATGTGTAACGCGTTTTCCTCAAAACAACATTTTTTGAACTGGTGTAAAGTAAAGATAGTCATTGATTAGAAAGCAAGTGGCAGAAATAAACAAACAGAAAGTGATGTTTGAAAAGCGTGTGTGAAAAGAAAATTTTGGTATTTTGACTTCATCTTTCTTCAGACGATAGCCATATTTATACATTTCAAATGTTTAAAAAAATAGTTTCAGAATTATGAATGCCTTAAAACAATTTTTTTTAAACAATTTTTAAACAAAAAATTAAAGAGTACTTGAAATGTAAATGTTAGAAAAAAACAGAATTTAAAAGTTCTATTTTTTTCAAAAAATTTGCAAAAATAGTGTAGAAAATGAAGCCTCTGTACCTATCGAACTCATCCCTTAGAGCGTTTTCACACGGCGCTAGCGATAGCACGTATCACACGCAATATATGGTAAATAAGTTTAACATGGTATATGATTATTGCAATACTACAATAAATGGTGCAATGACCTACGCAGTGATGCGGACTTATGTAGTCAATACAGAACCATCATGGAGAGAAGACATACATATTTAATGCTGGATCTAGTGAATTGTGGAGGAAAAAGCAAACAAACGAGAACACATGTGAAAAATCGCCAATATTGTATTCATCCTTCTTATAAGCAATATACAGTATGTGTACAGCTGATGTGTGAGCTGGTTGTGAAAAAGGACAAATTCATATCTCTAACACTTCTCGTTCTAACGACTACCCCCTCATTTCACATATTCCCTCACTACCTTCGATGCGCATGCGGTAGCTTCTTATCTGTCGTCTCACTTCTGCTTGTCCTTTTTCATAACTAGGCGATATCTGATGTATACATACGATATACCTATAGATGGTGCATTTTATACGCTCTTTTGAAAATTACTCGATTTATCGGAAAATTATTCGACTAATTCCAACTTGATCTTTGTAATCTCATATGCCAGGACTATGTTCAATGCATTTAATTAGATCTCGAGGATCATGGTGTACTTTACTTTTTTGGCCATACTTGAGGTCAGTGCTGCCAGATTTTCGTTGACAAAAGCGGTCTAAAAACATACTAAAAATTAAAATTTGATCAGTGCGTTGGATTCATCTTTCCACTAGCTTTACAATGAGGGGTCACAAGCCATAGGGTTGCATTTGAAAAAAATCATGTCGAGGGTGGTTTCAGCCACCCCTGAAGGGCTATATTTTTCATATTACTTGCAAAATGTAGGTAAATACATTTAAAAGTTGAAGTGTCTCGGGAATTTTTTAAAATCATTCACCACCCCGCTAGCGAATATATTCCAGTTAAAGTCTCCACCGTGTATAGTAACATAATACAAAATGAAATAAACTCATCCCACATTCATAAAGCACTGTTACAATATCATACATAAAATGATATAACAGCACTCAACATAAGAGAGATAACCCGTTAAGTTTGCAATGAAAAGGAAATATGGTGTGGAACTGAAAACTGGAATTGGGAAATCTTCGTAAAATAGAATACATACATATTGCGAAGATTGCTCACAATAGGGAAGTTCTGTATATTTGGTGGCATATACAGGGCTGGAAAGTCCAATATTTCAAGCCGAGCATTAAAAGGTAGAAAAGAATCTCTTCGAGTAAATGGAATAGAAACTCTTCGAGTAAAGGGAACTGACAGATAAATATTATATCCATAGTTGCCAGACTGATATGTCATTTTAAAACTTTTATGAGCGTTATTCTCTGTCTTTCGTGATAGGGTAGCAATAAAATATGTAGGCGGGACGCCCCTCCCATAAATTATAATGCGCACGTGTGAATTGAATTTTTATATCGTTATTGGTCTACGGAAAATAAGCACTTGAGTATTCCTGTGCGTACGCACTACGCAATATCCCGAGAAGTTAAAAGTTTGGGTTGGTATTTTTGGCGATTCCATCGTTGTGCCCTTTTTTATAAACAGTTCCTTAAATGCCAACAAATATTTAATAAATAAAACAAACTGTTTACGGACATGAACATGAAAGACCACGAAATTTAAATGATTTACGGGCCAGAATTGTACAAGTCCTAAATAATATTTACCCTGAAGTGTTGAAGTTAGAACGCGTAAGAACTGAGTTTTACGATATACTAGGTTTTTGCGAAGCACAAAGGGGCGACATTTTTGAACCACTTATTTAATGGGCATTTTTTCTTTCTTTCGTCTTATAACCGGGTTGATTTATGTTTCTATTTTTTTTATTTTTTATAGAACTTCAATTTTATTTTCTTGCAGACCGGTTAGTTAAGAAACACAAAAATTTGAAAATAAATAAAATTATGTTCGTACACTTCTTTTAAGTGTATGGGATAATTGTAAAAGTCAGTGTTACGTAAGTATTTCTTTTCGTACAGCTAAGTCGATGTACTCATCCATAGCTGCGAAAAAGTACTGAGTTGCATTCAAATTCGGCGATAGGCGTGTAGGTAATATCCCACTCCAAATTTATATTGGCGTAGGTCTCAAACGTTTCTAATACGTGTACAAGCCTGAAACAATGTTGCATCTAATTGTCTTTGTCTGTCCTTATTGGTGTCTTTTAACTTATTCTCTTCTACACATGTATCACCAATATGTAAAGGTGCAATTTCCTAGGGTGTATGTATATATATATATATATTTAGAGACATGGGAAAACAAATAAAAAGCGGCAGAATTAAAATATTTTCAGGTATAACGGTAAGCAAGGATTCAAAACGGTAGATCTAAAGCTGAAACGGTAGATGTGCCAGCACTACTTCTTGCAAAAGTGTACTGATTAATATTGAACGATTTACTACAATTAGTGAGTCGTGTGAAAACAGGCATACACTTCTATGAGTCTCTGCAATAGTTACGACATAATATCGCACGATATCTACAGACCAAATTGCGTGTATTTGCGACATAGAGCTATTTCCACCATAGCATTTACTGAATCAAGTACATGCAAAAACTACTCACTTAAAAGTATATACATATTTTTGGTGCAGAGCAATATTGCGACTTTTTATTGCTAGCAATATATGCTCTGTGTGAAAACGCTCTTGACCAAGAATATCGTGTAAAAGAGGAGTTATTTCCTGTTTTCGTGTCTGCTTGTTCAATAAAACCGATCGAAAAACTGTGTAATTTTCGGACGTTGCAATTATCGGAACATTCTTGTCACTCGAACTGATGCTGTAAATTACTAAAGTCAAATAAGCAGTGAACTAATAATACATACAAACATTATCTTAATATAATAAGTGTTTATAATTAAAAACCGTGCATATGTTAGTAGTAGGAATGTAACTATTTAAAACCTCAGCCTAAGGAATCACTACTTCCACATCTAATTTTTTCATAATTAATTAGAGTAAATCTTTAAAATTGCTTGTATGGACTGTACGACTCTTATAAGACCAGTAAGACCTTTATGATAAATATGACCCTTATGATCAATATGACCTTTATGGCCCATATGATCTTAACCATCTTTATGAGCACAATGACTGTTATGAATCATATGACCTTCCTTATTTTTTGACCAATATGTTCTTAATGACCAATGTGACTTTCGTAACGTGTATATGTGTATAACCTTTATAGCCTTCTAAATTTGACTCAAACTTAGAATTTCGACATTGCCCAACATTAGCCAATAAATATTTAAAAAAATTGTTCATCGGTACTATACGTCCACTCCACTAGAGAGTGAGTAGATGTGTACGTAACTAAAAATATACTTAAGTTAACGTGTATATTTACAAACGTAAAATGTTTTATATAAATAAATTTCACAGGTAAGAATGTATTTCTCTTTAATTTAAAATGATTCAAGGTATTCTTAAGTTTTGAACTCGTCCATAATATTAAACTATTGCCATCTAAAGATGAAAAGGAACGATTTCTAACGAATTATAAAATGTAAAACTCCATCAACTGTCACCACTAAAGCGAAAATTTAAATATTTATAAATGTAGCAATGTATTCATGCGCATACCGTCCTTGAATTCTGAGCAGCAACGTTCGTAAACAAACCGAGTCGCTTACTTGCATTAGAAAATGATTACAATCGAAATGACGTCCACTAATGCTCAAGTTGCGTAGAGTGAAGTCTCGAAAACAACAATCGTAACGGTTACGTCAATCAATGCTCGAACGAATTTCGAAATTTACGACGGAGAAACGTTGATGTAGACTTGTATTTGGTTTGCTTAATGAAGCGGAGTTGGAAACATGTATGTTAACAATTTACAGATATGACCCGACAAGAAAGAAGGATTTCAACACGGCACCACACAGTGGTTCCAAAATCTAGATGGACAAGAGCGATAATAGGAAAATTTTGTCACAGGATCACTATATACTCCTCGTTCTTATATCAACTTATGATGATGATGTTATCTATCATCTAATAAAAAAATTTGATAAGACTTTCTGGATTCTAGAGCTGTGAATGTGAATGTGACTCAAAAAAGACACATCACTTATCATCCCAAGGGGCACCTTGTGTAACCTTTTTGAGGTAGCCTCCCGAGCTATGACCTATGACCGAAAAAGGTGGTGATGTGATTATGGGCCGTGGTTAATAAGAGAGACGCTCAAAATTTAAGATATGTATGTTGTTTTACCTTTCGAACCAAAATTCAGCAACACAAAAATAAAACAAACAGAAATGAAAAGTTGAGAATCAACAAGAGAATTGGTCAATCAAAAATATTAAATTTAGATAGAATCAAAGGACACGTGATGCATCTAATATATGGGTAGGATAAACAAATCTTGTGCTGATAGACGTTAGTGGCTTAAAGCTAATACGAAATATAACAGACAGTGGATATTTAAATGTACTCGAAAATATTGAGATTATTAAATGTAATAGTAGTATACAGATAATGAGCCGATACTTAACAGTCCACTGTTCTGGTTAATAAACAAGGACAAAAATTACGGTTCACCAAACCGCAACATTCACGTATCACGTAGTTGAGTTCACATTCACGTAGTTGAGAATCAACAAGAGTATATTGGTCAAGCAAAAATATCAATTTTGACTAGAATCAAAGGACACGTAATTCATCTAATATACGGTAGGATAAAAAAATCTTGTGCAGATAGACGTTAGTGGCTTAGCTAATACGAAATATAGTAGACAGTAGACAATTACATGCACTAGAAAATATTGAAATTATTAAATGAGATAGTAGTATAAAGATGATGAACCGATACCTAACAGTCCACTGTTCTGGTTGATAAACAAGGACAAAAAATTACGGTTCACCAAACCGCAACATTCACGTATCGGTGAACCACAACGAAAACGTTAATATTTGTAAATAGGATCACATTTAACTTTACTTTTAATCATCTCCTGATGATGCCAGGATGGTTGGCGACACACCGAGCCTTGAGTGAAAAATGTGTTTCAGTGTTAATTGGAAATGTGATCATATGTGAATTTATAATAATATATATCATGCTATAAAATAGACTTATGGTTTTCGAATGGAACACCCTATATATTATCGCAGATTTGAAATCTTCATATTCTTCTTATATAAGTTAAAATTTCACTAATTCAGAGCAATACTCTAATTTACACTATTGAACATTTTCTTTTCTTGTTCCTGTCTCATTAAAGTCTTTATTTATCCCTTGATAACGAGCCATCCAAAAAAAAAAAAACATCATCAAAGTTGGCCAAGCAAAACAAGACGGATTTCTATATATGAAATGTATAACCTTATTTAATTATCAAAGATGCCACATTATGTGAGAGCCATTATTTGTTTTACAATTGTGACAGCCACTTGTCAAACGTTTGACATAACGAAAAAGCTTCGACCGCTATTTCCATCTCTCTCGTTCATAACCAGATTTGATGACGTTTTTTTGGATGTCTCTATACGTCTCCTCCTTGCACTATTCTGCGTTTTTTTTGCTAATGACCATAAATATGGGCCTGATAATTTTAATTACTCATTTGTTTGGATAATTTTGGCCAAAATATCTAACAGCCGCAATACTGACATTTACGCGTCTAGATTTGATTTCGGGACCACTGTTTGAGCGTGTTTTCTTTGGAAATGTCTTTTATGAGGGGTCGCAGTTTATTGCCAACGCGTAGTATGCGGTTTAATGAAGATATATTTGACGGGCATTTGCATTTTTGGCAGAAGGGTGGCCTTTTTTATTAGCTGCTCGTGGTATTTTTAATTAATCCGGCTTCCTTTAAGAAATCACGTCGTCACATAAAATATAAAAGATATTTATTATCGAGATTATTATAGACCAGTTAATTTGATGGTCGCCATTTCGCCCTCATTCTATTTATTCTTTCCGTCTTATTAACGATACCATGTTATAAAAGAAAATGGACGCAAAAAAAAGGTATTGCTTTATGTCTTAAATAAATCTACAATCTAAAATAGTAAAGTTCGACAAAAAATGAAAAACCCAAAACTACATGCATATGTATATTAATAATTGTCTAAAGGTTTACTGTCATACATATATATGGAGACATCAAAAAAAAAACGTCATCAAAGTTGGCCGAGGAAAAAAAGACGTATTTCTATTCTTGATCGAATTTATAACCTTTTTTTACTTGTCAAGACTGTCACATCATATGACAGCCATTGTTTATTTTACAAATTGTGACAGTCACTTGTCAAAAGTTTGACATAACCGAAAAGCTTAGACATGACCGCTATTTCCATCTCTCTCGTTCATAGCCAGAGTTGATGACGTTTTTTTTGGATGTCTATATTATAGACATAGTGCATAAAGTAATGACCAAATCATCATTTTTAATAATGTCTATTGATAGATCAACTTCGTTTTTCAAAAATACATATTTTTTTGCCTTCAGTATAATTTTTTAAATGCTATAAAAATAATGAATTTGTAAATTTTTGACACATCACGTCCCCAAAATGTATTATTGGCAACCGGTGCAAAATTAAATAGACGATCATTCAGTAATATAAAAAAGTGACACATAAATAATACATCAAAATAAATCATTGTAGCAACATACAGTTAGCAACGGAAGTCATCATATACCTACTTTGTGAATATCGCTTCAATTCTGATAATTTTTGTACTACAGTATTTACTTCAAATTCAAAAATGCACTGTACGTCACACATTAAAAAAATTACGAATAAATATCACTATAAAACTCGTTGAAAACGAGTACAAGAACTTTGAAAAGGATTTAATATTCTCACGGAGTTATTCACGGTTTTTTGAAAACAATTTTAGTTTTTTAGGCGCAAAATTTCACAAGCTGTAACTCTATCAGAAGCAGAAAAATCAATACTGTAGTACAAAAATTATCAGAATTTCAGCAACTTTCAAAAAGTGAGTGTATGGAAATTGGAAATTGGAAATCATACATATTAGTGTGAAAAATCCTACAAATTTTCAACAAAAAGTTTTCACTAGTTAGAATGCAAAAATTCCTTCGCCTTTAAACCATATTAATTTTTCTATCGAGTTTTTTGTAGCTTATTTTTTTGCTTTTAAAAGAAATATTTCAGTTTTTGATTATAAATGGCAGGTAGAAAACACAAAAATTAGGTAGAAAACGTAACGAACAAAAAAAAGGTTACGATATTTTACTATGAATTTTTGTGACGGAGCTATCCTATGACGTCAATACAATAATATAGGCTATATATATATGTATAGTTTCCCGCTATTTTAATTTATATCGTATTAATTATCATCGGACCAACCACCATATACTAATTAACACCACCACCGAACAGGTTTTCATCGCATGCATATTTTAACAAACAAATATAAATATTTAATATATATTTCTTGTATCTCTAATTAATCTTTTCTCCAGTTATAAACATCTAGATGACCATGTGCATTTAATAATTTTTCTATTTTGTATATACATTATACGTATTTGTTGTTTATAAAGATTAAAAGGTGTTTAGATTTTAATTAAGTTCATTTTGGTAGGTATATTTTTACAACTATATAAATGCTTTTTTAGACGGTATCCACTTATCCACGTGTTTGTGTAGGATGAATATATAAAACAAAGTCACGCAATGTAACTTTTAACATGCGATACAATGGATATACACTGGCCGAATTGTAACAAACTTCTTGATATTGCCACCCAAGTTATATAGCTGCACATGTCATTAAATATAAATTTTATATGCATACGCTATAACTCTTGAATACTTTATGTTAATATTGACCTTTTTTTAACCAACTTAATCGATAAGATGTATAGATTGAATTCTTAGACTGAAAATCATTTTTAGTTATCACTTACAAATAGTTATATCTCGTCCTTAGAATTTTAAATAGTTTAAATCTGGAACATAAATTAACAACGTACAAGCAGTATTCATATACGCGGTTTTGTATAAGGTAATGTTTTGCATAATAAATTCTTTATATAGGTATAATAACCTACAATCAATTTTCATCAAACATTTTATTTATTTAGATTATCTCACACGAACCAACAAATAACAAAGAGAGTAAAAAAATATGTTAAATTATCTTGCATATCTCTGTAATAAATGAAATATATATTCATATAGGTGGGAGTAAACTATAATTACAGCTAAACTATTAATATGAAAAATTAAAAACATTCTAGCAATAAGACCGTAGTCTTTACATTTCCAGTTTATTTTAAATATATTTTTCAGGTCAGGACTGAATGTATGTATCACCACCGTAGATCAGTTACAGTCGAGATATCGCGGACCCTATCAGAACTGCATTAGGGAGGAGTAGATAGCAGTGGCTGTTGGAGGAATTAAAAAATTCTTGTAGTTTCGTAAGAAAACATGAGACCCACACCATATTATAAGGAGTGATTATTACACCCAAATAGAAGGCTGTATAATAGCAAAAACACTTCAAATGAAATTTGCAACAAACAAATCGGAAAACGACTTCACGAGAAAATCTTGGTAACTACTTGTAAAATGTTTGTGAATTTTTTGTTTCCACAGTTATCAAGTGAAGTATAAAAAGATAACTTACACCTATAAAAAAATATCAAAAACGAAATGCTGGTATAAAACACTGAATTTTTATCAGATGTCAAGATTTCGAAAAAAGTAGCAAGAATAAAAAGACCTTGTATTTACTTGGTGATTAAGAAATAAATATTTCGCAAATATTTTTCAAGCCGTGTCCAAGATTTTCTGGTGACGAAAATATATTTTTTTGAGTTTCATTTGAAGTTTTTTTGCTATTATAGGTTTTCGTTCACTTTAGGCTAAATAATCACTTCCTAAAATATACTGTGGGTCCCATGTTTCCTTAGGAAAATACGAAAATCTTCAATAATACCAATCATCACTGCTACCTACTTCCCCTTAATACGGTTCTGTTAGGGTCCGCGAATTTCTTGACGCTACTTATTAGAGACAAATTTGAATAACATTCTGACTAATTTTGATTAGTTTCAAACGAATCAGCTTTAGCTCGCTTAGCTTATCTAAAAAAAAAACAAAAATACCTTCTGTTTTCAGCTGTCATAAAATATGTTTTTATCATTCATATCAAAATAGACATCTATGAATTAAACGGTTGTTTAAAAATATCTAACCGTTTATTAATGTTTAAACCTTGACCTTTTTTGTTTCTACATGTAACATGTACACAAACGATGATAAAACGAAAAAAAAATGGAAGGATCTGTATTCTTTTTCAAAAGCAATTTGGGTAATATGGTAAAGCAAATCAATATTTTTTTAGTATTAATATGTAGAAGCTGCTATTGATGTAGTGGGTGATAAAGCATGCTGTTTTTTATCGTTAGGCGTGAAGATTGTTCATCGAGGCGTATTCGAAATGAACAAGCCTGCGATAAAAAAGATGTTGTATCACGTTGTTCCTACAACTTTTTTTCCAGCTCAATAAATATTAAATATTTGCCTTTTCCCACGTCCATATGGGTATAATTCCAAATAATTGTTGTAGTAATTTACTGAAAATGAAAGTAATGTTGTGAAAAATCAGGTCTTACCGTTTGCAAATAATAATTTAATTAATACAAACTTTTTTATAGAACTTTCTCACAATTTTCATGTTTTTTCAAGTTTATTACATAATCTCAGAAATGAAATGTTGGCATGGGAAAAAATTAACCTTAATAGACTTCGAAATTTCGAAATCAAAATGAGAATAAAAAAGACTTTTTGCAAATGAAAAATTGATTGAAAAAAATACAAATATTTTGCAGCCCATTTCCAAATTCTCTATGGGGGCAGACATTTAAAAAAAAATCGTTTGATGTTTTTTTTGTTAGTCTAGCCTTCTATTTAGGTCTAGTAATAACCCCTTAAAATCCGGTATTTCTTTCCTTTCTCCGGTACTTTTTTCATCGAGCAGGTGTCAAAAAGAAAAGCAATGGATCAAAGTGAGCAAGGAATAATTATACTCAAGGAATTGTTGCAGAATGGAAAAAGTATTTCTGTTATTAAAAAAAAAACTGGACGTTTTCCACAAAACACCGAACTACTATACTTTTCTCCCGCGTTTCGCCAATTAAATTAGCATCTTCAGGAGAAGATTAAAACTGTCCAGAAAAGTATAGTAGTAGTATGCGCGTCGAGAAATGTATAATAGTTCGGTGTTTCGTGGAAAACATCCAGTTTTTTTTCTACGCCGAAGGTTCCAACTACCCACTCCAGAATTCTGTTATTGTTAAACTTTACCTATCTGACGTTTGCTGACCTAAGCAAATTTGTGACTTGGTTCCACCAGGTGCATATAAAGAGGATACGACGTCGGATCAGCCCATCGTCGGATGATTTGCAGCTAATCTTCGTTTTCGAATAACGCTCGATTTGTTTTCTGTAATTATCATCCTTCGATCTCGGATTCAGGATTTTCGGAAAAAATAAGCATTGGTATGCTTATTATATACATACAGTTTGTGTAAAGCCGACATCGGCCGGTTGTGAAAAAGGACAAATACTACACTTCTCATTCTAACAACAAGCACAGGTGGTGAGAGGGCCGGTCTTATTCCCTTATTACCTTCGATGTGTGTGCGGTTGCTTCTTATCTGTCGTCTCACTTCTGTTTGTCCTTTTTCATAACTGTCCGATGTCGGCTTTACACACACGGTATATTTAATTCACATGGTTCATTAGCAACAGTGTGAGTAAAAAGTAAGGAAAGATGCGTGTATTTCTTTAAATATTAGTTATTTAAAAAATGGTTAAAAAATAAAAGTCTTCAAGCATATTTTTTTGCCATAAATTGGCGGCTTTCGAATTTTCTTAACGTAAACAAGTTTGTTATATGGTTTTATTTGTCTTTTTGGAAACAGCATCCCTTCCTGGATATGGGACCAAAAAATTATACTTAATAGTTTCATTAGAAAAAAATTGAAAAAAAAGTAAATTTTCCATAAATCACTCCTCTCGGTTTTTCGTTAATCCAGTTCTTATCAAGTCGGCCGTGAAAATAAGTCGATGACATTTGTAGTTGTCAAGTAGCGACACCGTTCGTTGTCAGTTACTTCATTTTGTCAGTTTCGTAAATAGTTAAATATAGGAAAACTCAACAGTTTTGTAGTTTAATAATAATAATTATTAAGGCAGCATTAAACGAAAATCAGAGCACTGAAATTTTAATTATGGTGGGCTATGGTGACAGAAAACGCACTTATCACAAAGTGTGCACCCTGTGTCATGAATCATTTATCCGAATCGGCCACAAATTAATGAACTTACGTTTCAAAATTATTAAAAAAATGCTTGCAAACTGGTAGTGTCAAAGATAAAGCACGAATGAGGAGACCAAAAACAGCTGTAGCCAGGAACAACGCATTATATGTCTTGTTATCATTGCACAAAAATTCAATCATCTACAAAAGAAGTTGGTAGACTACATAATGTGTCGCATGCAACTCGCGTAGCATGAAATGAGGTCGCCTCAATTCGTATTTATTGCAGCAGTTCCGTGATAGCTGTTGTTGTGCTACTTGAGCTATGTGTAATGTGTTGAATAGTGTGATTTAATTTCTTAATAGACTATGGCAAACATACGAAAAGCTACTCGTTATTTTCGTCTATTACACTTACATATGATGCGCACGCCTCTGTGGTGCGACTTGTTTCTGCCAAGCTTAATCATAGTAGATAAACGAATATCTAAAAATGTATTCTCAAATAAAGCTAATTTTACGTTTTTAGGGCGTTTTCTGTGACCATAGCCCACCATCATTAAAATTTCAGTGCTCTAATTTTCGCTTAATGATGCTCTATTAATAATTATTATTAAACTACAAAATTGTTTTCCTATCTTTAACTATTTACGAAGCTGACAAAATGTAGATAACTGACAACGAACGGTGCCTCTACTTGACAGCTACAAATGTCATCAACTTATTTCTGTGGTCGACTTTAATTTTACCTCATTTTATTTCTTATGAAACCCGATTATAATTTAATGGTCCCGTATCCAAGAAGAGATGCTCTTTCCAAAAATACAAAGAAAATCATAGCATGCCATTAAAAAAAAATAACGTCGGTTGCCATGGCAACAAACTTGTTTACGTTAAGAAAAATCGAAAGCCGCCAATTGATGGCGAAAAATATGCTCGGATACTTTTATTAAAACATTTCTTTTTAAATAACAAATATTTAAAGAAATACAAGCACCTTTCCTTACTTTTTACTCACACTGTATATTTATTTTCGATTGCGTGTTTTAAAACGGTATATTGTAGTGGAGATCAAGCAAGCAAACTTTCGTTCTTTTATTTTTTTTTACATATCTTGTATTTAAGTAAATAACAGCTGTAAAATGACAAATAAAAAAAAAACGAATGATATGATCATTGTGAAAGATCTAAGAAACCTGTTTTTCAAAAAAAATACGCATAATACATTTTAATTTTTCATGATCAGAGCATAATTACGAAAAAAAAAACTGATTTTTTCGATGTTGATTATATATTCCGATATTCGACATATTTTTTTTAAACGAAAATTTTTAGCGAAGCATGCAACGAAACATTTATTTGTTTTTATACTTTTTGCATGTTCCGTATTTAAAGAAATATAAGCTGTTGAATGATAACTCAAACACCCTGTATTTTTTTCAAAATGAGCAAGGAATTGCACATAATTTCTTTAACATTAAAAAATAAAATGTTCCTTTTTTATTCTCGAACTTTACCTATGTGACGTTTGCTGTCCTAAGCCGGAAGTGCATACAAAGAAGAATCGATTTCGTCGGATCAGCACATCGTCGGGCGATTTGTGACTAATCTTCGTTATCGGACAATGCTCACTCGTGCGACGGATCGCGCGTTCACCGAACTTTTCTGCGGCGGGCGTCTCGGCGCTATCGTGTGGCACGGCGTCTGCACGCGACGGCGGTTCGCGGTGGATTGGCTCGCGCTTGCAGAGTGCGAGATCCGGAGCGCCACCGTCCACCCAAACAGGTGGCTGTGGAGGCGCATCAGCAGTCATAACAGAAATGTGACCGCGGGCGTCGGCGACAGCTCCGACGATGTCGCCAAAAACGCCGGGGGACGAGATAAAACCGATAATTCTAATCGGGCAATTACACAGGACAACAAAAGAGTGTCCCCAAAAAAGGAGCTTTTTTAGCCTGTTTTTCAAACACCTGTAACTTTACCTGGAATTGATGAAATTCAACTTATAAATGATCAAAATTTTCGTCTCATCATAAGCTAGTGCGAAAAGAATATTTATTGCTCCAGACCCTGTGCATCCCCTTAAATGAAGGGTTAACCTAACCCTTCATTTTTCCATTAGACACATGCAAGAAAAAGCATAATTGCTACCGCCCAACAAAACAAGGCTGTTTTACTACATACAATATAATATGGTTTCCGAAGTATTTTTACCTCCTGAAAACGAATCCGTGGTCAGATTAGCCCTATAACCTCTCAGTCTGCAGCAAATCGTCAAAAATCTTCAGAAAATGAAGATTTTCGAGAAGTGACCGGATATGCAGTGTGACACATGGTTTCCAATGTTTTTTTGCTTCCTGAACTCGAATTCGTGGTCAGGTTAGGCCCATCGCCTTTCAGTCTTCAGAAAATCGTCGAAAATCTTCATTTTTCTGAAGATTTTCGACGATTTGCTGAAGACCGAAGGGGCGATGGGCTGACCACGGATTCGTGTTCAGGAGGTAAAAATACTTCGGAAACCATACATTTGTATATAGTAAAACAGCCTTTTTTATTGGGCGGTAGCAATTATGCTTTTTTCTCGAATGTACGTAATGGAAAAATGGAGGGTTAGTTAACCCTTCATTTAAGGGGATACATAGGGTCTGGAGCAATAAATCTTCTCTTTTCGCACTAGGTTATGATGAGACGAAAATTTTGAGCATAGTTGAATTTCATAAATTCCAGGTAAAGTTACAGGTGTTTGAAAAACAGGCTAATTTTGGGTCACTCTTTGACTGATTTTAGGAAGCAGAAACTCTAATACACTTTTCCGAAGATTTTTGGTGCGGTAAATCCGAATCTCAGAATTTCTCCATCACGTCAGGTTTTTGAGATATCCTAACCTAAAAGTGCAAAAAAACACTGTTTATTGACATATTTGAGGTTATGTAACATCATAAGTTATTTTGATTTCACAATACTGGTAAAAAGTATGATTCTTTTTCTTTCAAATCGATTTTGAATCGTCCAGATATCTTTTCTTCCACCGAGATATGACAATTTCAAGTTTGTATCTCATCGACCTACTCAAATGCAAGTCAAAAATAGAGTACAAGCTATCTCTTTGAGCGCATTTTTCTAAATACTGGTAAATTACTGTATAAACATTTTCAAGGTCATTGATTACGGATCCACTGTCAGATTCTAAAAATTAAAAATATCGGATTCAATATGGCAGTTACAATACGGCGGACAAAAATTTCATAAAGTTATTAATTCAAAATTTAACTGATTTTCGGGAGTAGTACACTTTTCCGAAGGTTTTCGATGCGTTGAACTGAATCTGGCTGAATCAGAATTGTACTATCACTTCAGATTTTTGAGATATCTTAACCTAAAAGTTAAAAAAAACACTATTTTTCGACATATTTGAGGTTATGTAACGTCATGAGGTATTTTTTTTTCAGCCCACAAACCCCAAGCCTACAGACCTCAAGCCCACAACACCCAAGCTCACAAACCTTAAACTTGTTAGTTGTGAGCATGGGATTTGTTAGGAGCTGTCAGTGGATCTGTAATCAACGACCTTGAAAATGCTAATACAGTAATTTAACAGTATTTAAAATACGCTCAAATGCTTACACTCTATTTTTGGCTTGCATTTGAGTAGATGAGACACAAACTTCAAATTGCTATATCTCAGTAAAAAAAGATATCTAGACCATTCAAAATTGATTTTAGAGAGAAAGAATCATACTTTAGATGCTATTACTAGTTTTGTGAAAATAAAATACCTTATGATGTTACAAAACCTCAAATATGTCAAAAAACAGCGTTTTCTTGCACTTGTATATTAGGAAATCTCAAAAACTTGACATGATGGAGTAATTCTGAGGACAGATTCGGATTCAGCGCACCCGAAACATTCAGAAAAGTATACTAGGTTTTTTGCTTCCAGACCCTTGTTGCAGTGGCGATGGCGATCGGTGGAATTTGACATGCTCGTATTTTCGTAAAGAGGCATGGGACCCATACCATAATTTAGGGGATGGTTACTAGACCTAAGTAGAAGGCTATAATGGCAAAAAATCTTCAGGGAAAACTTGCGAAAATTGTTTTCCAAAAATGGCTGCCTCCGGGCAGATCTTGGAAATGACTTGAAATGATTTTTTTCATAATCGCCGAGTAAATACAATTTTTTTATACTTGTGATTTTCTTAACATTTTGAGATCTGTAAAAGTTATGGTAATTTGAATTTTTATTTCATCCCATTTCGCCTGCGAATTTTAAAATAGTTATATCTTTATGCAAAATAAGAACTTTGCAAAAATCACAAGAATAAAAAAATTGTATTTACTCGGTGATTATGAAAAAAGTTTCCAAGATCTGCCCGGAGGCAGCCATTTTTAGAAAAACATTTTCGCAAGTTTTCCTGATGATTTTTTGCCATTATAGCCTTCTACTTAGGTCTAGTAACTAAAATATGGTGTGGGTCCCATGTCTCTTTACGGAAATACGAGCATGTCAAATTCCACCGACCGCCACTGGTTGTTGGCCCGTGTTATCCGAAGCAACACTTTCACAAACGACACAAGTCTACAGATCCAAGCGTTGTTATACAGGGTGTCGGTAAATTGCATGGTCAATGTCCTACCAGAGATTTCTGCGATAAAAATAAGACAGCCCCTTAAAGGAGTGTAATCCCAGGCATTTTTTTAAAATAACGGTGGAAGTGCTCCATCCAGAATCTTCTAATTTGAACGGCTGTTTAATAGTTCAAATCTAATCAAATCGGTGTGTTTAACCCATTAAGTCTCATATATCGTGATTTTTTTAAAGAATTTTCAGCCAGCTTATTTTCAGTGTTATCGGTGAAAAAAAATCGATCAGATCAATTCCGTTGTAAAAGTTCATGCTCTTTCACAATATGGCCCTAGAATTTTTCAAAAATTGATTTAAAAAAAATGAAAAAAGAAGTTTTTGGACAAACTTATGATTTATTCGACAAAAAACAAATTTTAGATCTGAATTTCTTTATGAAACAGGTAATCCCCAGTTTCTATACCAGAAAAAAAAACGCGTTCTCGAGACCTAAACTTAAAATAATTGGCTTTATTTTATTTTCAAAAATTTTTGGTTAAACAAAATGGCGGCTGAAAAATTTTTTTTTGTATAAAGTTTCGTATGTTTTTCCTCTCAAAAACTACGGATTTTGGTATGATTTTCTAAGAATAAAACGGTCTTAGAATCAATTAAAATATACTCTCAATTTTTTCAGATTATTTAAACGACATTTGGAAATTTCATTTCGTGATTTTTGGAACAATCAAATATTGTTTTTTAAAAGCCCTGAAAAAAATTGAGAGCATTCTTCAAAATATGTTTGTTCTTGAGAAATTTTCACAAAAATTTATAGTTTTCTAGAAAAAAATTGATTACCTGTTTCATGGAGAAATTCAGGTATAAAATTTGTTTGTAGTCGGATGAATATTAATTTTGTCCAAAAATTTGTTTATTACGTTTTTAAAATCAATTTTTGAAAAATTCTAAGGTCATGTTCTGAAAAAGAATGAAATTGTACTTCGTAATTGACCTGATCACTTTTCAGCATCGATAACATTGAAAATAAGCTGGCTGAAAACTTTAAAAAAATCAGGACATTTGGGAGTTAATGGGTTAAGACAGGCCTCTCCAACTCTGGTGCTATTGCCGCTCCGGCCGAGCGCCGGCCAAGCACTGGGAATTAAATGCAAGAATATGATGTCTGTCTCTGTCGCGCAAAGGCGGCTGTGCTGCGGACGAGTGAGAAGGCAGTGGACAGGCACCGAGTGCTCGTGTTGGAGAGGCCTGGGTTAAGACAATATTGTTGTACAGGGCGCCCATTTTTATGTGACACATTATTATTTATTGCACCCTAAAAAATAGTACGCACGCTAATGATATTTTGTCCTCCAATATTTGATAAGTTCGACTGATTTGGAAACTTTTTCGTCCTTTTAAAAAAAATTATGCCTCTCGCAGTTTTCTAGCAATAGGAGCTTTTAGGAGACCGCATTTTGTGTTTGTGGTAGATTTTGAATCATAGGCTGCATAAAGATTTTGATAGTTCTAACATATCACAGTGTCTCGTGTAACATTTTACCAATTCATTCAAGATGAAAGGTTAGAAGACCTCAATTTTCAAAAAAAAAAAACAAATTTTCCGATGAAGCCCGTTTTACCAGACGTGGTGTTACAAATCTACTTACATCATGTTTATTCAGATGAAAATTTTCATCTCATTGTGTGGACAGGAATTATAATCAATTATTTGATTAGACCATTTTCACTACCACCTCTGTGCTCAATGACGAAACTCATCTGTCCTTTCAACAGAGTTTGCCAGACATTTTAGAAGATCTATCACTGGAACTTCGTATGGAAATGTGCAGTAGGACATAGGCGTACGCTTCATAATATAATACATGCAATAAAGTAACTAATATTAATTACAGTAAAAAAGTAATAAATTCAAACTTTATCAGCATTTATGTACGTTAAACTTACCCTCTTAATTAGGTTAATTAGGTTGAGTACTATCACGAACTGGAGAAGATTCGTAAAAACTTTGTAGCAAGTTTCTATAGTTGTCTCCGAGAGTCTTGTTCGCTATGGTGAAAATATGTCCTACTTATATTTTGAGAACGACCATTAGATATCGGGCGTAATTAAAATACTCTTTGCACTCACTTAACGGATCTGTAGATTCACCATCACAAATTTGTCTTAATTTGGTAAAACCGGTGTCTTTTTTAATACACTTTCGAAGTTATTTTTAACTGGCTCATTTATTGCATCACCTATAGCATGTAGCAGCGAATTTACTTCGTGCACTATTTGTAGTGACTCCAGTAACGACAATGCATTGTTTTGTAATTAGTGTAATTTTTGTATGGCATCATACAAACCTTTATATGAATAGTTTTTAAAGCTGTTTCAACGGACACTTGACAACGGAATCTTGAAATTTTGTCTGGCTCGCCAACCCTAATGAAGTCCCGGGAGGCGGGCCATAATTGTACGCGTCATACTACTTACTACTTGTATGTGCAAAAACAAAATTCATGAAAACAATAAACTGTTGCAATTTATAAAGAGATGTGTTAAACTTACCCTGTTATTTACGTTAAGATGTGTGAAAACTGTGTGGGCCGCCGTGCTGTTTAGCCGGCTTCACTAATGAGTAATATCTTTGGACAAAAATCTGAAACTTCATCTAATGTTTAAATTTGATGAGTCTTTTTATAGACACCGTTAGTACTAAATGCCCGAATAAATTAAAAAAACTTTTATTCCAAACTGTGCTTTTCAGTGTATAAACATACTCGTATGTAGATACATATAAGAGATTATATTCTTCAGGTAAAAATTCAGGACTATTTAATATTGAACATTATATTTTTTTGCATAATAACTTTTTAAATTAAAAAAAATTTAAAAATTTTCTCTGTGTATTATAATGATAATAATACAATTTGGCTTTTAGTTAGTAGTTTGCAATTATTGTAGACAGGAATATGATTATTCGTTATTACTTATTACTTTACCCTTTCAGTGCTTGTCAGCCATTTTATCGTAAAGAATGAAGTACCTACTTTTTTGCTTATCGATTAACCAGAATTATTGTTAGCGATAAGAGAAGCTTCTACTTTATATGTAAATATACGGCTCCTGTAGAATTACATTCGTGTGGTAAAAGTTCATTATTTAAATGCAAACACCAATTTGCATTCTATGGTTTATATTTAGGATCCAGCTTTCCCTGGCAGAAAATTGATAACGAACCTAAATGGGAACCAACTAGTTTTCTAGAGTGCGCATTATTATCTGCACAAATACAACTTTTATGTAGAACAGGTAGTATAATATCCAAAAAAAAAACCGTCATCAAATCTGGCTATGGACGAGAGAGATGGAAATAGCGGTTATGTCGAAGCTCAAAACGAAACATCAAACTTTTGACAAGTGACTGTCACAATTGTAAAATTAAGACTAAGAACAGAAATACGTCTTTTTTTACTTGGCCGACTTTGATGACTTTTTTTATGGCTCGTTATATTTACGCAGCGTTTGTCACACGGGGGTGAAACTAGCATTCACGACCTCGCAACACGCTACCAGTGCGATGTTGCCACATGCACCCTAAGTCGTAATAATTTCAGCAACAAGCTGATTCGATATTTTGCTGTGTTAGATATATCCCCTTATATGCATTAAAGAAAGTAAAGTAAGTGATACTAGACATTTTGAATAATAATAATAACAATCATAATACTTTTCAGAGATTAAATAATTGACTTTGAAGTTGGCATATTTTTTATAATTCCCCAAATCGGGGGAAAAATTATAAATGACAAAATGGCCGCGTCGCATCGGTGGCAGCAATCCCATAGGTATATTTGCCTAGTCGATCCATACCCAATAGAATCGCGGCATTTTATTTTAAAACTTGATTGTTGTTGTTTTAGGAAGCATCCCTAGGAAAATTTTTTTGATTCGCATCAAATTGTTTTGTGCATTATTTCGTGATAAAACTATTATTTATTTTCTGATTGGCATTTAAGGATATAATTTAAATTATTCTACTTATTGGTAAGTAAATACCGTGTTAAATTACTGATCTAACTTATAAATGATTAGTATTACAAGAGCATAATAAGATGTGCATGAAAAGAATGAAAAGAAAGATTCTAAATGATCTGGCCAGTTGCAATAGAGTGATACTCACATGGGTACCGGGACACTCAGGTGTCCCGGGAAATGAGAAGGCCGACAGACTGGCCAGAGTAGGATCAATAGGGTACCCCATAGGACCTGAACCTATATTAGGGGTCCTCTATTCAATGGGGGTTTAAACCATGAAAGAGCTCCTAAATAAGGAGTTCGAAAAGTCATGAGAAGAAGCCCCGGGTATGAGGCAGGCGAAGACCCATATTATTGGGCCTTCGTTCAAATTAACTCAAAGTCTCCTAAGTATGAATCGAAGAGACATTAGAACGGTGACAGGACTCCTTACAGGCCACTATCACCTTAAAAGGCACCTCCACATGATAAGGGTCATAGATGATCCTGAATGTGGATGGTGCATGGAGGATGAGAAGACTGCATCTCACATCCTCACAGAATGCCCTGCAATTGCAAGGGTCAGAGAACGGCACTTTGGGAGCTGTGTTTTGAACCCAGAGGATGTTAAGAGTATTCATCCCAGGAAACTATGCGCCCCATATTTTCCCGCCCACTTTTCTCTTTCATTCATAATACTTTTTGTTGATCTTATGTTCTGTAAATCTCCAAAATAATAAATTTAAGGTTGTGCATGAAAGAAATGTTTGCAAAGTTATTGTTTATCTAATATTAACTTGATGTCTGCCCTCATTATTACTTGAGACTGTCTGTCCTATTTCCAAAATTAAGTGTTTGCCGAAGAGGAGGCATACTATTTCTTTGTCATTCGACAGCAACTTGAACGTAATTTAATAAGGTGTAATATAAAGCAATCGCATTTGGAAAATATTTATTTGAATGCCAAGAAATTGCCTCGATATGGAGGTAACGTTATTTGCGTTACGTTCATCTCGATCAAGTTATTGATTTATGATTGGGTACTTTGTCAGATATTGGCAATTTGCTTCGTGCACGATATATCCGGCATCATATCTGCGTAGTCAATAGTCCAATTGCATTACCACATCGAACTCGATAATCACATATGCAGGCGCAGCTTTCTCGCAAAATTATACCCTCTCGGTTTTTAAGGCATGCATGTTGTGTAAGCTGTAGACTTTCATACGTTAGTGGTTACAATAATATCATGGACAACATTGTACTTTTTACTTTATGGCAGACAGTCTGTAACTATGTGTGTAATAAATGAAATGCATCATCGAAAACCGCTATCCGTATACAAAGTAATTACAATATGGCAACATTGTTTTAACAACCTTACATTTTTCTAGTGGAGTCTTATAGAGTATCATTTTACGGGTATGGCAGTATACTAAACTTATACCTTTGTGTGAAAATAACTAAGAAATCATAAGGGTCACTAGGGTTCCGAACGTGTGCTGTAACGCAGGGCCGGACTCGTAATCAGTCATGTTATTGATGGAAGATGACATATGAGAGATCAAAAAGACAGGAGTAAAAATGTGATGATAATGTATGTACCTACTCTATTTCCATTCTAAATTGAAAATAGGTAGAAAAAAGCAAGGTTGTCAGATATATTTTCTAAAATTGCTAAGCTCACTATACAAGTATACTTCATACTTCAGTATACTGTTAGTTCGTGACGTTCTTAGAAAGCTAGTTTGGAAATATTTAAAAAAAATACATAGATATAAATTTATTAGTTGGCATTAAAATAAAGCGTTTAAAATTGCTGGAAAAAATAATTATAAATTCAAACAACTTTATGTATATTACTATACTTAAGAACATTTTGAAGAGCCGGCAACGGCGGCTCAGGCGGCTGGCGGCACAGAGTAAAACCACTGGCGGTAACACCGGTCAACGAGATTATTAGACTACTTTGCATTTAATACATTGCTAATACTTCTTCGGTCCACTGTGCCATAAAATTTTTACGACGTCGTTAAAAAGATTTACGACTTTAGGCACTCAACTTGTTTAGGACGCCAGTGACGTGTATTTCAGCTAGGTTTATTAAAACAGACAATTTTTTTGAGATGGGCTAAATGAGCATTATTTACAGCAAATTATATTACAAATATTAAGAGTTTTGAATGCAGGCTAATTTTAATCTCCTATATTGATTTGAATGAAAAAAAAACATTTCACAATTTTCGAATTTATAAAAGATATATGCACGCCCAGGGAATCATAAAGTTGCACCGCTTTTCTTGTTCCCCAGGCGTATTTATCATTTTCAATTAAAATTAGAAGGACTATACATGTACATACCTATTGCATATTCAGAAACACCGACTGTCATTATTGCTTGAGCGTACGTTTCCACGACCAGTAGTCTTTCTGCATTTATTCTCGCTAAACGTGACCGATTTGGCCTGTATACGAGTATATGGTTGTAGAGGGAAAATGATCGTTCCACATCTACTGAAATTAAAGGTTCAAATTCAAAATAGTTCACATGGACAGAGGACGACACAACACGCTAATGATTTTCACGAATTTCGCACAGTTGGTTTTATCCCTAACAGTTTTTTATTGTCGCTACTATTTCTATACTTTTAACGGCTGTTTATAAAACCCGTTTATTAGCTATCAATATGGGGGGGGGGCATTAATGACCTTATTACCGGAAAATCTGTAGTTTCGTCCACTGTCAGCCACAGAAATTTATTGCGTATGTCGGCTTTGATATTTCCCATGACACGTTAATATGTCTTCTGTAAATATGTTGTACTCAATGTATGGCTACTAGGCAATGGAAAATCGGATACTTATTTGGCAAAAAAACGTCTAAAGTAAATATTGTCGACCACGTTCCACGCAAGGCTACATTCGCAAAACATAATGTACAAAACAAACCAAAATTTCTCTTCTAACCGTACCAGGTATATTTTTTTTATGGATATTCGAATCGAATCTAAATGTCTTTTACACTCTCGGCGATAGCGAAATATATATCGACACATAAATACATAAAATATGTGATCCGTCTATTGTAAAATCCTTGTAATTGTCAATAATCGTTTTAATTCACAAATGGTAACGACCGTGCCATTATTGCAGAAATCCACACAAAATCAGGTAATATGTAAATACAGTACACGAATTCACGAGTGACTAACTCACAACAGAAAATTGTTGTCTATGTGGCGGTCGACACGTTTACCCCGCCGCGCGCCGGCAAGTCGCTATTGGAGAAGCTCGTCGTGTTACGGAGAAAGTGTATTACGAAGTCTCGGGTTCTCGCGAAGACTTCGTTTAGGATAACATTCTTTACACGCACAGTGGCGTGGGTATACAGGGGCAAGAAATATGCACTTAAAAATACGGTTTATACTTTAATTATTATAGAGTTGTATAGTGCCGGCTCTGCGTGACAGCATACTTTCCCGGATTTTAGTCATAATTTAGTATCATAGTAACTTAATTGAATCGATCTTCTTCACGTAGGCGTAGCTTGGTCAATTGAACGCAAAAAGTGTAATAGAGTGAGATGTGGGGTACATCGTTTAAATATTCCTGCACATTTTTAGAAAAATGTGGATTATCACAATCAGACATTGAAAAAGTCAAGATTTTCACATAAGTAACTTTCTGGCTAAGTCAAGTTTTTTATGCAGATATGTGTGGACTAACGTATTAAAACCCCAATTATTTCTCTTGTAATCAATATTTTGCGAGGAAGTTTTTAATCATCATTTTGTTTTATGAACTGTAAATATCATATTCTTTAGTTATAATATATGCAATATTAATGAATTCAGCAATTTGTATACCTAAAATCTCTGTGCTTATAACGCACGGATTTTAGGTATACAAGAAACGTGACTTTTGCCACTTGTAGGCCATTTTTTGTATGAAATTTGGCTTCAACATAAAAAAAAAACAATGGAAAAAACTCCTCAATTTGCTTGACGTATTACTATTACCCTACCACCATGTCCCAGAATCGTCTCCTGTGGATATAGGTAGAATAATCCCTTTTTATCACTCAAAATCGTCTTCTACGCAAAATCTACACGGTGGACGTATTTCTTAATATGAAATTCAGTTTCAGCATGCACAAATACATGGAAGTTGAAGGGTCCTATCCAAAAGACATGGCATTTTTAAATTTTATCGGCCAGTGTAATCTATAAATAAATTTGCTTGAAGATAACTTCGGTGTCTTATCGCTTTTTGCGGACTTAGCGAAAATTGAATTGGGCTATGTTATGCTTTATACTTCCAAATCCCATTCCTTAACTAATTATAAGTGTCAGCATAAAATGGAGATTAGGATTATTAAGTTTCTGAATATTTAAATAGATCTGAGGAGTAAATTTAACGCATCCTCGTTTTCTCCGGGCCTTAAATTAATAATACTTCACACGGAGGTGAGGAACTAATTTTCTAGTACGAAGATATGCACGTTAAAGTAAATATGCAAGGCGAAATTATAAACCCCTGTAGTAAACGGCGTGAAATGTGTTTACACAAGTTGATTTTACCGACAACAAAAGCGGTTTATATGGTAATGTGATAAATTTTCTTGTTATTGCAGACATCCTAGAGAGAGTTTTTCAAAAATCGATACTTTTCACAAAGTTTTCATGTAGCAATAGGGATACCATAAAATTGGGTTCTAATACTTCTATATGTATTTAAAAAACTGTACCAAACAATATAAAGTGAGGTTAATTGTTGGCGCTATAAAACATAATTTGACTAAAGTGATTAAAAATTAATTTTAAGTGCACATGCTAAACGTAAAGCAAACATATTGGTAAATTGGAGACATCATATTTTTCGTCATAACCCATCTCCGAAACTTTGCATTTTTTGCTTTTATGATTTCAATTAAAAGGGGTAACAACACTACGATTTTCGAAAAATCGTTTTTTTTTGTTATAGGCTTAAAATGTACTTTAGGATCATAAAAATCATATACAATTA
The DNA here is from genome assembly GCA_029963805.1 of Aromia moschata. Taxonomy (NCBI): domain Eukaryota; kingdom Metazoa; phylum Arthropoda; class Insecta; order Coleoptera; family Cerambycidae; genus Aromia; species Aromia moschata. The sequence goes on along the minus strand of JAPWTK010000141.1, from coordinate 662,314 downwards.
GTCTGATAACGAAAAAAATAATTAAAAGGTTTGATTTTCGATTTTGCCGGAGCACCTCTGAGCGCGCGTCGAACACGATGCGACTGTGTTCGTCGGATTTGTTGCTTTTATACTTCTTTAACCTTTCAAAATAATAAATGGCCCCATTATCAACAGAGTAAAAGGTCTTTCGGGTTCCTCAGAAGTCCACCAGGGTGTGCAAATACCGTAATACACATGTATATGTAAATTATTTTAAACTTTAAACATCATTATCTCAAAATGACTTTTTTCGAACTGGGCGGACACATTGCTTAAAGACCGTTCCATCGATCGATTTGAAATTTTAACAGTAGGTTATCAATTACATTCTCCATTAAAGTACGTAGCCGTTTTTTGATAGAATGTATTTTTTTTATAAACTATTTACTGCTGAATTTTTAGGGCGAAAATCGATTTTTTTCGTTAGTGCACAGTTTCTACAAAAATTTCAATTTAAAAAGAATCTTTATGTACTTCTCTAGCCAATAATATGTAAATTAAGAAAATTTTTGGTTTTTTTGTTCCAGGTCTAAAACTTTTCGAGAAAGTCCGCCCGTGGAGGGCTCTTTGATAAACGTGTTTTTAAAGATACGCTGTATCGCCGCTATTTTGTATGAAAATAACAATATAAATTTTGTTTTTTATAGTTCAATACATATTTAATTAACCCATCAAAGAGAAGTAATATTCCTCTTCTCATTGCCCACAATAAATTATCAAAATTGGGCCTTTTTTTCGACCGCTAGAGTGATGTTACCCCTTAACTAAAAGTAATAATCTAATAATAAAGAGAGTGAATTAATTTCTTTAAAAACAATACTTAGCAAAAAGTCACTTACAATGCCTTATATGGCTTAAGAAACCTTCAATTTCAATTTTATGGCATAAATATTGTTATAAAAATTAAAATACATTTACAAGTTTCAGTGAATTTTATGGCAGCAATCTACAACAAAACCACTAGATAAATATAAACTTTTTTATGGAATGTTGTCATAAAATACAGTAAAAACCGTAAATATGTGTTGATACCATTAAATTATTAAAAAAAGCATATACACTATACTTTCGTCAAAATTAGCGTAACACTTTTTAGATTAGCGCCATTTGCGTTCCACTCGATTTAGAGACTTTTTTAGGGTTAATTTAGACGGTTTTTGAATTTCGATAGCCTATAGAATTGGTTTTAATGCATTGAAGTCGCTACGCAGTAACTTAAGCGGTTAACCGTCCACACCCCAAAAACCAACCCCATGTCGAAATATGGATTAAGATGGACTAAGATAAAAAAGACATTGTCAGATAAAAACTGCATCCCGGCGCACAAAAAGACCTCCTCCATAAGTTCTGTGCATTTGGTCGCTGTCCCATCTCTTCAACCCATTTCCAGACCCCTTAATCCACCCCTTTGCATTTACGCTGGGTTTTGTGTGGTTTGACCCCCGTTGGCGAAAAGGGTTCGAGCATCCTCAAGAAAGCTTTTCTTTATCAATTTATCAAAACCTGCTTACAACCCTTAAGCGTTGCAAATGTTCAGGGGTGGGTTGGAGGTGGAGTTTCACTTTTGGCGCTCAATCGGCCGTCCGCACTCCCGGCCCGTCAACTTCGAGAGCCTTCAAATAATGCCATGACATGAATTCGAGACAAATTGATCCCACGCAGCCTCTTACAGGGGTGGGAATTAGAGAGGGGGATGGAGGGGTCGGTGTAGGTGTTTCCTGGAGGGTTATTTGAGTTGTCAAAGGGTGAAAGCGAGTTGTGGCCCCTTATACCAAATTATTTGACAGCATTAGTATCAACGGATTTGCCCAACAGAGGTCAATCTACATAAAACCCAGTGCAAATGCAAAGGGGTGGATTACGGGGTCTAGAAATGGGTCTAATAAATGAAACAGCGACCAAATGCACAGAACACAGAGGAGGTCTTAATGTGTGCGGGGATGCAGTTTTTATCCAACAGCGTCCTTCTTAGTTCATCCCATAAGTCTCTGAATTGCCGTCAAAATCTTGCGAATTCACATTTCTACATGGAGTTGGTTTTTGGGATGTGGACGGCGAACTGTTTAAGTCACAGCGTAGCGACTTCGGGGCATTAAAACCAATCCTACAGGCTACCGAAATTTAAAAACCGCAAGTCTCTAACTCGAATAAAACGTAAATGGCGCTGATGTAAATAGTGTTCCGCTAATTTTGGCGAGCAGTTTCTATTGAAATTATAAAAAAAAGGTCTCTTATTTTATAACTAGTAGACCGATTTTAAAAAATAAGGCTGCGTTGAATACAGACTTGTAATACCATTCATACGAGGTGCCAGAAAACACACCTTACCATTTAAAAAATTGCAATGGCGGCGCCCTCTGTGTGATGGATGAAGTGACGCATAATGCCTTTGTCAGAGAAAATAGTAAAAGAGTAACTGGATTTCAACTGGTAGAGGACTTTTAACGATCGCATCCTACATTTCTACGTATACATAAATAATTTGTACTTATAAGTAAATGTCTCTGGGGGCTCTAGATATAACGTCTGATCTCAGTGGCGGCTCGTGATGAAATGAAGGGGTGTTCTGCAAATGTTTACTCACCTATTTTTTTGAAAGTTAATTCAGTCCTACGATCCTTCATAGAAGCAAACTTGTCTATAACTTTGTCGTTGAAACTATCAGTTTTTGATATAATAATTATTCCTCGAATAAATGTCTTTATTAAATTGGCGCTTATATGCTTTTCCGAGACTTACATCTGGAGTCTCAATAATAATATCGGGCAATGGCCTACCTTTATTTTTTAAATCAATGTTTTCTTCATCTGAGTATTTAAAAAATTTCTTCACATGAATAAAACTATAAACTAAATCCATTATCACTTATGTCTTATGTTACTATCACAGTTTATAAATACCAATAATTAGTATACCTAATACAAATAAATCAATACACAAATTAGAAATCAACAGAATAGTATTGCTTTCAATTTACGCGAAACACGATCTACGCCGGGTCGCCCGCCAAGTCTATGAGAGATATGTAAGCATGCAGCGATTAGCTGGAAAAAATGCAGCTCACTGACCGTCTAAATTTGCGGATTTATGCTAGCAAATGTCTAGCGTCGAGGGAAGTGAGGAGGAGCGCGCGGGTATGCAAAAGTGGTGCACAGAACGGACTCGTGGCCCAGTACAATAATATAAGTGTACCGCGACGCGCTCGACTAGAGACCCAGAGAATTTATTTGGTCTACTACTTAGCACAGGTGGCCGGTCGGCACAGCGACAAAAGGCGATTTTACGGAAGCACGACAGCGTGGGGTGCGCCGTGGGTTGTGGATACACCAAATTATTATGTTAATAAATTTTAGTAATTAGGTCGCAAAGATATATAAATATCTATTTTTTTTTGGCAGTTCTGCAGCTCTGCAGTACCTATACACCAGCCGCCACTGTCTGATCTATAGAAACATTGAGCGCCCCCATCGTCACGCTCTCTTCGTTCTCATAATATCCGTAAAGACCTACACCTTATAGCAGGCACATATTTAATCCTGTTTACGTGGCCCTCAGGCTTGTTTGCATTCACGTTCGATGTATACACGTACACCGCACACCTGGGCTCTTACACTGTGATCTGGCTTTGGTACGAAATATTTTATATTTGCATTTGCATTAGCGACCGAATAATTTTATTATACAACAGATGTTTCACACAGTGTTTCACATAGGGATGTGCGATACTCCAAAAAATATCGATACTAAGTATCGATACGGCGAAAATATCGTGTCAAAAAATATCGATACTGAATATATCGATACTTTTTCGATATGGGGCATACAGGGTATTTCAAGCCAAAAGAGAGAATTAGGAATTTGTCGACCTGAATTTGAATGCGTACTCTCCGAATAAATGTCGCAAGTGCACATGTTATTGTTTGACTTTTTGTTGTTGTTATGAGTTGAAACAATTTCAACTGCTACTTTCTTTTCACTGGGTATTTCAAATTAAGTTGATAAGAACAGAATCTACGAGTAAATCTCGGTTAAACAAAAGTACCTACCCATCATGCCTTGATATATCATTATTATGGAAGGGAAGGACTATGAATAATTCTACTCAGTAAAATTAGAAAAAAAAATTGTTTCATAAAAATAAATAAAACACTTTTGTCCTCACAACAATCACAACATACAAAAATAAATAATAAACACATTTGGTATTCTATGAATTAAGTTAGACATATTAAAAACAGAATAGCAAGTTTACTGCGATTAGGAGTAATGATATTACTAGCTTTAAAAAAAGTTATCTGCGGGAACTGAGGTCCCAACAACAGATAAATATTTTTGTGCTATTTTTTTTTTTAATAGAGTTGAAGAATTAGCCGTGTTCCAATATGCAAAAGGATCAGATTTTATTGACAAAATTGGACCATTTAAATACATTTTAAAATAATTGTCGTAATAATCCCCTCTGGAAACATATTGTTTTTCATCAATGTACTTGGATGCCAATTCTTCATAATAAGCATAAGCCCGGTGGTGACAACGGTAAACAAATGGGAAACATAAGGCATACAAAATTACAGAACACATCGATCATTCTTAAATTATTTTTGTTATGTGACGTGTGTTAGTCATATGTGGCGCTACGTGCAAAATTACCCGTCGTATGGTAACGATACGATATTAAAACGTTACACAACACGAAAATTAAAAGTCGTATGGTAACGATACGATATACGGCCAACAGTATCGATACTCGTAAAGTATCGTATAAAAAATATCGATACAAAATATCGGGTATCGCAGATAAAAGTATCGATACTCTAAAATATCGTATCGTATCGCACATCCCTAGTTTCACATAGCTTCGTTCAGCTGAGTAGCAATTTTAAAGTAGCAATTTATGGATGGATCGTTTGTATATAATATAAAATACTGTACTGTTTAGGCTACTATCCACATTACGGAATAAAAGGGACAAAGGGAAAAGAGATTTCAACGAGTAAGATCCAATCTCTTCACTTCTGGTTAAACTTATCTATCAGGTTTTGGGATTTATCTGATTTTGGCTCGGATTTCTGGAGCACGAAAGTAGATTTAACTGTTTGTAAGGTATTGGTACATATTTGTACCAGTGGCCATTTCGAATAGTCAGTTGCAAAGAGAGGTGTTTATTTTACTACAATACATAACACTGGTGTCTACAAATGATCCCTGGTTTTTATTTTTACAGCATTTACAACAAGGCCCATATAGAACCTCAAAATAAAACACCCTCTTAAAAATTTGTTTTACTTTTTATTTGTCAAACAATTTTACCAAATCGGGCAATTCAGAGAAGTGCGGGCCCGGGAAAATTCCCCCTGTCCCCCAATCTCGTCGGGCGGGATTCTACAAACATATTTTGAGCTATTAAGTGGTACATATACATATCACTGGTTCTTAAAAATGTGGAAATGACTTTCTGAAAGTTTCCTTCACCCTCTGTCTTTTTTTCTAATCTGGAGGTGAAAAAAATATCTCTTTATGTTAAAGGTACATACATGAATTTTAACTAATGTAAAATAAAATAGTGAATTAGGTATTAATATTTATCACTGATTTATAAACATATTTGTAAAAACGTAAATTGTAGGTTAGAATTAGGATATGTTATGACTCATAACATAATATATAACATATAACTAGGGTACGGCAATGTGTGCGGCAACGCAAGGCTCGGCACTATAAACTCTATGATAATGAAAGTATAAACCGTAGTTTTATTTGTTAATATTTAATTATAAATTAATATTTAAGTTTTTATGCGCTTTGTACATTATACACGCATGCATTTCTTGCCCGTGCTACATACGGCATTGACCCTTACCAAAAACGCGCGAGAGTCCGCGTATGCGCAGTAGTACGCCATCCCCGCCGCGAGAATCCGGGATACTCTTACGCAGTTTACACGTGGGCAGACAATCATTCCGAAGCCTACATATAACATTTTATAAATTAGTGATAAATATAAATACCTAATTCACTGTTTTACTTTACATTAGGTAAAAATTATGTATGTATTACCTTGTACGTAAATATCACTGAAACGTATTCAGCAAGGAGGAGAGCACTTTAAAAATTCGACTCAATTTTTTTTTTCAAATTTAATTATATTTATTTATAATTTTATAGCCCTGCATCGTTGGAACCGTTTTTATTTTTAATCTTAGAATTAAGCCTACTTTATTCTCCAGAAATTTAAACATGACGATGTGGAACACCCCGTATAGACGTGACCCAAGTATGACAATGATAAGGTCGCTAAGTGAGCGAAGTAGTAGGATGTCCGTCAAGCCGGCAGTGTTATCTGCTGTAGTCTCAGTTGAAATAACATTTTAGTATGGTCTTAATTATTGATTAGAAATAATTCTTGTAACACTCTTTTTATGGCCAAGTTGTTCGGGTAATATTAATTTTACGGAAATAATTATTCAATATTGTCATTTGATAGTGATTTTACGTACGTAAGTAAGCTAAGAAGACATATCCAGTACAAGCTGCTCGAACTATTGACTGCCTATTACTAGACTTAACGTGGTGGCTATGACTGGCTAAGCAATGAGAGAAGTGCTGAAAACAATTTTATTTGTTAAAAAAAACATAAAGTACGTTAAGAAAAGGTTATGGTCATTTTAATCTGTAAAGGAGTTAAAACGGTGTTCATAATAGGTTTTCTCATATCGAAAAAACTCCATATACCAATTTTTAATGCAATACGTTGAGAAATTATTATAATTTTACTATGTAGGTATTTATGTTTCCTGAATAGAGGATTTTATTTAAAAAAATGACTCGATATCCCAATCTCTGTTTCACTATTAGGGCATCAACATAAAATTTCTATTAGCTATTTTAAAAATGTGAAAAATTGTTTCACAACTTTAATAAAGTTAAGAATTGGTAACAGTATACTTTATTTACGCAATGCAGTCCGAAAATTAAATTATTCTAAATTAATTGCCCATACGTGAATACGTTTAAAGGCATATTTTACAGAGTTACAGTTAATCTGGCAACATTGCTCAGTAGAAATCCGCAAAAAGACGGCCTGGGTTGCATTTAAATTCACCTAATTATTATTTCACTAGATATTGAACTCAAGATAGGTACCCCAGTAGCTGTCTGATTAGAGATTTGGACTACTATCTAACAATTGCCTTCTTCTTGACATTCTTTTTCCGTTATTAGCATTAGGAAGTCCTTTGTTAGGTTCATGGCTATGCGAGATTTAGGATGGTGGTGGCCTCGATTGCGCGAGATTTTAATCAGATATGCGGCACGCGCCTCCCAAAATTATTTATCCAGGTTAAAATTTAAAAAATCGAATTCGTAATAAATAATTCAGAGAATCACGAGGTGAGGAAATTCTAATAAATCATTCAATATATCGGGTTATTGAATTACGACGAAGGTGCTTTACTTTTGAATGAATTACTACTTCGTAATTGGATTATGATTGGCCTATTTTGAATACTTACCCCTCACCCGCCAACTCCCGACCCCATTAAGTTAAAAACATTTTCATTCTGACACTGTCATGTTGTACACGTGCATCAATTTTGAATAATCAAGTGAATAACTTACATCGTTTTGCGAATTACCTACAGGCAAAGAGAAGGTGTATTATCCCATTAATCACTCAACCCCTCAATCGATCAAAACCTTAAAAAACTCAAAATCAAATAAGTTTCAGACCTCGTCATGGTCCATAATTGTTCTCAAGGTTGACAACAGACTGACATGTAATTACCTCACGCTCAAGTTTTGCTTAGGTTGGCATTGTAATTGTTTATTTTGTCTTTTTTATTTATTTTTTCTGTACATTTCCACTTGAAAATAAACAGCAAACAAACAAACAAAAAACAGATAAGTAAACAGGTCTTAAATAAACAGAGTGGTATAATATTTTTGACAAATTGTGTCAAAAATGCGAACAATGACAGAACATGCATTTTTGAAAATTAAGGAAATATATATTTGCATTTAAACAGTCGTAAATAAAATGCTGTATACGTGTGGTAATGCTTTTTACTGCTCTAGGACTTGGTCTACGACCTCGTCTTAGCAATATTTCCCACTCGTTACTGTAATATCGCTCATACCGCACTAATAATGCAAATAAATTTAAAAAAAATGTCATGGATACTAGTATGCTTAATACTAAGTTAAATAAATAAAATAAAATTAATTGAGGTAACAATATTTTCTAATTAATGCTCTAAATAATTACACTATAGTTGAGCAATATGACCAATAAAAACAATGAAACTTTGTCCTACAGGATTTGCATAAAAAGTAATGAGACTCATTTTTTCCTCACGTGATTGTATTTCCCGGCACGCTCGCAGCTGGCGGGTTTGGTGATGGGGAGTCTAAGCTTCGAAACGGCGGGTTAAGTAGTTGTCTGCAGCCACTTGTTTGGACAGCATCGTCTTTTTAGTGTACTCTGTGATAAAACTCGGTTGAAGCTCCGAAATGCAGAAATCAATTGAGCAGCGTGCTTTTTACGTGGAAGTGCTCAAAAGATTAAAACAAAGAGTCAACCTAGTGAGGCCAGCAATCGCCGCAGATTAGAATATTCACCACGACAATGCTTCAAGTCACATCTGCTTCGTGGTGAGCAGCTACCTCGCCAAGAATGGGATTTCAACGATTCCCCAGCCGCCCTACAGTCCCGACCTGGCTCCCCCAGACTTTTTTCTTTTTCCAAAACTTATAACCGCCCTCAAAGGCCGCTACCACGGGACCCTGGACGCCGTCAAAACAGCTATGACGCGAACTTTAAGACATTTCGGAAGCCGAATACAAAGCCGTCTTCGAATCGTGGAAATATCATTGGCACAAGGGCGTGGATGGCCAAGGGACTTAGTTTGAAGAATATTAATGATTTGTAGTGATATTCACAATAAATTATTTTTACAAAGTTAGTCTCATTACTTTTTATACAAACCCTGTATTATTTTATAGCTTGGTAAATCAGTGAACGTTGAAAATTACGGCTTTCGGATATTCCCGTGTATTTTATTATTCTCACCCTCTTAAGCCCTCTTAATTGTGGGGGTAATAGTATCTGCGGCAAGGCAAGGTTGAATTTCAGACTGTTAAATCGATTGGTGTAATTAATCTTAATTTAATTCGGTTAGAAGTTAAGCAGATTCTTGATTGTTTCTTATCTTTCGCAGCGACACGGATATAATTGAATTAACTTGAGCGTATAAGATGAGACTGAAACGTCGACGATGAGCACACAAAAAATATAATTAAACATAGGCCTCGTCTGTAGAATATTTCCCTTTATTGAAGACATTTAATAATTCATTAAAAAAAAGTATGCTAAAATGATATTCTGCTGGGTTTTCTCGTACGAATTACAAAAAGTTGTATGTAAAAAATAGTGCCCCAATGAGTAATTACTAAATTATTCAACTTTAAAACAAAGAACCATTTCTATCTATAACCATCTTTAACTATTTGTGAGATATGTATTGGAAAAGCATTTTGGAGTAATATTTGTATGAGTCAAAATTCCTGAAGTGGGCCACTTAAAATCGATGTGTTGAACTTTATATTTCTTTGAAGGGATATTGAAGGTTTATATTTCATAATTAATATCCTAAAATGTTTTTGCAATTTTTTTTATTTTGCAAAAGTTATAAACAAATTACTTTTTAGGTAAGGATTTTTTGAAAATGCGATTATTCAGCGAGTATTTTATAAAATTTTACGAAATTTGAATGGCAGATACAAGAATAATAGGAGAATACGATAGTATATTCACTTTACGAAAAAAAATATTTATTTATAAAAAATTATTTTTTTTAATAAACAAAGGTAAATTAAACAATGTTCTCGGCAAGGTAGGATAATTTTATTTTAGGTTTTATTCCTTTATCCTTAATTCCACTTCAGGAATTTTGACTCTATATGAATGGAAGATTAAAACATAACAATACAAAATACAATAAATTATAAAAGTATTACAAAACATGTTAAAATGATGACAATTTTCGGATTGAAACATCTCGTACCTTCCTAAAAGTTCTTTTGTACCTGAAGTTCTCATAATTCCCGATTAGCAATCCAGTTCCTTGCATATCTCCCATTCAGGAAGCATGTTACATGTTTCATATTATGAGGTAGAACTCCGTCTTGTTGCCACCATATACTGAGACTCCCATTTATAGAAATTGTCTCAACAAGATCAGGAATACTACAATAATACAATACAATTACAGGAATTTACCAGTCATTAATCACCCAAATATTAGGCGTAACTGCGTCAGAAACTGCAAAAGGGGCTTCAATATATCCACATCCTTAGAATAATGTAAAGTAAAAACTGAAGTAATTGTTAAAATCAATCGAAGAAGAGATTGTTATAATTCGTTTCCATTAAACCATGCTGGGTTCTTGTAACGGTAATACACTTCCGGAACCTGATATTTACAAGAAACTTGATTGGTAATTAGGTGGCCTGCACGTTCAACCGACTTAGCCCCTCTTGATTTCTTCCCTGGAGTTATTTAACACTAGTTGTGTATGCTGAAAAACCAACTAATCTTGGCGATTTGCAAAACAAAAAGAATGTGTTTGCCTCCATCTAACTCCGAAAGTTAACATGACTTTTGTACAAGATAGCGGAGAATAAAAAACTATAAAACATTCAAGGTGTTCTATGTAAAAAATCAAAATTGCATTGTCTATTGTATTGTATTGTCAACTGTCTACGTCAAACCATTTTCGAGCTTATGCTTGTCTTGTTAGCAATAGGACACTTGGTAAATCTTAGATATGTATGCCTAAACAACTTTTATCGTATTCGCAGCAATTCTGAAACACCAATAAAAGAAGAAAACAAAAACGTGAGAAGCCGAAAATGTTTGTCAGCCGGTATATAGGAAGGATTTGCCTCTAGGGCATTACTAGACGCCGCAATCCACAAGCTGGCACTTTAAGGTGTAATCTCAAGGATTGAGTTGTGCAGTCGCCTAAAATTGCAGGAAGGTAAATTACGGGAGAAAATAGGATAAAGTTTTACCTCATTTTCGGGGTCATTGAATGCTATCTGGCTGAAGTTATGATAAATTAACAAATCGTGGCTGGAAAACTTTTAACTTCTTAATCAGTTTCTAGTCACTGTAATTTAAATTTAAGTATGGCAAATTAAAGTTTGAGCTTCAGTACGATCGGCAGTTATAAAGATCAGCTAAAACTGAACGTTTCAAGTTTATGACACAGAATTTCCTCCATTGTAATAATAAGTCCGAAACATCTATGTTTCTGCTGAGATGCAGCTGCTTGTTTGTCTTATTATGCATAACCTGAAATACTGTAATGAAAAATATGTATGTACATATATAGGCCACCCCCACTCCATAGGGGACGGAATCAAAGGTACTCCCTCTCGCTCTCTGTATACCCTCATTATATTATATTAAGTTCACGAAAAGCTTGATTTGTTTTAAATTGGAAAATAGTTTGAGGTTTTCCTTTTTACGTCATTTTCGTAAGGTTGAAAATTTGGCGGATGCGCCAATGATATATAAAATTTAGCCCGTTCAGTCACAGTGTTCCCCTACAGAAAAATAATTTTTCAACAAGTCTTATGATCTTGAAACAGCAAATTGAAGTCTTAAGGGGGGGAGATACAATTAGAAGGTCCAGAGAATCGATTGTTTTTTTTTATTAAAAAGCAAATTTCCCGTAGAGTACGATGGTGAAAACCCGGAATCGAAATTTGAAGTCCTTCCATCTTTTTTCGACGGTTTTCAAAAACAACTTTCGGAGCGCGCAGCAAAGTATATTCTAAAGGCAGGACAAACGTTCCCTCTCATCCACCAAGGAAGCCCGAAAGGACTTAAATGTCAAATAAAATCACATTTTTAAAGAGACTAAAGACCTTATATACGCTCCTGGAATCGCTGATTAGAAGATAGGTAGGTACATATCATTTTTCGGTAATCAAAACTTTAAACGCGTTTTTCTCAAAACAGCATTTTTGGAAATTTACGGGAAAGATATTTCAAAAAGTTCTCAACCCATCTTGACGAAGCTTTCAGAATTTCTTGTCTATATACCTAGTTCCTATGTGAACCAAAAGTTTATACAATTCGACTTTGCAAAATATGAAAATTATTGCAAAAATATCGAAAATTGTTGGCAAATTTTCGATTTTTTTCGAAAAAACGCGCCATTTCTTCAATTTTTTTCTTCTTCTACATTTGTTTGGTGCACGTAGAAACTATAACATTAATTACCTCAATTTTTTTTATTGGACTGTTTCAGATGAAAATTACGGCCTCCAGAACGCCCGCAAGTCGATGCCTCATTCTTGGACGTGCTGCCTTTGACCGCTTATTAATCCGCCAATTTGAAATTAAAAAACAAACCAAAATATTTTTATACTCTTTCACTTTTTATACACTTTTACTCGACATGTAAAAAATAGTATGCCAAATTTCAATAAACATCAAAAATTCCTTCATAGTTAAAAAAGTTTGAAGAATGCTTGATTTTTGGCCTTCTAATTGTGTCTCCTCCCTTAATGCATATTGTATCTATGAGGGGACATATTACTAATGCATTCCACTACCTCTATTTTTTGGTGAAATTTCAAACTACTGAACACATCACAAATTAGTTCATCATTTCTGCGACAGTGCACATGGTAACAAGTGGTTTCTAAAAGTTTTTTTTGTTCGAGATTTTACCGGTCTTTTATACCCACCAGTTCTACCTACTTCTTCTACTCTACAAAGCCTACTTCTACTTTACAATTTTTACTCCCGCCAACGAACACTGTCCCCATAAGGGGAAAACATGTACAAGATCATATGCAGTAGATTGTAGACACTTGAATCTACCACTAAACAATTTTAAAAAATCCACTTATACTCTATGCGAAGTGTAAGAATTTAAGCATAGTGACTGAAAGGGTAGTGACTGAAGGAATTACTTTTAAGAAATATATAGTCATCTTATAGCAAAATAAATCTTGTGGTTTTAGTACTACAAGGAAAATGTCTCTTATGTTCTTTTTTCTGTAAGTTCATGTACTATAACTGAGTTATATCTATAAAACTAGGTTTCATCTTATATCAATAACTGTAACAAAATATACAACGACGTTAATTTTCTCTAAAGAATTTTTTTTGAACCACATGGAAAAATTGCTGACTTAGTTGCAATATGTCATACAGGATGATCGAGAATTGACCAACTTCTATCTTTGTTAATTATATATGATGAAAATTTGTGGAAGAATTTGTGGAAGAAATGATGCTATTGCTATTTTTTTATATTTTTCAAGTATAGTATAAGGTACACAGGGGTTTCTTTGTGAAAAAATTAGGTGTTAGGAGCAGTTAATCCATGTTATTTTATTGTAACATCTTGTATAGTTTTCCAAAAACAGAATATCCCATTTTTTTTTCTGAATACATTACTACATCTGAATTACTAGGAATATAAAACTTTGCGGGGTTACCTCTAATAGTTTTTGAGATGTATACACTTGAAAATATATGGTCTAATAAGGAGTTTTCAAGAAAACTGCAGTAGAAATTAGATATACATTAGTACCTATATACAGGGGGGATTGTGTTTATTGTTTTTTTCTCGACCACCTCATTTTACTCGTAAACGGCTGAAGAAAATTGCAAAAAGTGTTATGTCCCTACCATCTAAGACTAGAATTTGCAGATAAAAGCAAGGAAACTGAACGACGCCGACGCCAGGCGTTGGAAACATGCCGCTTTTGTAGCATCGTTGGAAAGGTCTTCTGATTTGGATTTAATTTTCCAAATACCATTTTTTAATATTATCATTTCTTAAAAAGTAATGACCCAATAAGTATGATTGAAACTACATCTTTGTGTTGCAAAATATTTAATAGTAGGCCATAATTTCAGACGAATAGGATCATAAGCCAGAAAAAATATTATATCTTCACTGATTTAATCTAAAATTAAGGTAGAAACAAAATGTGGATAATCCTGCATATCTCATTAATAGAGTTAATTTACACTACAATTTATAACTAACTAATTAGATAAATTCCTCTTTTTTCAGACACTGATGTGCAGAATTCCCCATTCTTATACTAATACTATACACATTTAAAAGGTATATGAAAAATAATAGTACCGTTTTTTCAGAAAATTTTTAAGACAAATAGGAACGGTGATAGACGTGCGAATCCTTAATCAATCACCCGGAAGTTCCCTTTCGACTGGACTTTAATAGGAGGTTAATAAAGGACGATAATAAACTAAAAAAAAAAGAAAATAAACAGGAAAAAAATAATTTAGTACCATTGACAACTGAATTAACGTTATACAAATTAAGGGTTTTATTTGGCTGAAACGTGGGTACAAAACTCAACACTTATTATCCTTTGTGATGAGGGTAACCCTTTTTACTTTCCTTTACCGCTACCTTTGATCTTTCCATTGTTAGTTCTTTACTGACACGGCAATTTACTTTCAACCCTTCTCAGCTGTAAAAAATGCCCGGACAATTTCTAGCATAATTTGAATAGGGTATCAACCAAATTCGTCTGTAATACATAATTTAACTCTGGATCCCTTTGTCACTATTTACTTTTATTACTTTTTTTTACCTTATTGAAGTGAGAAAAAATATGTTAATTATCCTAAAGGTGCTTTACACTAAGAAAAAAAAACAAGACATTGAGCCTTCTGTATTTAAACCATTTCTGTTAAATAATGAATGAATATTCTAACCCGAGATGAAACCATTTAACCTTACAGTATATTTTTATTTTAAAATATGCCTCTGTTCTTTTAAATACTTTAATTGTTTGAACATTCATATTTAAAACAAAGGATTCCAAAATAATTGTGAAAATGAAAATTATTTCCATACGTGTATGGCTTTACTGAAATACAGCCTATTCACACTGTTAATTCGGTAAATAAACAGTATGAATTCATCAAACATATGTTTAAGTTTTAAAGCACATTTTTATAAAATTATTCAGTATTTAGAAATAATCTTGACTATCATATGGATGGATCCTTTGTGTTTATTTATTGTCAAATAACTTATTTTTTCAACATTAAAAAGATATGAAATAATTTTAAAAGATTATATATTTTAAAGATATAAAAGGTAGGTACATAAATATGTAAGTACAAAAAAAGAGAAGGAAAAATTAGTAGCAACAGTTGGTAAAGATGTTTTTAATGGAAGGAAAAATTGGCAGAAAAAGCACATGGAAGATTTGAAATTTTTAAAAAGTATATCAATAAAAAATTATATTATAAATGTCACGAATAGCTCTTGTATTCAACGCTACAGTATTTGTAATCCTCTTGGTAGGATTACGCTTTCTAGCTGATTTTCTAAAAAGTTGTTTTTTACTTTTTTGTGAAATAGAATAACGATAGAAACATTCAAGTTTAGGGCTGGTGCTACACGCTAAAACAATATATTAGAATGTAGTTTTAACTAAACACTTTATTTTACATTTAAATTACCTCTCTAGCAACTGTTAAGGGTAGCAATGGACCACTACTGTCTTGTTCTTTTTCAAAATAGCGTATTAAAGATGCTACTCTTAGCGTAAGCTTTTTAACTGCTTTGGCATTTCACAAACGGAAGTCTGACGACTGTAACACGTTTTGTTTGTGTTTAATTGTTATATGTAATAAAACATTATTCTGAAAAGTACAACAGTTTTTCAACGCAAGTTTGAAGCTTAAAAAAGAAAACAAATTCTAACATTCTAAATTTTCAAACAAGTTCTAACAAGTTCTAACCTTGGGAGTGGGATATTATTAGAAAAATTGTTAATAATCTTGGCCTTTTTGGTTGTGGAACCTTGGCGGCCCCTAATTACGGCTTTATTACTGGATTTGAGTACGTCTATGCGCTGATCGCGTGGTGACTTGTCACATCACCATCTAATAGCTAAAATTACTATCACCAATCCATCCAGCGTCCATTTAAGTAAGTTTTCACTTTTAATATAAGCCATTTAGGGCTTTATTTCTTCTTTTCGTTTTTGTTCCTACATATATTGTACGTAATTTTGGATATTTGTTGGTATCGTTATCCGTTGTCGTTCAGTAGACGTTCCTGGGTCCCGTCTTCAAATCTAGTATCAAATCTAGTACACGGCAGTGGCGGTGCGTGATATTTCAGTTAGCCATATCTTGAAAACGACGCATGGGACCCACTTCACTTTTTAGGTGATGACTATACACCTCTTACAGAAAGGATTTATAATGAAAAAAACCGTCAGCAAAGTTTGCGAAAAAATTTTCAAAAACACTGGAGCACTCCCTGGGTTCTCAGTAACGCTCTGTGGAATATTTGTAGTATATTTTTTTTCATAATCTAGAAACAAATATAAGGAGACGTTTTTCGATTTGTTACAAAATATTTTTGTTTCAGAAAGTTATGGCCATTTTAATTTTGGGAAACAAAATGTTCCTATAAAATTAAAATTAAAATGGCCATAACTTTTTGAAAAAAAAATATTTTGCAACAAATCGAAAAACGTCTCCTTATATTTGTTTCTAGATTATGAAAAAAAATATACTGCAAATATCCCACAGAGCGTTACTGAGAACCAAGGGAGTGCTCCAGTGTTTTTGAAAATTTTTTCGCAAACTTTGCTGACGATATTTTCACTATAAATCCTTTCTGTAAGAGGTGTATAGTCATCACCTAAAAAAGTGAAGTGGGTCCCATGCGTCGTTTTCAAGATATGGCTAACTGAAATATCACGCACCGCCACTGGTACACGGTGAGGCGACCATAGTACACCGAGTGTCCCCACGAAGTGACCAGGACGGAGTGTTGCTGAATTTTTTCCGGAAAGGTGCATCAGACAGGTACCTGTATTATTTCTTAAAGGCACTCGGTTTATGTACAATATTTATGATATCCATTCAATATTCTGCAAAGTTCATTAACATTATAGTTTTATATATAGTTATGTTTAGTATATCTATTCAGGATATATATTTCGTAATATTCACTAAGTTTTATTGTCATTAATTCACTATATAGTAACAAATCTAACTATATTTTCTTACAAAAAACCTCAGTTATAGACATATACGTTTAATAATAAGCTGTCTATCGAAATTAAATATAAACAATATAGTAAAATAAACATTACTTATAAGCAAAATAAAAATAAGTCTTAAATAATTATCCATTAGATAACAAATAAATAAATATGTGATTAAGGAAATAAATAATTCTAATTTGATAAAGGCAAAATATAAGTTTGTGATACAAGAATTATTGTCAGTATTGAACATAAGTCCTAATACCTCTGAAGTAAATTATGATTTAATTGACTGAGGTACCGTACCATTGTTATATATTGTTTATAAGAATTATACTATGCTATATACCTGTGTGTATATGTTTTTTTTTTATAGTTTTAGAGGTACAACCTTTTAAGTATATGTATATACTCGTATAGTTTCTGCATTTCATTTACATTTGTTCATAAATATTATGTTATATTTTACCAAATGTACATTTAACGTAATCATCATTGGCAATACTGATTTTTAATGTTGTAATGGTAATTTTTAATTTAACTGACTAATTTTGTGATGGCTATAAATTACTTTAATTTCCTCTCCCATATATAACAACATATTTGATTATATCTGTTCAATATAGGTATTTAGAAGTAATTTAGCTCATGAAATCTGTCCTAGGATGAATCTAATTTTTTTTTATTAAAATATAATTTAAAAATAACTTGAGTTTTTTTTTACAACGTACAGTGTTAAGTACCGGTAAATCCTAAAGTAAATGATAGTAGAAAATACCTATACTAGCCCAGGAAGTCCAGTTGTTTTTTTTTTACTTGTTTTGTAACCGGATTTTAAGTAATATAATAACTTTAGTAAAAACATATATGTCAGTTACTGGTCCCATTAACTGTCACTTCGTATAGATCTATTAATATCTTTACAACAAGACCAACTCCGACTGTAAATTAGCCGACGTTTGTTATTTTTGGACTTTTCTCCCTTTAAACAAAAAGGCACGTTAAATAAAAAAGGTAACATACTCGTACATGTACTATTAAAGCCAATGTAAGGTTTGGATAATTTCAAACTGTCAACAAATGTCATGTAATACAACACGGCATCTACGATCTGCTGCCAACTGGATAACAATGAATACAACATTGCATTCATTTTTATTCTAATATAATTGGCTGGTATTACTGCACTCATTTAGTAACGTCATCCTGCATCGGTTTTTATTTTGTACAAAGCATAGGCGGATTTAACCAAGGGCCCCAACAGCTCTTTAGAGCTATATTATTATTTACTTGCTCTATACTACCGAGTTTTCCTATAAGCTTAAGCATCGTTTGCAATAATAGTAACCAACGACAGTAACAAATGATAGTGGATTCTTATAATATACATACGTATATGTTAATGTTACATAAGTGTACATGTTTTTATATAATTTTTATATACGGGGTTTGTCCGGAAAGTGATGTCAGTGAGCTTTGAAAATAGGTTTTTATTGGTTCTATGTGTAGAAATCTTTAGAAACTTTCAAAATACATTCCTCATGCGTCCACACATCGCTTCCAGCGGGTTTTCCACGCATCAAAAGCCGCACGGTAGTCGTTTTCCGGAGTCGCTTTTAGAGCGTCGGTGCAAGCCTTCTGAATGTTTTTCACCGACCCAAAATGCTGTTCTTTTGATTGGGGTTTTGAGGCGCGGAAACAGAAAAAAGTCTGGGGGCCACATCGGGGCTGTAGGGAGGCTGGGGAACAATGGTGAATGGTGAATGAGGAAGCACGTGTGCGAAGGCGCATTGTCGTGGTGAAGCTTCCAGGATTTTGAGATGTCTGGGCGAACGCGATTCACCCTGCGTTTCAGCCGCTTCAGCACCTCGACGTAAACTTTCCGGTTACGGTTGTCCCCTGCGGAACGAACTCATGATGGACCAATCCCCGGCAATCAAAAAAGACAATCAGCATTGTCTTGATCTTTGACCTGGACATCCTAGCCTTCTTGGGGCGAGGGGGAGTTCGACGTGTGCCATTCCGCACTTTGCCTCTTCGTCTCCGGATCGTATTCAAAGACTCAACTTTCGTCCCCGGTAATGACGTCACCAAGGAAAGCAGTGTTGTCTTCACAGGTGTCCAAAAGTTCTTGGCAGGTTTCGACGCGCCTCGCTTTTTGATCGTCCGTTAGCACTTTTGGCACGAGCTTCGCGCACATCTTCCTCATTCCTAAAGACTCCGACACAATTTCGTGAATAATGGTTTTCGTAATGTCTAATGTTTCGGAAATTAAACGGACACTTAGACGACGGTCAGTGTTCAACAAGTCACGCACACGTTTCACATTGTCGTCGGAACTGGAGGTTGATGGCCGTCCAGCGCGGTTCTCGTCGTTGACATCTTCCCGACCTTCTGCGAAGGCCTTGTGCCACCGGAAAATTTGCCTGTCCGAAAGACAATCGACGCCGAAAGCCTTCTTCAACATTGGAATGGTTTCCGCAGCACTCTTCTCCAGTTTCACACAAAACTTGATCGCCATCCGTTGCTCAAGCGAACGTTGCATTTTTTCTTTCACCGGGTCACTGTAACGACTCTCAAAGAACGAGTGATGCGACCGCTACAACGACCGGTAGCCAACTGACGCTTGTTGGATCTTGTTGCCAGATCCCCCACCACAATCCCAGCACATAAAGCGCGGGCTGGCGCGTACAGTCTCGGGAAAAAAATTCACTGACTTTACTTTCCGGACAAACCCTGTATTATATTTTAAATGTATAGGTATATTTTTATTGGGGGGGAGGGGGGTTTATAGATTATTGTAATAAATTATTTTTAATTGGAAAGGATCAATTCACAATGTGTACTTATTATCCACTAAATATGTTTGAACACTTGAACACTTTTTCCACTTAACATCGAAACAGTTCCTTGAACTCGACACGAACCATGTTTCGCCAACCATGATCATCAGGAGGTGATTACAAGATTACAACTGTAAATAAATGTTACTCGTACTGTGTAACTTTAATTTATACGAAGGTTTTTTCCTTAATTTAGATATTTTATAAATTACCTTCATATACAGGTTGATTATTTAGATCAAAATAAGAAAAAAAGTTCCGATGAACATGTGTTCAGAAATGCTTCCTAAGGGAGCCTGTGATATGACGGTAAAGGTAACCCTGAAAGTCTTTTTCAATTATGTCAGTACCCGGTTGAGACGAATTTAGTAAAATTTGCATCCGGGGTATTTCTTTTTGGTGCTGAATCTACTGATGATATGAAAAACCCTGTATCTTAGTCGGAGAAGGGGGGGGCGAGGTAAGCACTGTGTAATTTTACTTTAAGAGTTGGTGAACTTCTTTTATGAAGATTGTATATGACGCACCGATTTCGATAAAAACGAGATTTTCCTTAACCGTGCATCGACTTTCCGAAGTCAAAAATTGCCTAGGCTGGGAAAACAATTGAGCAACCAACCTCTGCCCTGACAGATCTGTCAAGTGAATTTGCAGTTTGTTTTGAGTTGTTTTGATTGTGATTACTTTTTTCCAAAAATGGAAGACGCAGGCATTTTCTTCGCATCCAGGGGGCTTTAGCTCCCTTAGAAAGCATGTACAAACACATGTAAAGTATCCATAGGGACATTTTTTTCTTTTCACCCAAGAAATCACCTCCTGAAATGTAAATGTAAACTGTAACTGATGATTTTTTCGGACACCCGGATTTTTTTTTGGAATCATTTCTTCTAATATTCAATCGATTTGAGCTCGTTAAGTAGGAATTGACTTTCTAAATTACTTTTGACTGCTAATTGACTTTCTAAAAAATATATATAGCCTACATTATTTGCATTGTTGAGCAATAGGGCGGATTCTTTAACAAGTAAAATATTCTTATACTATTTCCTTTCTCCTTTCATGTAATATTTCCTTTACCTTTTTCGAAATTTATACTTGGAAAATGTTTTGTCCACTTTCTATAGATTAGTAATATACTCTGTAAGGATACAATTTTCAAATAACAAATACAAGCATTATTTATATAGTATAGATTTTTTTGATGAAATACATTAAAGACAAAGACCACGTTTTAGCGTTTCATCACATTTTGGTGATCAGAAGTGTCGGTGATTGATGAAATAAACTCATCAAATGCAGACTAATCATTAACCTAATTATAACATATTGTTTGTTACACGTTTATTGACATACTTGTATATTTAACAGATATTAATGATGCTCTTTAAAAGTTAGACAACTCATAATATTTATACGTAAGTCAACGGGAACATCTCATAGAAACCAGAATGGTTTGATGTGCTTTGATATTCAGATAAAGCAGTCTAAATAAAAATGGATTACAAAATAATTCGATCACTTTCCTAGGTTTAAAAAGCAAACAATTTGATGAACATAAGCTAATATTTACTTTTCAATGATTATAAAGATATTATAATTTTGTCGTATTAACATATAACATGTATTAACACATAACATGATTCAAAACTAAAATTAACCGGAGATATTCTGCTAGATATGTCGGTATGTCGAGTTCAACTAGCAAATTTTGGAAAGCCAAAAATGAGTTCATCAATCAAATTGGTTGAATTTGAAGATAAATATGTAAATTAATTTTAAATTGGAAAATTTTGTATTACTGTGAATGTAAATTAAAATTCAAGCTTGATTTGATTTCAATCATTGTAACAAACAAAATATAACGAATGTTCAACAAAATTTAGCTAAAGTAGGTAGCCTTTGCCAATTCAAATGTATTTATGTATTTGATGGGTCAGGCCTAAATTTGTTGTTTTGCGATCTGGCGTATGACAGCTTTCGAACTGTCAAGGTTAAGTTCTAAACCAAAACAGTTCGTGTTTTACGAAAAACTCTTTAAAATAGTGTTCACATAACAACAAAAAACGTTTATGGTACCGTACCTACTTCAGAAACGGACAAAAAATTGAATAAAAATTGGTGTATTCTGTCTAAGAATGAATATCGACTTCAGCAGGTTTAAGTGTTGAAATATAAATTTAAGATCCAAAGACAATGTAACCATTGCACCAAATTGGTTACAGCTCAAGCTGTCAAAAATGTATTTACATGTGAGCCATACTGGAAAAAATTTAACTAAGACAGACGGTTATTTTTCCTCAGCGAACTTGAGCTCAAATTTATTTAAACGCCTAATGTTACTGATTTGAGTTTCTGCAATTTGCGAGTTTAGGGGTACTGTATAAGTCTGCAAACTTTCATCATGTGCCAAAACATATTTTCTGATATATTTTGATGAAGTTATTTCACCAATTTAATTTAAAATAGAAATATTAATGTAAGTAATGTCTAAAGTTGGCCGAAACAGAGGCCTACACATCATCTGATCACCACTGAGATCAAATAAAATTGAGGCAACCCCCATCACAAGCTCCTCGAGTTCCTTATGTATTGCGGCGCCGTATGCCAACTTAGTAATGTCCAAACGTATCTATAACATTTTCTGAAACTTCCCCAAATAAGCTGTTTGTGTAGTTGTTAGTGGTTATGCCTAGAATTATCGTGGGTTTATAAAAAAGCTACACAAAAAATAATATAAAAAAGACTAAAAAAAAATCGCGAGATACTAGGCTTGATAAACGCGAATTATGTTACGTTTTTATTTATTTACTTATACTTAGCAAGTGATAGAGTAAAATATAAGTAGAATAAAACGTGGAAAATTCACCGCTCTGGAAAAACACCAGGGGTTTTATTTCCTACGGGAACTAAATAAGAACAATTTGCGAAATATTCCTATTTTCGTTTTCTTTTGTAAACAAACAGTCAAAATGTAAATTCAAATAATGCAAGATTAGAGTAGAGATTAGAATAGAGATTGGAATACTAAAGAGATTTTAAGTATGCATTGTGTAGTATACTTTCAATGGCTGAAACCTAATTTAGGTGAATTTTACTTCAATAAAATTATAAGATAATACACGTTGAAAAAATCAAGAGAATATTAAGAAATTTAAAATCTGAGTTTAAGATGATATCTTAAAATCTCATACTATTTTTACTTCCTACTTTATCTCATTCAGTTGGCTGATACTCTTATCAGCTCACTTGGTAAATAGCCTTATGGTTAATTAAAACTGGATTTACCTATTAGTAATTAAATGACTACTCTACTTGGTTAGATGTTTCACAAGAATTATAAGTACTCAAAAACATTGTGAGATTATTATCCTTCTTTTTTAGGAAACATATGAGGCAGTCCCCTGATTCTCAATTAAAATGTGTAGGTTCTTAACAGACTTGTTAATAAAAAGTATAGTTGTGTATCCTTTTATGATTAAACTTTGATAAAATTAAGTAATTTTAGTGCTCAAATGCAAATAATCATGTATCGTGTGCACAATTAAGCCAATAGATACGTAAAAATATATGATTTGATTGATACTTTCAAGTTATGTGTAAATATATTTATTCAAACCATGATATTTGTCCACAAAGTAGCAAAAGATATGATGCCAGCTTACCTGTCTTCCAGAATAATAAAACCTCAACACTGCTACAGCTTCAGGAACCAAAAAAACATATATTTACAAATACAGCACGTAACACACTGACCAAAAATAGTTTAGTCTAAAAGAGTCTAATGTAATGCATCCTGGAGACTTCAAAACTCAATCAAATCTCCCATGTGAAAGAAAATACATACATTAAATCTAATAAGATGTTAAAAAACTATATTTTCTTTGTATTTTTTAACCTTATTGTAACGAAATTATATCTCTTTGCTATGATTTATAATTATGTTAGGATAAATAAATACACATTATCATGTATATTATATTCAATTATGTATGTATCAGTTATTCTTCACTAACTGGCTCTACCAAATTTATTATAAATCCTGTCAACTATATACTCGTATCTATAAATATGATTGTATTCCTGAAGACAAGACCCAGAATTAAGGCATGAAAATTAATCTGTCGACTCAGTATATCTTGAGATTAAAAATACATAGTGACTTAATTTTACAAACATATTTCTGGGCTAACAAGGGATATTGACATTTTTTAAAGGATTAAAAATGTCCATTGTATTATCACACAAAATTAAACATCAATAATATTGTTCCATATCTTGATTTAAATTCATAACGAACCAGAAAAATATGTTTCTTTATTATCCCCCCTATTTTCGAGGCCTCTGTTTTCAAATCCGAGTAGCGCTGAGACCTTTTTCCGATCGATAGGTATATTTAACCAGCAGCAACAGGATGATTCTCGAAACCAAACATTATTAACGCTCCTAATAATATTTACCTGTCAAACACTGTAATGGATTCCTTAATCAACTTTGCCGCACTCTGAATTTAATTTCACTCTTACGGAGTGTCTTACGTGAAAATCCCACTGGTTATCTTATCGCGGAATTAAGCTTATGCATTGATCTTCCATGTAACGGGTTTTTAATAATGAGGTAGTTCCCTCAGTCGAAAGGGGTATGGGAAGAGATGGCTTTTGAAAGCAGGTACTTTTTTTGTTAATATTTTCTATTTAAAAAATTAAACCAATTTGTTTTATAAACATTTAAATTTTTTTTAATTTTTGTATGTGTATGTATGTATGAATGTGTATGTATGTTATACGTGAGGCGTATAAATGTGAAACACAATTTTTGTATTTTAATTTTTACACGAAATTTGATCTATATGTACGAGGTGTGTAAATTAAGTAATGATACTGGCAACGTAGCGCCCGATCTAGCAACACTGCGGGGATGGAACTTGGAAGGGTGGTAGGTTAACATGCAACGCACCTTCAGTACAAGTTTGAACTTGTTAGAGTCATTTGTTTGTTCCTTGTGAATGTTTTCGTAAACCGTTTTTTTCTAGTGCGTTTTCAAAATGAGTGACATTAATTTTGAGCAACGGTTTGCTATCAGGTTTTGCTTCAGACTAGGACACAGCGCAACGGATACTTTTGCAAAACTTCAACACGCCCACGAAGACAGTGTTTTTTCAAGAGCCCAGGTTTTTCAGTGGTTTAAGACATTTTCAGAAGAAAGAGAGTCGTTTGAAGATGAACCATGCAGCGCGGAAGGCCTTTATCTTCAAGAATTGATGAAAATGTCGATAGAATACGGGATCTTGTGCGTTTAGATCGTCGATTGATCGGGGAAGAGTTAAAATTTGAATCATACAACTGTTCATCAGAGTTTGATTAACGAATTGGGGATGAGAAAAATCTTCGCGAAAATGGTTCCAAAAAACCTTTTGCAGGAACAAAAGGACATCAGGAGAGAAAGGTGTCTTGACTTTTTGGAATCGAGTGAAAATTATCCCCATTTTATGGAACGTATGGAATAGCACACATCAAGTTCTCCAAGGCCCAAAAAAGCAAGAATGAGCAAGTTGACGGTCAAATACATGCCGATTTGCTTTTTTGATAGCCAGGGGAATTGTCCACAAAGAGTAAGTCAACACTTTTACAGAGAGGTTCTTGAAAAACTTCGAACAAGGGTCATGTGTGTGAGACCAAACATGAAGAACAACTGGATGTTGCATCACGACAATGCGCCTTGTCACACAGCCATTTAAACGAGTAAACGAGTTTTTAGTCAGTAAAAACATTGCCTTATTCCATCCTTATTCGCCTGACTCGAGTCCTTGTGATTTTTTCTCTTCCCGAGATTGAAAAATAACCTCAAGGGACGTCTTTTGGGACCATAGAAAACATTCAAACGGCTGTAACCGACCAGCTGAAGGTTATTCCAGTATATGAGGTCCAGCACTGCTATGAGGGTTGGAATAACTGTCTCCAGCAATGTGTGGCTTCCCAAGGAAGTTATTCTGAAGGAGACAACACAGAATTGCAATTTTATTCGAATAAAAAAATTTAAAATGATTAAATAAAAAAATTTACTTAAGTCTCATTACTTACACACCACATATAGAGTACAAAACGAGGTGACTAGAAGTTAGGAAAAGCTCTCCGAAAAAGGCGCATGTTCGACTCGTTAATCGACTTTTTCTTATTCTATCCCTGCATTTCTTTTGTTTTTTTTTTTTATCGGTTGTCTGAAGCCGATACCACCTCTGTAGGTATAACTCAAACTAGTGCAAATAACGACTCATATGCGTGATGCATTGTAATTGAAATCGGACTATCAGTAAAAACGTTTAATTTTTACTCTGCTCTGCTCTGCTGTTCTAAAAAGTGTGGCAACATCACTGGAAATTCTGTAAGAATTACTTCTAGGAAGTGATTAAAAAATGTAATAAAGTTGGCTGTGCTTTACCGGGTGTCCTGGGATTCGCAAGAGCTGTCGATCACCGTCTGAGACAACCACATGTTTTAGAAGGTATTCCCTACTAATTTAGCATCCTTCACTAGAATAGAATGAACACTCTTAAGAAAATGGTATGTATCACCTAGTCCCCCATGCAATTTCATATTAATAAAATAAGAACTCGAAAAAGTTTCATGTGAGAATGCTTTTTTATTGTACCATGTATACCTAGCAGTTTTTTGTCCGTGTTTTATTTTACTTTTGAAAAGTTAGACTTGATTTCAATAGAAATAATCAAAAAGTTATCGACAGCGCTCGTTCAACCTTCAAACTTTTAAAACAGCGTAGGATATTTTCCGAGTTCTCCATAAAATCTGGACATGTACAATCGAAGCGTGTTCAAAGTTCGCATAAAAAGTATAATTTCGCTCACTTCTTGCTTGTCGTTCGCCTTTTGAAGTATTAATATAGAAGGTATTTTACAAATATCTTATGTGCTCTCAGTTGTATATTATAATGCGCTGGGGAATAACAATCTGATATTCGCAGCGCCTTTACGGAAATATTGACATTGGTCGCAGGACCGGCTTAAGGAAACTTGGCGTCCTGGATGGAATATATTTGAATCGCTCCCAGCCAAAATTATAAATACCCTGTTCATTACACGGTTATTAACTTTCATAGCAAACTTGTTGCCCTAAACTTGTAACAGCAAGGTACTAGTTACAATTATAATTACGTATGGGGTAGGTGCGAGCCCTGTGCATTTAAGCCGATGCCTATTGTGCCCCCACAGGCTAGTCTTTCCATTAGACCTGTTTCCTTAAGAAATTTAACGGCAGTTTCTAGTAGAGCGTCTGTTACTTCTTTTGGTTCTATTGTTCTAGTTCGAATGCCTAACAGCTGCCAGTGCTGGGCATTCGCATAATATGTGGAAGGGCGTTTCTTCCTTCTCTCCACACCTCCTGCAATCGGGATCATTTTTCACCCCAATTGTGGTGAGATGTCGCATGAGTGGGCAGTGTCCTGTGTACAGTCTTGCTATCTATCTCAGCTGGTTTTTACCCAGTGTTATAAGGTCTATTAACTTATCCCAGAATGGTTCGCCAAGGAACATCCGCGATTGTCTCAACCCTGGGACTTTCGCCCGATCCCTGTCTAGCCTACATGTCCGGTAGGCTAGACAGCAGGTGGGTTCACGCATGTCAGTGGAACCTCAGCCCCTTTCCATGCAAGAAAGTCCGCAAAGTCCTTTCGTTCTCTTCGTGGCCTTGGTGCCATCTCATCCACTTGAGAGTGATACTCATGTGTTCCGCTAGTTGCATTAGTGAATCCATACAGTCCTTAACTGCCTGGGAATGTATTTCTACTGCTCCCAGGGCTTTTAGTGCTGCTTGGCTATTAGAGATAATCTGGATCCTTTTATTTGTGAAAGACCTCCTAATCATCTCCTGTTCTGCCTGAAATACGGCTGTTGAGTTCCCCAAGTTTATGCTGATTTCGCATCCTGGGTTTCTGCTTGTTGCACCCGTTCCAGTGCTTTGTTCCGTTTTGGACCCATCTGAGTAGCAGATGGTTCCATTCTGTTGAATTGGCGCGTCTCTTGTATTCCTCTCCCCTCATTCGGTTTAGTCACCCGATAAGGTTTGTGGAAGGCTATGATACGGCCAATTCTATCCGCATGTTAGGTACTAGTTACCAGCTAATAAGTCTGGTATTATGTAGATTTCCGTCTAAATCTAATAATAGATTCTAGATCTAATAATGCATTTGTTATATATCTAGGATATCTATATATTGAGATATAGAGTTTGCATCATTAGAAGCCTCGAAAAACGTTAAACAGTAGCGTTTGTCGTTTGAAGATTTTTTAGAAATAAAAAACTTACTCTAATTTAAGTAGTGAACTTACAGTTATAGTTTCTATATCATAGTGAGCAATAGTTATTTAAGTGACCTCTAATGAACCACTATATAAATATTTTTTCCTCATAAGAAAACCAAACGATTTACAAACAGTTTTTTAAAATATCAATGTATAAATTATTGATGGTTAATCTATATATAATCTAAATATACTCTTTCATGTATGTAAAGTAATAAATAAATAAATAAATAAATATTTTCATTTAATATAGCCATATTTTTTTTAACAATACTTGTAGAGGGCGTTTCTGACTGAAGTAGAATAAATGAGATCTCTAATTAATGGAACTCAAAATAAGTTTATTGGACTAAACTTACCTTATTCCAAAAATACACTTCTCTTGAGATACAGAGGTCTAAAAATTTCCAAGTCTAAATTTCATAGTTCATATTCATTTATGCAAATAATAAATGCAAAATCATTAGTATCATAATTAATATTTACAGGTGAAAACAAGTATATTAGGTTTGATTCACAGCATAGAATCACGGTATAAAATATTTAAAACAAACAAATCCAACTTATTGGCCAAATAAGAGGGGTAGTGTTGATTCTTAATAATAATTATTGTATGCATACATTTATCTGGAAAACCGTGGTTCAAAATAAAAAAAATGAAGTTAAAAAAAATACCAAATATATTTGTATGAAATGAAAATGTATGTTGCCTAAGAATTTTTTTAGGATTCTGTATCTCAATAAGGATACAATATTGGACAACATTGACATGCTATATTCACTCGACATATTTTGACTTTTGTATTTACTGGTACAATTTATGCGACTTTTGTTGGTCTGTATACAGTAAGGGAGGTTACTGTATTTATAACGGTGGCCCTGGTTGCGGTATTTATAACGGTGTTCCTAAATTCTACGCCGGCCCTGGTTGCTCTCCCTTAGAATATTGTTTGCATGTTTTGACGGGAGACGTGATTTTTTCTCGTTTATAGTTTTCAGTACACTCATTTTTGCATTTATATTGGTGTTGATAGAGTGTTCGATACGTGATTGATGTTGTTTTCGCAAAAACTAATAATTTATAATGGATGCGTTTAATCGCTCTCATAATGAATATATAGTAAAAGCCCTCAGGGGTTTACACAATAACGCTTTAACCAAATCGGGTAAATAAATGAATCGGCTAAATCGAAATGAAACGAACATAATCATGGTATTACGTATATTCGTGACACGAGTATGTAAAAAAAAATAAGAGGTTTAAAACTCTTTAAAAACAAATGTTATTTTATTATGAATATTATATATATTATGCATATTATGCATATTATATATATTATAAATATTGTTATATTATTAAAAATAAGTGCTACTTCTGACAAAAAATACTTCTTCTGTCCAATATGATAATATTAATAATTATAACGAGTCATTAAAAAAAGGTTTCAAAGTTGGCCTAGGGGGGTATATGGTTTGGGTGTTAAAACTAATTGCAATCTTCGAAATAATCTCCTATATAATTAATTGTTTTCCTAATAGTATTCGCACGATCTCCATATATGATCTTGCATATATGGAGCATAAATGTCTGCAACATTTATGAAAAATGTGTTAATATCTCTTCATTCAGTGTTAAAAATAAATAAATCCATTAAAAAAATAAATCCAAAAATCCTCCTTCTGCTTTCAGTTGTCCACACTCCAATTTTTGTGGGTTTTAATATAAAAGTGAGGATTGTCTGCGTTTCAAAGGCTCATATTCTGAGAGTTAACATAGCCCGAAAGATGAAACCAAGCTTCATCAGTAAAAAATATTTTTCGAAGACAACATCGTTATTGTTAAAATGGTTAATAAACCACTGCAGAACTGTAGTAATTGCTCTGAGAACTTCATTTGTGGATTGAAGACGATATGGATGGAGCTCCAAATCATCTTTTAAAATTTGTTGACATGTTGTATAATACAGGTTGGCTCCTATCAGATGGCTAATTGATGTTTTTGGATTGTCCGTTATCGCTTGTCAAACTAGTCTTCTTTCTTTTTCTTCTGTCCTTACTATAGGTATGTCCTTACCTTGTATCCGATTGATGTTTCCAGTTGGCCGATATAATTTATAAAACGTTTTACTGACTGGCTAAAATGGCCGAAATGAATAACTGCAACTAGAAAAACTTCCCTGAAGTTCTTCTATGCAGTTCTTCTCTCACCGAATATATCAAGTTTCCATTGATTCTACCATTTCCTTCATTCTTCCATTCCTAAAATAAATTTCAAACGAAACCCGCCTCTGTTGTTTATTAAAAATGAATTCCATTATTTATTTTACAATTGTGACAGCCACTTCAAATTACAACAACAAAGCTTCACTTCGAGCTTCGACATAACCGTTATTTCCATCTCTCTCGTTCATAACCAGATTTGATGTTTCTTTTAATGCTTCGCTACTAACAATGATTAAAGATTACACAGTTGAATGAGCTGCAGGTATACATAAGTATTGTAACGGTAAGTATTGGTGTTCGGTAACTTCAATAACGAAACAAACTGGCCAGGATTCAAGAAGAATGACTACTTCGTAAAATACTATTTCTCTGTATTGTCAGTGGGATTGGTTACAATAGATACAGATTCAATTCAGGCTAATAGTCATACATTCGATAAAATGCAAAATTGTGTCGGAAGTCGGCTTTTATAATATGAACAAAGCTACCTAAATGCACGCACCTAGCTATACCAGGCACATACGGACGGACGGAAATGAAATTGTACGAATACGCCAGTTAGTCAGGCAATTCCTGTTGCCAATAGGAGACCGACTATCCGTCGTATAGTCGGTCTGTCTGTATGTCTGCCTCTTAGTCTTTCTTGCGTTCAGAAGACTTTAATATAAAAATTTGAATACAATTACTAGCATTGCATTGGTAAGCATTGCCATCACAAAAGTGAACAAACTAGAGTGTGAGTAGAAAGATTATGTAGTAGAGTTGTAATCAAAAGTTAATTTGTAAACCATAAGAGATACAAGATAGGTTACCAACCGGTTATAGGTATCACTT
Organism: Aromia moschata; assembly: GCA_029963805.1. Taxonomy (NCBI): domain Eukaryota; kingdom Metazoa; phylum Arthropoda; class Insecta; order Coleoptera; family Cerambycidae; genus Aromia; species Aromia moschata. Next base: position 631,005 of record JAPWTK010000141.1, on the reverse strand, counting down.
TTTATAAGAAGGTTTTTTGTGCAGATTTGCAAAATTTCAAAATAGTGTTTTTCAGTTTTTATAGGATTATTCTAAAATTACTTAAAATTTTGGAAATCTGAATGTGTGTTCAAATTATTTTTATGTGGAATTAATGTAATTGTATCCTATAGTATTTTGACCTGCCGAATCTGAATCTGAAGTCACAACTTACAGATTGCTCCATATTTTTCACATATTTCATATCCTGATGCAATTTCTCCCCCGATTTTTTTTAAGGCGAAAATTTAAACCAATATGGGAATTGGACTTAAAATTCATATTCATCGATTCAAAATACTATACACTAATATACAGTTTGTGTAAAGCCGACATCGGCCAGTTGTGAAAAAGGACAAATGCTACACTTATCGTTCTAACAACACGCACAAAGTGGTGAGAGGGCCGGTCTTATTCCCTCACTACCTTCGATGCGTGTACGGTTGCTTCTTATCTGTCGTCTCACTTATGTTTGTCCTTTTTCATAACTGGCCGATGTCGGATTTACACACATATGGTATATGTCTGTATATACCAGTGGCGGCCGGTGGAATTTGCCATCCTCGTATTTTCGTAAGGAGGCATGGGAGCCACACCATAATTTAGGAGGTGGTTATTAGACATAAGCAGAAGACTATATTGGAAAAAAATCTTCAGGGAAAATTTGAGAAAGATCTTGGAAATTTGTAATATTTACGAAATATTTTTTCATAATCACCGAACTAAGACAGTTTTTTTATACTTATGATTTTCTTGACATTTTGAGATCTGTAAAAGTTATGGTAATTTGAATTTCATCCCAACATTTCGTCTGTGAGGTTTTATAGTAGTTGTATCTTTCCGGAAAATAAGAATTTTGTAAAAATCACAAGTATAAAAAAAATTGTATTTACTCGGTCGGTGATTATGAAAAAAAATATTTAGCAAATAGTTTGCAAGCCGTTTCCAAGATCTTCAGAGGAGTCAGCCATTTTTGGAAAAAAATTCGCAAGATCTACCCGGAGGCAGCCATTTTTGAAAAAAAGTTTTCCCTGAAGATTTTGTGCAATTATAGCCTTGCAATTATACTTAGGTTTAGTAACCAGCCCCTAAAATATGGTGTAGGTCGCATGCCTCCTTCCGGAAATACGAGTATGTCAAATTCCACCAGCCGCCCTGGTATACACTGATCTCATGAACGGCCCACACTACTTTTAATTTTTTGTAGTGGTGTGTAATATATCGATTAATATGAAACCATTATCAATTATTTATTCGATATTTATTCTTTATCAGTATATATTTATTCTCCACCCCTCTCTATGGTTGCACCATAGAGATGGAGGGTTACTTCTCATCTCTATGGTTGTAAAAAAAATCACACACACCTGATATAATCCTACCTAATGAGATCCTTTCTTTTTTATCGATTAAAGTATTGAGTTCCGGGAATGCTGAAATGGTCGAATGCATGAATTTAAATGAAAGGGTATAAAGACTGAAATAAAGCGATTTTCCGGTTGCGTGCTGTTCTACACTTTGCCGGTATTTAAAATTAAGTTGGGTGAGGTTTGAGTCCATTAAGTATTTGTAGTTATTCAGGAAAAGCTAATAAAATACATGATTTATTTAGCCGGTATATCTCATAAAGAATCACGGACTATGGTTTGCTTAAGTTTCTCTCGTTATTTGTACACTTAATGTGGAACTGGAAAATCGGCAAGATTCCTATAGTATGTCAATACGAATGATAGCTGAGGAGATTGTTCAAAAATGTAAATTTTGGGGATAGTTGTACGTCATCAGCCAGCCACCGTTCTCGAGTTATTTGAAAAATATCTTAACCTTTGATTATTTTTATTGAAAAACAGTAACTTACTTCCGATTGAATTAATCTCTGTGATGAATTGTTCAAATAACTAGAGAATAATTCGAGAACGGTGGCTTGTTGCCGCCCATTGCGCCGGGCTCCGGTCATCAGTTTACATATAAATGATATTCGATATTACTAAAGAAGTAAAAAAGGTTTCACGACAATTTTACTTTCACATCTGGAAAGTGAGTACAATTTTTAACAACATGTATTGCCTAATGGGCTTGGGACGTTCTGTGGAGATGAATTTTTATGCTTCAACAAAAAAATATCTATCTCGCCTTTTCTGCTGACTTGTTTTGTATGCGTAACAATTTCTAAATGAATTATGGTTTTAAATTGAAATTTAGTAGCTACATACAGTCTGTACCAAATTGGTTATCAATGTATTGGTATCTCGGTTACTGTCGAATATAGAAATATGGTTAAATGAGGAAAGTTATAGAGGATTTTATTACCTCTTCGATATTTTTTAAAATTTTATTTATCTGTAATCGTTTAAAGTAGGCTACAACTTACAAATTACGAAAGAAAGGTAATCAACTAATCAGCAAATAATGTAAACTACAGTTATTCCATTTGATGTCCCTCGTCTTGTAAACACTTTTGGCACCGCTTGAATTTAAGACTCTCAGATACAAATAAAATTTGGTTTCGGCATAGGGTAAATGTGGAAGAGACGCCGCACTTCTTTAGAATGTGCAATAACTCCCCCTTAATAATGCAATAAAAACTAGCTAAAATAAGACCCATACTTTAGATACATTTATTCAAGAAACGGAACATAACATAAGTGGTTATGGCAAGAAATAAGCGAATAAAAAAAATATTTTGTTGTCATATACAGGAGGCCAACTCTCCTACATGCTATGGGTGAGTCGCCGCATATCTAGAGGGAGAGATGGCTTATAGGAAATAAGATTAAATTATTTTTTCACTTGAGCCTTCTTCAATAAATACTTTCCACATGGATTCCAGGCAACTTCGAATGCTCTACATGTTTCATGTAACCAACGTTTGCAACATGTATACTCAATTCAGTCTGATTTTGACATAGTTCCTATATTTCCAAAGTTCAAGACTCTCCGCATTCATTTTCCTCAATATCCACAAAGACGCATTCATTTTCCTCAATATCAGTAATATCGCTACTTGAGGAATGAGCTGATATTTCTACTTCCAGATAATCAGGATTATTGCTTCTTTTACTTTCGTTTTAACCCTTTAGGTACAGATTTAACTTGGCCCTTTTTGTCCGTATTAGGGACAAAATTGTATTTACTGTATATACAAATTTTATTATTTTATATATTTTATGTCTTTTATACAACTTGGGTTAGTTAAATGAACTGCCGGTTGTTTTTTGCGTTTTCTAATATTAGAAAGTACAGGTACGGGCGATATTTGTTGAACAAATTTTCCTGAGGTAACGTCACAAGTGGTCGAAGTTGATGGTTGAGGTTCGGAATTGTTATTGGAGGATTGTTATAACTTTGCATTATCGTATCTGATTGAGATTGCTTTAATCTCGGATTTACTGCATGTTTTCTCCTTCCTCCAAACTGTGTAAAGCTTCAGTTACACTGGTTTTAGGAGAGGACGGTTGACCTCCGATAACTTCTGTATTAGGTAACT